>JAPKLW010000018.1:0-122207 GCA_026898455.1 Plectranthus barbatus | reverse complement strand
TTCTTAGGAATATTGTTATTAATTCGTACATTATAGTTTAATTTCAACATTAATGTAAACAAATTAGCAAGATTTTAACCAAATTGGCATGGAACTCGTCCAATTGGGATGGAATTCGTCCCAATTGGGTTGGATGTCGCTAATTTTGGGATGGAACTCGGCCGAATTGATTAATAATAGTTTAAATCCGGATGAAATGTTGTAAATTGGGATGGAACTCGCCCCAATTGCGATGGAACTCGATAAATTGGTGTGGAACTCGGCTAAATAATCTATATTTTGAACAATTTCGTTCATGAATTGTTATTACTGACATGTCTCATCACTCTTGCATGCCTCTTTTATCTTTTCAGTAAATAAATGCTGAAATATTTCAGATTCACGTGAAAGTGAAACTCTGCAAAGTTTCTCATATAATGCATGTGACTCTTACACTTTTGTCTACCAAACCATTTACTATTCCTTTCTATATAAAGGAATAGTAAGGATGTTATTCATTTACAATTTTATAAAAATTATATTAATTCGCATAGGGATGGAACTCGCCAATATGGGATGGACCTGGGCCGATTTGATATGGAACTCGCCATTTTGGGATGGAACTCGCCAAATTTGGATGGAACTCAACGTTTTTGGAATGGAAAACGACAATTTGAGATGGAACTCGCAAATATGGGATGGAATTCGCTATTAAATAACATGATATGTAACTCTGTCAAATTGTATGGAACTCGACAAATTAAAATGGAACTCGGCGAATTGGGATGGAATTTGGCCAAAATTGATCAAAATAATTCACTTGCAAGTCATTGACATATCACATCACTCTGTGCAAATTTAACTTTTCAGTGAATAAATGCACCCATTTATCGACCAAGTAGATTGTTCAAATTCATTCCACTAGTCCCTTCTATTTAAATTCACTTCACTTCATTTCATTCGAAAAACATAACAACTACAAATGACTATTCTCTTGCTCTTTTTAAATTTTTTATTCGAAGCATATATCGCCCTTATTTCTTTTGATTCCAATCAATTAGAAGAGGATTTTTCCTACATCAAACAATCCGGAAGAGGATTTTTCCTACGTCACATGTAGTTAAAATCCTTCATCCGGATTCCTTGACATCTTTCTCCTTTTCCCAAAACCGAAAATAAGGAAAGCCACCAAAAGAGGGTTTCAACCGATCAACCCTTGCTTCTCCGTTACGGGAAAAGAGATGAAAGAGATGAAGGAGACCCAGCGGCACTGCTATCTCCTCCCCGGAAGAGGATTTTTCCTACGTCACATGGAGTAGCGATCACGTTATGGAGATATAACCTCCGCGTCCGCTTCTTCGTTTCTGGAAAAGACATCAAGGTGAAGGAACAAATACAACGTCTCCTTCACTAGCTCGGTATTTTCTATCAAAATGTGTATCAAATTGTGTAATATTTTAGAAAATTATTAATAAAATTGTGAGTTTGTTTGTAATTTATTGCTTCAAATTTTGTAGCAAATTGTTTTATTATTTACGTAAATTCAATTGGGAGTGTGCTTGAATTTACGATGTTAAACATTTATAATCTTATACAAAACAAAATAATACGAATAGATGGATGTTGCCATGTTGGTCTTCATTAAGTCAATATCATTGGGATGAAACTCGCCCAAATGGGATGGAACTTAACAAATTTCGTATGGAATTCGCCAATTTTGGATGGAACTTCTCAATTTCGAATGTAACTCGCCGATTTTGGATGGAACTCGCCAAAAATTGGGATGGAACTCGCAGATTGCGGATGGAACTCGCTATTTAATTAAACAAATGGAAATCTGTTAAATTGGATGGAACTCGCCGATTGCGGATGGAACTCGCCGATTGTGGATGGAACTCGGCCAAATGATATGGAACTGGCTCAAATTTAATTCACATGCATGCAAACACATGCAATTCGACTTTATTGCGGAGTTGGAATAAATATCACATGTATTTCTGAATTTAATAGTACAAAGCTGCTTGACTATTACTATTGAAAGTCTGCTTTTTATCCTGCCAAAATTCAATTCGACTTTATTCAATTGAATAAAGCCAACATTTGCGGGGTTGGAAGAAATTTCACATGTATTTCTGAATTTAATAGTACAAAGATGCAGGAATATTACTATTACAATTATTCAAACTTACTATTCATGACTGAAAACATTTTGTCGCAAGTGAAACACTCATTCAATTTGAAACACTCTCTCATGCTGTGTAATACTCATTCTCAGAAAACTCTCTCAAAAATCAAACACAATCAAACACGCTTTCTCAAAAAATATGGCAAATTTTCGTTCAATCATTTTGCATTACAATGGTCAATGGGACAATGCATACAACTACATCGGCGGAGAAGAACGAGTTATCATGATATCCACTGATGATATCACGATAGAAGGTCTCCAAAGAAATGTTCAATACATCCTAGATGCTCATGCCATGGTGGGCTCTTACACCCTTTATTATCTAACTGAAACAAGAAGTGGGAGGACGGTTCCTTCAGTGTTGGCTACGGATACACACCTTCAACGGCTTTGTAACATGTTTTGGGAGCCGAAGCTTTATTTAGTGATGAACATGCAAACAAATGAAGCTGCTGGAAGCTCTCGTCGACAACCATCTCCGTACAGGCCATACATGGCTTCATTGAGCCCACAGCCGCACAACCCTTATAGTCCAACACCAGAAGAACTACATCGTTTTTCTACAACCATGATGTTTGGAGAAGGAAGCAGTGGAAGTCGAAGTTCTCCCGTCCCCGATTTAAACTACACTGCACCTGAAAAAGATATTGATGATGATGGCAACCATGATGGTGGTGATGATGGTGATGATCATGAAGACGGTGCCAACACACAAAATCCGAATGTAGTTGTCCATTCAGATGATGACGATGAAGCTGAATTCGATACGGAATCATCTGAGGGTGATGAACGCCACAATTACAATGCTTCGTTATTCAATTGCACAATTGAAGATTTCACAGCTTGGGTCCGAGAACAAGGTGGTATAGGTGCCATTGTATCAAGCCTGGTCCCGACTCAGCCTTTACCAGCTGAAACAGTTGATGTCCTAAGTCAACAAATGAACAACTGGTTATTGCCGATAATTCCAGTAGATACATCTGACGTACCTATATCACGAGATGTTCAAGCAGTATTGGACGAGGAATTGCAAAAAGGATCATTGTTTTGGTCTAAAGAAGACTTGTATGTGGCTGTCGGACTTTGGCACATGGAGCATCAAGTTGAGTTTAAAGTGTCGCGATCTACCAAAACTCGGGTGGAATATAGTTGCAGCCGCAGTGATAACTGTTCGTTCATGATTCGAGCCGCTAATTCAGATGGATGTTGGATTGTATACAAATTCTGCTCAAATCATACTTGTGTTACAAGTATGGACAACATCCGAAGCAGAACTATACGCTCGAAGGCTATCTCTGCATATTTTGCACGGAGAATGCGCAGACAAGGATCGATCATGAAACCGCGAGATATAATGGCGGAGCTGCAACATAATTTCGGAATTAAGGTGAGCTACAGCAATGCACTACGAGCTCGAAATGGAGCCATAGCTATGATATATGGTGGCTTAGAGGATTCTTTCAACTTGCTGCCGAAATATTTTTATGTTCTCGAACAGCACAATCCCGGCACCATTACCGATCTTAATATCGGCGAAGATGGACGACTACGACAGTTTTTTGTTTGTTTGGGTGTGTCGCTTGCAGCATTCTCAACTTTATTACGGCAAGTGATTGTCGTTGATGCCACACACCTCAAGGGCAGAAATAAAGGTGTGCTATTGGTTGCTGTAACCAAAGACGGCAACGAGCAGATATTTCCTCTGGCAATTGGATTTGCACCGATCGAGAATGATGAGAGCTGGACTTGGTTTATGTCCCGGATCCGGATGGCTTTCAATTCTGATGAGCATTTGCTGATTATTTCAGATCAACACATCAGCATAGCAAACGCAGTAAGTACGGTTTATCCAGAGGCAACACACGCTTTGTGTTGTTACCATATCCAGAGCAAGTTGACAACCTTCACTGCTCCAATTGTGAGGTTATACCATAAGGCAGCCTATGCTTACCGTCCTATAATCTATCAGAAGGCAATTCACCAGATTGCACAATATTGCCCGGCAGCTTACGAGAAACTCATGATGCTCGGACCGGCAAAGTGGGCAAGGTCAAAATGCCCAGTTCGCCGATATAGCTTCATGACATCGAATGCAGCCGAAGTATTCAACTCCCGACTGTTAGATGCTAGACGTCTGCCGATCTGTTCCGTTGTCGAGCTATATAGGCACATTGTAGAAAAATGGTTTGACGAAAGGCGTGCTAAGGCGTTTGCAAGAACCGAAGAGTTGACTGAGGAATGCGTGGCCAAAATGACACCAATGGTGGAGCTCTCACACAAATACTCTGTTGTGGCTATTAGTGATGATCAATTTAAAGTCAGCCTCAAAGATACAACGTGGATGGTTGATCTCCAAGACAACTTGTGCGACTGTCGTGAATTTCAGCTGGATCTTATTCCATGCTCGCATGCTATTGCTGCAATTCGGTTAGTAAATATATAAATACATCATTCTTTAATTATAATGTTCACTACTTAATCGTTGTTGTTGACACAGCTTCAAGGGTACGAGTGTATATGACTACGTTTGGTCATACTACAAGACATCGAATTGGCAAGAAATATATGGAGGGGTCATACACCCACTGCCTCCCAAAGATGAGTGGATTGTATCACCAGAAGCACAAGCTTGTGTTGTTTTGCCGCCGATTGTGAATCGGCAAGCCGGTCGACCCAGAAATAGTCGTCGTCCTTCAGGAGCAGAGGCAGGACAAACATCAACTTCTAGACGACGAGCTCCAAAGAAATGCAGTATATGTGGATCTACAAGTCACACGAAACGTGGCTGTCCAGAAAGAGTACCGCTTAATTAATTTGTTTGGTTATTAGGAATTAAATTGCCTCATGTATTGTAATATGTCCGATTTACTTGTCTTAAATTTGAGGACATGAAATTCCGTTCAAAGTGCTTGTGATTCCCATTATTTATATTTTATGTGCTTAGCTTTTCAATTTTAAATAAGAACAAATTTTACATGATTTACATTATTTGAGAATCACAACATGTAGCCTAAACCCTAAATTTCAAACAGATCGCACACGAAAATGTATTTAAAATGGACTTCCAACCGATTTTTGTTCAATTCCATCTCATTTAAGCGA
Organism: Plectranthus barbatus; assembly: GCA_026898455.1. Lineage (NCBI taxonomy): Eukaryota > Viridiplantae > Streptophyta > Magnoliopsida > Lamiales > Lamiaceae > Plectranthus > Plectranthus barbatus. The sequence continues at coordinate 116,938 of JAPKLW010000018.1, read as the reverse complement.
GTTCCATCTGATTTAATCCGAATTCCATACGAATTACATACGAATTCCATATGAATTTCCAGACGAATTCCATACGGAATTTCACAGCCGAATTCCAGCTATAATGGCCGACTTCCATCCGAATTTAATTAATTCCAGCCCAATTCGAACCGAGTTCCATCCTATTTTCAAAGGCGAAGTCCGACGCACTATGTTTATTAATATTTTAGTGAAACCCTAAATGGATAATAATAAAATAAACAAACAGTTGTAATTTTCGCACAAAACGATAAAAATGATTGGATGATTGAGACATTGTTGACAGAGAAAGTACACTTTTGCTATTTTGTGGAGTTTTTCATAAGGGTTGCTATTAGGTGAATGTGTTTTATAACTTTTGCTATTTAAAATTATTCCCTCTTTTCCCATTTACCCATAATTTTTTATTGATAAATCAAACACCCATTAATATTATATAGATGCTCGCGGAGTAACTTGGGTTTTTCAGAGATGCACGACGAATTTAATAAACAATTCATTCGCTATAGTTTATATGATTGATTTGCATCCATATACGTTGATCCCAAATAAAGGGCATCTTCAAAGGATTATTATAATTGATCGAAATCTCAATTATATTATGTGAAATTTCTAAGGTGAAATTTATATGATATTACTACTTGAAGAATTATAGTCAACAATTTTTTTTCAAAATATTATATAGTTACTAAAATTTAATTCTAATGGTGGGTTGAGATAGAAAAAACACACCCAATTCTTTTTGGGAAGGGCACATTTGGTTGAAACCGATCAGAAGATTAATTTGGATATTTTGGTTTATTTAAAAGTAACTTAGACAGTAGGTTTGAAAAAAAAAAATGAATAATTTAGTTTAATTGACGGACTGAGATGCAAAACCGGTCTATAATTAATATTATTTTAAATATAATAATATTAATTAAATACTATTTAATTGAAAGTTAAAATATCAAAGTTCAAGTTTACATTCTTTTGAATCACACTTTTTTTAATCAACAACTCTTTCCTTCTTTCTTGTGGCATCAACTTCATTTCTTTCTGATTTATAATTGTGATAATTGAAATATATTAATATTAATTTATTCTTTGCATTATTCGTTAAATTAATATACAAAACGACATATTTATCTCATTGTTGCTTTACTAATCAATTAATCTTTCAAACTGTTTAAATTGATGGAATCAAAATATTTTAATAAAGCTTGATCAATTTACTCTTGGAATAGTTATTTAATTGATTTAATTTACAATATGTTGAATTAAATCCATTTATTTGACCATTACTTCAACTTCAAAATAGTTAAACTAGACAGTCAACACCCTTGTTTAGGTTGTTTTGCTATCATGCAAACAACATCCCGCGCCCGCAGAAAATAAACAAAGCATCAAGGCACCCCACAAACCCCCTTCCTTTTCTTTTTCTTTTTTTCTTCTTTTTTTTATTATATTATATTGTGGGATGATTACAAATGTCTTATCAGCATAATACCTTGGATCCCTCCTCATTCTACAATTTGATAATGTTAATTCATTTCTATGAATTGAATTTTATTACAATCCTCATTTACAAGATCTCAATCAGATAGTAAGATTCCCTTTTTGTCACATTAAATAATATTTTCTAATAATAAAAAAATACTATTGTGTGTGTGTTTATTTTTCTCTACTAAAATTTTGTCTTTTTTATTAATTGTTTTTGTATAAAGTTGTGTTATTTAGTATCAAAAGTAATATTTCAAATCTTACTGAACAATATTGATATCCCCCATATTTTTTTATTTTTTTTCGGAGAAACTCACACAATGCTTAATCATCATAGCTGACACCATATTAAGATTATTGTGGAAAAATAAAGAATGATATATTTATTACCAAAACCAAAACTTTGATAGTAGCAGCAATAATTGCAATAATATCTGATCATGAACGAGCATTAATAATAGGATAGTGCGATCTTCTGTATGACAAAAAAAAAAAAAATGGTAATAATTGTGATTTTGAAAAAAATCAAAAATTTTAAAGATTCAACTACTCACGGCCTCCTTTCCTTTTCCTTTTCAATTTCTTTTTTCAGACGAGAAAATAAATACTTTGTCCATGTGTCGAAAAAAGAAAAATAATCGATGTTGATTAAGAATTTGGACCACTAATTTGCTTCGCTCTCTTCTTCTTCTACCCACACTTGCGCTATTCTTGAATTTGCCCAATTTACAGCAAAAGATATCATCTCCTTGTAGGTTTTCTTCAAATTGTTTTTGCTTTCCTTTCTGGTAATTACAGAATACAGATAATTTGTCGACCTTCTGCTCTGTAAATTGGGCCCTTTTTTTTGTTATTTTACCTTCCTTTCCTGGGATCTCTGATTTGTTATCGTATCTTGTTATTATGGTTTGTAATCAGGTAGATATAATCCATCACTAGTACTGACACAGAAACGCTCGAGAAAGATCCAAGCTTTAATTTTTTTTTTGTGCATTTCCTCTCGGTGACTGCCTGGCCTGCATTTTGATTGTTGAATAGTATAATAGTTGCAAAAAATGGACTTATTCTAAGATTTCTCATATACCCATCTCCACCAACACGACCCCACCCACCTCTCTCTTCTTAATTCAATTTCACTTGTGGCATAAAGATGTTTTTTTTAATCATTCTCTGATTTTGAAACTCTTCTTATTTTTTTCCTTTCTTTATCAAGAAAGGGTCTGACCGAGTGACCGTTTCATCCCACTTTGATATTTTCCCCTTCGATTTGTTTTGGGTTAACGTGTTGTTGAATCATTGATACAACCTTTTCTTGATCCCATCTGTCCCCAATCCCGATCCTGCCTGAGATGTACGGAGGCAGAAGAATTGAGGGCAAGAGAGGCATAGGAGTGGATTATCAGTCTCAGATACCCGTTTTGAGGCCGAGTATCCACACGAGGAGGGCAAACATGATGGTGAAATTCCAGGATCTGTACGGATTCACGGTGGAAGGAAATGTGGATGATGTGAATGTGTTGAATGAGGTGAGGGAGAAGGTGCGGCAGCAGGGCAAGGAGTGGTGGGCTTTGGAGGCCAATAAAGGTGCCAATTGGTATTTGGAGAGTTTCGTTCCTTCTGCTCTTCTCAAGTCCTCCCTCAAGTTCTCTACTTTGGTCAATGCCATAACTCTCAAGAAGCTCATCAGGAAGGGAATCCCCCCCAATTTGAGGCCCAAGGTCTGGTTCTCCCTCTCTGGTGCTGCCAAGAAGAAATCCACTGTGCCCGATAGCTATTACAATGATTTGATCAGCGCTGTTGAGGATAAGGTCACCCCTGCAACCAAGCAGATTGATCATGTATGTGTGCTTTTCTTTTTCTTTTATTTTGATTTCTGTTGGGCTTGTTATTGTTGTAGATTTTTTTTGATTTGATTTTTGCATGTGGTATATTGCTTTGAGTGGTGCTTGGATGAGCATTGCCATTGTGCCTAGAGTTTTTGGAAGTGATCTTGATTTACCATCTACCATCTCAGCCGTTTTAGGACTTTTTCTATGACAGAATTGTGGAGACATTATCAGGAGTTGTCAATGTTGTAAGTTTGGAAATTAAGAGTTGGGATGGAATGGACCCAGTGAAATTGTTGTTTGTCGGCAGCAATCAATACTTACAATTGAAATGGTTGATATAATTGGGGTGCTTTGTGGCATGATCGCACTGCTTCAGCTTCTTGAAACCTGCCATGTCTCAGAAGAAGTGTGATAAAATAGATTGAGTAGATCAGGAAAGTAGACTATAGCTTGGCCTTTCACTTTCAGAATTGATTATTCGGAACTTCCTTAATTTATGCTTAGGAAACACAATTCTGTGTCTCAAGCTTCTTAGTTTTTCCTGAATTTTAGCAAATGAACCCCGGAATCGTTTCTTACCATTCTTCACATGCTTCTCGGGAGACTCAAATTGACTTAATACGTAGTACAGAATGGTTTTTTCATTTCTGAGATGTTGGATATAGCATGTCAGAAGAATTCATACTCTGTAGCTTCACAAAATGATGCACATGCTTTCCAGGTGAGCTCCAAGAGCTAATCATGTGCTATTCAAACAATCTTGGAGTGGTGCATCAACTAACTAAAGATAGCAGACTAAGTGTCGTAAAGCAATATATTTCCAGAGAGATACCTATGAGTGGACTACACATTAGTTACTGCCGAATGCAAGTATTATCTAGCTTTTCTTTTTGACTAGTCATCCTGCAGCCTTGTATCATATACTTGGAGAGCTTTGGATGATTGTAATTTGGGCATGTAGATTTTCATCGCTGACTTTAAAATATGTTGCAGTTACTGGCACAGTATGGTGGCCTGTACAACTGCACTGACTTGTTTGTTTTCTTGAATTCTAAGGTTTTATCACAAGTGTAGAAGCTGAATACTGGTCTCGTAGGTTAAGGAAAACTATTAAATTCATATGTAGTGGAGATCTTTTCTAAAAAATTGTAGCAGTGTTTACAGTTTAGGACAGGCATCATCCTGGCCGACTCCTACAGTGTAACCTCTGATTATGGGGGGGTATACCGCCTACTTTTATAAGGGAAGCAGCCATAGGCTTGCAGAACCAAGACTCAGTTTTTTTTTTTAGATAATTGCTCAAATATTTGGGTATGGAGTGCCAAATTTTATTTGATGTGAGCTGGTGAAGTGAAGCTATATTGTGTATTAATTTTATTTCTGTATTATGCTAGTACAGGATCTCCCCCGAACTTTCCCTGGTCATCCATGGTTGGACACTCCAGAGGGTCATGCTGCTCTAAGGCGTGTTCTTGTTGGGTATTCTTTTAGAGATTCTGATGTTGGTTATTGTCAGGTGATTCTTCATACCATACAATATAATTTTCCTCCGATATATTATCTTTTGGTAAGTTTGTCACTTATATATTAATATATATATATATGGTGCAGGGTTTAAATTATGTTGCAGCACTATTGCTGCTTGTGATGAAAACCGAAGAAGAAGCTTTCTGGATGCTTGCTGTTCTCTTAGAAAATGTATTGGTTAGTGATTGTTACACTACTAATCTCTCTGGTTGCCATGTTGAGCAAAGAGTATTTAAAGATCTGCTGACCAAAAAGTGCCCCAGGTTATTTCTTTGCACTTTATGGTTTTGTTTGCATTATTTATATTTTTGTGCTTTATTTATTAAACATAGAGAATGATGCATTGCAGGATAGCTGCTCATCTGGAGGCTTTGGAGTTTGATGTTTCTCTTGTCTGCACTGAGTGGTTTTTATGCCTATTTTCTAAGAGCTTGCCTTCGGAGGTGACAATACTTATATTTGTGCCTCGTTGTTTGAGAGTGGTTAAAATGGCCCGTGAGTGACTAATACTGATGTTCCTTTCAGACAACGCTACGTGTGTGGGATGTTCTTTTCTATGAGGGAGCAAAGGTTTTGTTCAGTGTTGCCTTGGCCATTTTTAAGGTGAAGTTCATAAAACTACTAGAACTGCTTTGTTGTTGTTTTTTTCTTTTTATTACTGAATATAGGAAATATCTTTCTTTTAAAAAAAAAAAAAAAAAAAAGCAGATGAACGAAGAGGAGTTGCTGGTGACGCATCATGTAGGTGATGTGATTAATGTTATACAGAGAACTTCTCATCACCTCTTTGATCCTGATGAGTTATTGACGGTAACTGTTTTCGATTTTTCGTATCTTCTTCCGCATGATTATGAGAGTGTGAGATGGATGGATGGATTGATTATCCTGTTTGTGTAGGTTGCATTTGAGAAGATAGGGTTCATGATCACCACGAACATATCAAAGCAGAGGAAAAAGCAGGAGCCAGCAGTGATGGCAGAGCTTGATCAAAGAGTGAGACGATTAAATTCCATAAATTACGATGACAAATCATGAGCGTCCATAACAGAGAATCTGTGTTTTTTCGAGGGTATTGTTGTTGTAACTGTAAATTCAAGTGTGGAATGCTCACCAACCTCTAACTATAGCAGCAATTCCCTCACTAAACTTGTACCGTTGGTTCTATATTTGGAAAGGTTAATATACTGCCTTGGCTAACTACATATATGCCAGTATCAAATATAGCCGCATTCATGAATGATGTTTCAACAAAAGAATGGAAGAATGAAAAACGAGTTCAAAAGTCATCCGGTGGTTCGGGAAGATCATCTACCAGGCAGTTTATGTCGCTGTAACCAGCTTCAACACTGGAGAAATCACCATAGCAGTCTTCATTTTCTTCCATCAGATAGTTAGAGACTGCAGCAAGCCGCCCTCCTGAGCTTCCAATGTCGATCAAGTGCCCATGCTCTGCGGCTACATGCCTATGCTTGGCAGTCCAGTCCGGCCGACTCCACAGGTATAAGGGAGGGGTGTCCAAGTTCCATTGTTCCAAATGTTGTTCGTGCACATTCACTGATCCGGGAAGGTAAAATGACTGACAAATTATCAAGGTAAAAACATGAATTAGTAGTGTTTGTCTTACAAGAATCTAGGTATCGATGCATCGTACTACCTTGCCAGACAAAATGTGATCATCTTCCCAAATAAGGTCATATGGAGTCCTTTTGCAATCCAACCTGTGGGTGGCAGCAGACAAATTATAGGAAGGCTGAAAAAATGAAACACAAACTGAACTTGTTAACTACCAATTCTTGCCTTTCAGTCTCTTTAGGAACTATGAGAATAAGAAGCTTGGGGTTGAAAGTTAGAGCCTTGTCAATAAATTGGTTTGCATGGAACGAGTGGACACCGAAAGGAGGATTTAGGCCAATGATCTAGGAAAAGGCCAGCGATGACACGAGTGAAAGTGAAACAAGTATGTTCTTGAAGATGGAAAGATATTTGCCACTTGAGAAATGCACATTACCAGTTTAGATCCTTCTGGTAATTCCGGTGGAGCAACACTCATCCAGTTCCTTTTCTCAAAATTGAAGTCATTCTGCAAACAATTTGAAAGGTCAGTGAAACGGCTAGATTCAGGATAAGGACAATTTAAATTTGAATATATAGGTATGAATAACTCAAGCTTCCGACTGGCAGAAAATATATAAAATCATAGTAGCTGAAGTTACTAGTTGCAGAAGTCAGTAGAGCAACATCAGAAAGTATACATACCTTGGTCTGTATGAGGTCATAATTTCTAAAAGAACAATTTTTTCCCATTCTATCAAGCTCTTCCTTCATCAAAAGGCTGAAATCATTTGATCCACAACTGAAATCAACAATCTGTTGCAAATCAACGCATGGGAAGGTTGTGACATACCCAATCTTGAGAAAGAGAGAGCGAGGGGAAGGGGATAATACCACATTCACATGTAACAACTCAAATAAAACTTGGTATACTTTTAGTTATTATAGTTGGGTGGTTTTAATTGAATTGGTTTCTTTGAATATATTATGAGACATCCTTAGAAAATCAACATGCAACATGCAAGTAATGAGGATATAAACTGTAGTTACCATGTCACCGTCTTGAACATACCAACGCAGGCGATCAACAATCTGCATATATGACTCAATGATCATTTCACAGAAAGCAAGTACACGTAACAGACGGTAAATAAAATACGGTTACAGCAAGCATATATCCAACTATGTGGGTTTTTAAAAAAAAACACTGTGGGTTTAAAAAAAACACTATGTGGGGGCATATAAGAATCCAACTGGACATTATTTTTTGTTCTTTTTTCTTATTCTTTTCGCATAACGTATGATTCTAAAAGTAATGATTTCTAAACAATGAAAAAGCATATAAAAAAGGGCAGTGCCATTTTTAATTATGGAATATATCTCTAATAGACTAATACTACAAGTTATTACTTTTCAGGTAATTGACTTCTTTAATAGTAAGGGATACTTTTAAATATTAGAAGTAATCAATAATACATTAATACTTATTTTGAATTAGTTTTTCTTTTTGAATAAAATCTGAATTAGTAAATGGATGCATACTATTACGAAATCATAAATGCACCTTACTTTAGTTAGTAGGGGAAATATTCTATTTTACGAAATGGAGATACTTTAGGAAATAATACAACGACAATATGTGGAGGACATTATATAAAAAAAAATTCTTTCATGGATGGACTGATGTACATAATATTATACTCCCTCCGTCCCAAGTAAATTGTCCACATTTCCTTTTTCGTCTGTCCTACAATATTAGTTCACTTTCCTAATATAGCAAATTCTCTACACTCATCAATAAAATATTCATCTCACTAACTCCAATACCACTCACATGCATTGGTTATCGTGCCCGGTCAAATGTGGACAATTTGACCGGGACGGAGGGAGTAATAATCTCACGGAGTCAAACAAAATTCAATGCGAACATTTAATGCTTTAGTCAAACTTAGCATATACTATTTTCTCAAAAAAAAAAAAAAAAAACTTAGCATATAATATTAAAACGTAGCTTTATAATTGCTTAAAACATAGATATAAATCAAAATCTTCTTTTTTATCAGAAAATAAATTACAAATTCTTCCTCACCTGCTTTAGCTTGTCCACATTCGTGAAGTGCCTACCAAAAGAGGTATAACGCACGCCATGGATAAATGGAGCAAGATAGACTGCTAGCTTCTTCTGCAAAACATTGAGTCAAGATGGCAATAACTTGGTTGGAAGATGTTAGCATGATAAGAAAACAGCAACCTCACAACCTTCAATTGTTAAAAGAAAAACTAACCAATCCTGAAAAGAAAAGGGGTTCTTTAAAACATTAAAAAATCCTATGCAATACTATCTGCCTATCTGGTTGTTTGTGATGTAAGGATAGTGAAGTAAAGACACTAGAAATGTTGAACAAAATCTATCCCAACAGTCTTCCGTGACTTCACTAGCCTGTTTGCTTTCAGCACAACGTGGAACAATAAATTCATTCTGCTAATTACAAAAGAGATGCGCGAGATAGCATGTGATGCAACTGCTGCACAGATGTGAAAGCAACTGCTGCACTCGAATAATAATGCTAGACGTTGGTTATTTACTAGTTATGCCATTATGGTACAAACCTTCCATTTGATAATCTGAGTAAGAACAGCAGGTTCGCAAACAGCCTTCGCATCCTTGATTGTACCTCCTTCTTGTAATTTCTGTAGAGCTCCTCGGATTGCCTGGAAAACCAATAAACATTTCGTAAACAAATAAAATCAGTGGGATTCATGTAGACCAGGGAATGTCCGCAAATAGGAAAGTTTAAAAGGGTGTCTTCTGGGAGAAGTACTTTAAGGATTACTGGAAATCTGGAATGTCTGTTTTAAATTTAGCATAAGAAAATCCTTAAATAAAGGTCGTCTCATATCAAAATTCATTCCATCCATGTGACAGATTAAACTTGAGGACTGATGTCAACATAAATGAGTGTTATTTTATCCTTGGCCTAGAGGCATTATGACAAACGGCGAGGACAGTTACGAGAGAAGCTAACACACCTGCACTGAGAGCTCTACCTTTCCCAGGGTAATTGTCTTATTTACATGAAAATGTGAAGAGGAATCATCATCACATTTCTTCCTTTGTTTTTCAAGAAACTCTTCCATGTCAAAAGAAGAAATGGAGTCTTTAAGTAATCTCTGTATTCTGCAGAAAATTCACATTCAAGCTCAAGATATACTACAGCAAGACAAATGATAAGACCAAACAACATTATTTTTCAAAAAAAAAAAATTACAGATTTTCACCGTTTTTTCATTTCTGCAGTTCTCAAAGTTGCTGCACTTCCAGTCGAAACGTTTGCAGCTGCATCCTTTTCTGGATTCTTATTCATGCTGGATACTGACAGCTTACCACTAATGTGGGTCAGATTTTTCTTCATGGGGGAAGGTTCCTTTAAACTTCTGCATTCAGGTGTGATAGCATTCTTTGAAAAGGTCATGCTTGAACTCAAGTTTGATTTAAAAACAAATCCAGGAACACTTGTCCTATTCCTTTTGATAGGGTCAGCACTCAAAATATTGCTTGATACTCTTTTAGAATGTTTTTCTACTTCATCTTCAGCGGTTAGAATTCCAAATGCCTTACTCCTACTAAAATGTCGGTTTCCTTTTCCATCATCATAAGGGAAGAGCAAATGATCCCTTCTTGGCGTGAGAAGCTTACGATTGATCTTATGATCCCTGGATAGCATACATATATCATTCACGAGTAATCAGGGAAATCTCAAGTAAATTTTCAAGATATGAAAAGAACAAACCTGCAATATATCAAGATTCGATTTTTCAGAAGACCTGTCCAAGCCCTTTGAGGGAGTTCCTTGAGATCATCGCGTTGAAAATAAATATTACTGTAAGATTTACCAAACAGATAAGACCTCAGACATATCTAAACAAATTAGTTCTCAAAAGAACATAAAAGACTAAAACTTGTGGGCAACCTTGGCAAGCATTTACGGTGGTATGCCCTTGGACAGCGTCTGCATAATGCAAATTGCATCTCGAGGAACTTCTTGTCTTCTCCTTCCTCACAAATATGACATTTATGAGCAGGGCATGTGAATGAATTTCCAGCTTTTACCTTATTTTGGAATTCTTGAGCTTTATAATCATCACTAGGGAAAAGCAGATTTGATAGACACTCTGGATGATAGAAATGCCCGCATGTTGCCGAGACACAAGGGAAGACCTTATCAGAGGAGATAGGCGAAGTTCGAGTTATCCACACATTGTTGGATTAGAATACCAAAATACAAAAAAATCGCTAATTCAAAGAGAAGGAAAGTGAGACAAGTCTAAGTAGAAAGGCTTAATCGACTATGTCCACAGCAATATTACAACGACACCAATAGAAACATCTGCATCTAAAGAATGACACAGATGAGTGGCCTCTTAACTGTGCTCTTTCTTTCTTTTTTTCTTTCTTTTTTTTTTTTTTTGAGAATCTGATTGTAAAGCTGAAATGCAGGGGGACCAAAAAAGCAAGTTACTTTATGTTCACAACACCACTTCCTGAAAAGAATACAAGCAAGATCAAAGCAAAACTATTAGTCGACTGCTGTTCAGTTGAATAAAAATCGAGCCAAGTAATAATCAAGTGAGCCCCAGTTGCTTCAATAATACTCAAATGCTTCTAGCATTTTAAAAGGTCATAACCATCAAATATCTAGTTGCTTGATATTGAATGGTTCATGCTTAAGTGAATCAAATAATCCTTCATTAGCAATGTAGATACTTTTACATGAATATTATTTGAGGCATTCGAAATTATAAATCATTGTATCGCACGATCCGTAATATGATGATGAAATTTGAAAGATGGGACTATTCCACGAGATTGAAGAGTGACTAGTAAAGTATGCAGGAGTTTTCCTACAAAGTTTTAATTAGAAACATCGGAAAAAGATTACAAAACGCAGTGCAGTATTTTGTTTGGTTGAAAAGAGACAACATTAGGTGACTTACAAGCATTTAAAAAGGGTTAAGCAATAGAATCAAACTGGAAAAATAGTTGTACCTCAGCACCAGAAGATTTATCAGAATTTCCCAGTCTCCCACAAATAAAGCATTGATGCCAGTGATATTCGCAATTCTTGCAGAGAAAAGTATCTATTGCCTGCTCACAAAACCATTATAGTTTTCCCTTCAGCACCGTGAACAATATAACTAAAACTAACGTATCACTTTCAAGGAAAACTGACATTCACACATGTGCAGCATGAAAACAAGATGTGTCAGAGGGATGAAAAAGGTTTATCATACCTGGACTTGCTCACTGCTATAACAAAGAGTTTCACATAAAGAATCAGCACCCAATGCTATTGTTGGATGAAAAGATCTTATGCACCTCCCTTCACAACTGGATTACATCACAAGATCAATATCAGCAAAGAACCAAGAGTCATGGTAATTCTCATTTGTGTCTTGTGGACTGAAGAACTATTAAAATGCTTTTGGCATTGCTCGTTGAAGAATTTCTTCACTTTTTTTTTAAAGCTAAGACCATTTTCTAACATTAGAGTTAGAAACTGGTTAAATTTAATTTGCTAATGTGATTAGTGTCACATCTTACTAATCGTGCATCTATAAACATCTTAAAAGTTAGAGATACTTGCATACCTCAATAAAATACCACCATCATCACATAATGCACAGACATTATCAAATAATTCATCATCTTCACAACTCGAATAATCATGGCCATCAATATCATTGTCATCCTCATGAACGATAAACTTTGTTTTCTTCCTACTTTTATTATCCTGCAAGCGGAGACCACATCAGTCAATGAATTAGAAAAAGATACCTATCGGAGAACTTGCAGAACAGGTCGGAAATTTTAGTCATGGATGCTAACCTCACGGAAAGCATTCCTCTTATCACGTATTTGAGAAAGAAAAGCCTGCAGATGTTGTTTAATTAACCATTATCAAAATATTTCGTCAAGCCAACCCCAAAATGTTTAGTTCTTCAGCAACATGAAGTCATGAAATCTTTAGCCAACTCCCATGAAACCCGATGCAGCAGTAATGAATGGAGAGAACACAAACCTTAGCCTTTGCAATATCTCTATCCCTTACAGCAGCTTCTTTTATCAATCCCAAGTGTTCCACGAGATCATTTTCACAAGGTGGATCATCATACATGCTACAATGCATGACAAATCAAGAAACAAAAAAAAAAATTTGAAAAATGAAGTTAGGTAGTAGAAGAAGATCTATAGTGAACATTAGCACATGGCTACCTGAAGGTCTTCCTCATATGCTTCCATAACTCTTCCTGAGATATCGCAGAAGCTGCGGAATTCTTTTTCATAAAGTGGAGACAGTGGACTGAGATGAGGGCAGTCCTCACAGTAGATTCATAACCCTTTTTTGGTTTGTGGAGCTTTATCCATCTCTCATACTTGGAATCATGAAGAACATAAATCTCTGGAAGAGCATAAGATAGTACAAACTTCCACGCAGTTACCTTCTTGAAGATTTGCCCACACCCATCTCGCACTGATCCCCGCAGAAATGCAAATTCAGATGGTTTTGGTACCACCATCTTTTCCCCCTCTTCGTTGTCCCATCTAAGGGGTAGACTCGAAAATGAAATGGGATTTCCTTTGTTGTCAACCATAAAGTAGTTTGTCACACAGTCCGGAACAATTTCCCCCTCTTCATCCAGTAATGCCATTGAAGCCCCTGCACTGCACTAATTAAATCACCTAAACTTAGATAATCAGTTTTTGAAGATGATCATATAATTAATGTGATCCTTTCTGAACAATAATAAAAAAAAGCACATGAAAGCTGGCATGCTAAGACTAAAAACAGCAAATAGAGCATAAATAAAGATATACTATGCCGAAGCATGAAAGTTTCCATGTATGGAAAGTTTTGACGAAGGAAGAAAGCACAAGGAAAAGAAACAAATTAATTAAGTGTGAGATACATATAAGAGGTGAGTGAGGTGATCGGAGATTACGCCGGTCCAGCCGCAGCTAGCACCACACAGACAATGTGGGGCTGTGGCTGAAGCAGAGGAAAAACCACAGAAAACAAGTAATGGGTTGGTTTCATGTTTCACATGAGTTTCAAAATGGAGAATTAACAGTGAGGTTGAGAAGAGGCAAAAAAACAAATGTTGTGCAAATACAACACGTCCAGTGAGCAAGAAGCATCGTGTGAGAGTATGTGTGTCTGTGTGTGAGTGGAGAGAGAGAGGGGGAGAGAGAGAGAGAGTACGGTTTGCTTTTTGGAAGCAGTTGGAGCTTGCAGAGGTGCAGCATCCATGCCAAATATAATAATGGAGGCATTTCCAATTCGGGCTTTCGGGCCTGGGCCTTCTGTTTTTTATTTTAGATATAAAAGCCCAGCCCGAAATTGTTGTATGCGGCAGCAGTTTACGTTATTTTCTCTATACTTGTTCTTAGGGGTGTGCACGGTCCGGTTTGGCCGGTTTAAGGGGCAAAATACGGACCAAACCAATTTGTACGGTTTAAAATTTTCACAAACCAAACCAGCCAAATAATTATTTCAAACCAAACCGGCCAAACCATATTAAAACGGTTTGGTTTGGCTGGTTTAAACGGTTTGAAGATTATTCAACTTCAAATATTACAAAAAAATGAAACTTGTATATCTATTTTATTATTAGAAATTAATGAAAGAATGATACACAAAATAAAACTAATATAAATATGTATCGCTTGTCATTAATTATAAATATGAGATAAGTAATAAATAAATAATATTATGATTGCAAGAAACAATTATATATAAGTTGATTTATAAGGTTACAATTCCAAAGAATATAAGCATCGGACATATATATCAATATAATTGATATTTTAGCTTTCTATCAAATAATATTTTATTATCATTATTATATTTAAAATTATATTATTTATACGGCCGGTCCGGCCGAAACGGCCGGTTTCATCCTTCAAACCGTCGGCCAAACCAAATCATCCGGTTTGAGATTTTTCAAACCAACCCGGCCAATCATTTTTTTCAAACCAGCCAAATCGGCCAAATTAATTTGGTTTGGCCGGTTCGGCCAGTTTCGGCCAAACCGTGCACACCCCTACTTATTCTTTCTGCTTTAATTACAATTAAGCTAAAGAAAAGTTCAAAAACACTTCAAAAAAAAACCTATGAAGTTCAAATAGATTTCTTTTCAACAAACTCGATATTTCATAAGAAGGGAAAAAAAAACTCCTTAGATTTTCCACTAAATATATATTTATTATATTATAAAAGATTATGACAACTATTTTTGTGAGATATATGAGACATACATGTGGCATGTCATACACAAAAATATTGTTTTTTTTCTTTTTTAAATATCATAAAAATTGACTTTAATTTAAATAGGAATATTTCTTATTGTTTTTTTTATAAAAAGTCATTTATTTGTTAGGATAATAAATAGTTAATATAGAAAAATAAAAAAGAATTTATCTAATCCTTTATGTAAAACATTAGGTGTATTTGTATTTATAAAACTTAAGTAGCTTACTTAAAACTGTGGTGAATATGAAGTGACCATTTGGCATTTTCTATAATAAATACTAGTATAGAAAATTATACTTTTGTTTTACTTAAATGAATTTGCATACGTGGAAAGAAATAGAAGCCTACACATTAAAAATATCATTAGTCAATGCCATTTTTGTAACTATTTGAAATCTTATTGTATTAAAAAGCTATAGTTCTTAATAATATTAAAAATTATATTACAACCATGTGGCAAAAAAAAAAAATACAAAAAAACTTTGTTTAAGAAGGGTTTGGTAGAACATTACCAACGAAATACGTTTTACAAATAGCACATTCTAATTATAATTAGTTTTATACTAAATACATTTCGCAAAAACTTGCGTTAGACACGCCTCAACGGTTTAAGCAAGTTTTATCCATACCCAAATGAATTCACCCATCCCAAATAGGGTTTATTAATCCCAACTAGGGTATATTAGATGAATTTGACTTGAGTTAATGAATAAAATCCACCTAAATCGTTTAAGCGTGTCTAAATTGAGACCTTCTCAATACATTTTGGTTGAAAATCTCCTATAAACTCATTGAAAAAATTAGACCTTGAGTGACAAAAAAGTTATTATTTTTAAATTCAAAGAATAAAAAGGGAAATAAATAAATATTGGCATTTCTACAGACTACAATGATGAGGATATGGATTTTTTTGGTTTTCAAAACAAAATGAATAAAAATAAAAAATGAACCACCGCGTGTGCGACGGCCGCACAAAAGAATTGGGCTTTTTTAGTGACTAGCGAGATAGAGTGTGCAAGCTGGTTGCGCTCAAGACGCAAGGGAAGGCGGCAAGTGAGAGAGAGAGAGAGAGCTGTTTACGGTTTCGGGTGTAGCTATTTTGGTCTGCAGAGGCGGTATGTGGTCGGAGCTGGACGATATAGAGCTAGAAGCGGAGGACTTCCAGTCTTCACTGCCGCTGAAGAAGGTCCCCTACGGCGACATTTTCGAGGCGTCCCGCGCCGGCGACGTTGACCGTCTCCGCTACCTACTCGACTCTGGCCTTAACGTCAACGCCCGCGACCAATGGGACTCCGTCGCCCTTTACTACGCCTGCCTCGCCGGCCATCTCGACGCGGCCCGGATGCTCCTCGAGACCGGCGCCATCTGCTCCGAGCACACCTTCGACGGTGACCGCTGCCACTACGCCGCCCTCAATCTTAAGGTCCGCAAACTGCTCAAGTCATTCGAAGCCCGCCCGCCGCCTCTCCAACCTCTGCAGGCGGCCCTACGCGATACTTTCCTCTCCTGCAAAGCCAACAACGCATTCCTCCAATTACAATTCAACGCAAATTCTCTTATCGTAGGTCGGTCCCCCACCCCCCCTCTTTTGATGATCTGAATTTGAGTAATTGTGGGCAATTGATTAAATTAGATGCTATTGTCAATTCATCTTTTAAACTATAATAACTAATTTGGGGAAGTGGAGTGGTGCGTGTTGAGCTCAAGACCACTTCTTATAGGATTAGGTGGAATGAATTGTGTAGTTGATTACTTGTATCCGAGCACGCGAAGCTCTAGTGTAGTTTTTGAATGCTTACATGGTGAATAGTAGGTCACTCATCCAATGCTAATGGAGAGTCCAGTTCCTGCTACTGGCCCCCTGATGTTGTATTTTACGTGCAAGGAAGAGCCCTTGAAGCTCACAGACTCATCTTGGCTGCACGATCGCCTTTTTTCAAGAATAAATTCGACAATGATTGGAAAGAAAAAAAGGAAGTGCGATTTTCACGGGAAAAACTGTCTTATCCCTCCCTTTTTAGCCTTGTCCACTTCTTCTATTCTGATAGGCTAGAGGTTGCTGTGGATGACATGGAAGATCTTGCTAGGATTTGCAAAGTTTGCAAGTGCTACTCTCTACAGAGTCTTCTTGAAAAAGAATTAGTTCTTCAGAAACACGCTGAGTACAAATCTCTTGGAGATGTGCAAGACTCCCAGAAGAGGTTCATCCTGCAAGGCATTTCCCTTCCAGAACAAGATCGTCTCCCTGCTTCATTACATCGAATCCTCCAAATCTCTCTTGCCAACTCCTTCAGTGGACAACACGCGGATAATACAAGAGGTTCAGAAGAGGACCTTGCAGATGTTTGTGTGAAGGTTGAGGATAAGATGTTCAGGTGCCATCAAGTTGTCTTAGCATCAAGATCAGAATACTTCAAGGCCAGATTATCTCGGATGAAGGATTTTATAGAAGGAAGTGACCCTTTACCTCATCAAGCTCTTCCGTGTCTCGAAGAACATGACCTGAATGCAGATACGTTTCAGAAAATGATTGAGTATATGTATGTGTTCTTTATCCATCCTTCCCTCAATTTTGCATCTTTTTTCTCTGTCACAACGGCACACATACAATGTACGTGGACTGTTAGGGAACCTGGCCCCAAACATATTGTTAACCTTTTTGTGACTTTTTAATATAGGCTCTTCGCATATTATGTTTAACCTTTTAATTGATAATAAACTACATATAATTACCTTTATGCATGATTTCTTAATTGTTGATCTAGGATCACAGACATCATGTTAAGTATTGCATGTGTGTGGAATGGCATAAGACAATGACATGCAGCTTTTGAAAAGGAGGGTTAGTGAAGAAGGATGAAATGATCTGTCTTCTTTTTACGCATTTCTACATCTTGTTGCCTCTTCTGTATTGAATTGGATCCTAGAGTTTCCTTGGGTGGGATTATTTGACCCAAGGTATTTGGTTTTAGTTATAAAAACCCGTACTTGGTCATCTCTGATCTCACAGCATGCATAATATACAATCAGTCTTTGTAGAATTATAAATGCGATGAATTAATATAGCAAACAATTACTTTTGGAGTATTAGTGAAATCTGAGGCAGCATCTCCATAATGTAGATTGGTTATTTTGTATGCCGATAAGAGAAAAACAAGCAGTTAAAATGACTAGAAGAGAGTCACGCCCAGTTGTAAATGGGCATGTTTGTGCAGAAACCAACAACCAGACAATATACCTACTAGCAAATCCATAAAGATCAGTATATGCTTGTTGGCACCAACAGTTTTTCCCTCATTGTTCTTCTCGAGCTTCTAACCTAGTAAAAAACTGTTTGTTCAGGTATACTGATGGTCTCATCGACATAAATCCTGGTCAGGTGTGTTTCACCTACAAACCCTCACTTCATAAGATATATTTCCTGTTTTTCTTTAATTTGATTCTGCAGGCAGAAGAAATGTTTGATGCTGCTTCAAGATATCTATTATTTCCTCTTAAACGGGCAGTTGCAGATGCTCTTCTGCCACAATTGGAGATGGTTTCCCCTTCAGAATTGTGTCATTGGTTGCTATTAGCCGACATGTATGACTCGTGAATTCTCTCTTAACCCTTCCATTCAGTTTTATAATAGTATATTGTGATGTGATTTGTGTCTTTCTTTTATTTTATTTTATTTTTGCTCTCCTACACTTGATATGTATTTTGGATTGGCAGCTTTTATGTCTCCAATATCATTTGCTTCTCCTCTGTGAAACTCTCTGAGTGACTGCTAATGTGGGTGAAAGTCAGAATGCTGCAACAGTTCTGATGTGGTACTTGTCATTGCATGTACAAGTCTTTCAATGATTATTATCAATCTTGTCTCATGGAGTTATTTTGGTGTATCATTTGGTAATGCCGTGTATGGAAAAGACTCAGCCTTTTATGCATTGTATTTACCATCACTTCTCGCACAAGACCACCAGAAAACTACCCCTTAGATGCATTCTGTCTGCCAGTGACAATTAATGCATGAATATGTACAGGTGTCTAGATTATTTGGCTTGATTGAAATGATGATATTAGATGCCCTTTTAAAAATAAAACGTCTTGATCTTAGATTGTGGAGTCTTGCATCTGGAACTTTCTGTTGGCTCTTCCTTTGTTCTGTAGAAGTATAGCATGTGTTTTAGTTGCTGATTATTACTGCTAATTTGCACCTAGTTGAATATTTCAAAATGCTGCTCCCCTTGCTTTGCAGCAAAAATGTAACTTCATGGTGACTATTAAATGATTTCCTGGTTGAATGCCTCTGTTTTAGTATTTGCTGAAGCGATATTTATTACATTTGAAGGTATGGCGTCACGAAAATTCGCGAATACTGTCTGGATGCAATGGCATGCAACTTTGAGACTTTTGCTGAAACACGAGAGTTTCGGGCAATGCTTTTAACGCTTCCTCCTCCATCTGGAGATTCTACGCTTCGGACAACAGCTCCAAGTGCTCCAGGAGGCGAGGCAAATGCAATAGAAGGAAATGTTCTTGATGATTTACGAGAGAAATGGCTTGAGGCTGAAGGTGCTGAGCTCGACCAGAGGGATCAAAGTGCGCTACTTTTTGACAAGAGGCTTGAGATGCTCGTGGTGGTGGCGGAGCAGGAGAGATCCGTTGAAGCTGAAGACTCACAGTGTTGAATGTTGTATGCCTTTTCAGTCACAGATTTTGCCATGATAAAGGGTCATGTGGTATGACGACATTATATACCATCTGACAACACATTTGTATTTGTATCTGTAGACTGAGAATGGCAACACATTTTTCGATGGTTTGTTTTATATATTTATATAGGATTTCGAATAATGAAAAGGCTTGCCACAAAATTTTCATCTCTTTATTAATCTAATTTACTCAATCATATAACTTATTTTATTGTTTGCTAGCCAATCTTAAAATCCCGGTGTACAATAAACATCAAACTGTTAGGTTAGCACTTTCATTTCATTGCCGCGCACTTGGTCCTTTTCTCGATTGACTTGATGATTTATTTGCCTTGTACATATCGTCTCAAATCTTTGTTATTGAGGGGGGGGGGGAATAAAGGAGCCATGATCGTTCTTCATTTTTAATAATCATTAATAAGTTTATCATTCTATAATCACGAGTTACAATATTAAATTCAAGTAGATAGAAGATTTCAATGAAAAAGAAAAGGGCATATCATATGCATCGTATATAGACAAAAATCTCTATACAAGTCCAGAGAAAAATCTAAACTCCCAAGAAACTACAACATATCCTCCTATATTTAAACAAATAATGTCCTATATGTCATAGGGATCCGCACAGGCAAAAGAATTGAAGTAGGCATTCATTTCATTGGTGTTGACAGAATTGGATTTTTACACGTGAGCTTACTTGTTAAAGAATAAACTTCTCTTTTTCCTCTTCTTTTCACCAGCCTGCATTAATATTATTTGTTTGAATTAATCATACATCAGCACCAAATTCAAAACATTCGAATATACAACAACCAAACATACTAAATTCAAGTGCCACGCCCATCACAAATTCTATCGTTTGGTGAACACGAGAGGTCGGGCAACACAGAAAAGATCTAAACGCGAAGGAGTTGATTTTAGACACAAGACATCACGTCATAATGAGATCAATTTGGCATGTGTATCCGTAAGTTGGTAACTCAGGTTCAACAATCTCTAGTTAGCACACATAGCATTCAACGACCACATGATTTTATGCAAGCGACAAGTTTGGCTATCCACCCTCTTTCATTTGAAAATCATGCATTCATTACATGATCTACCAATGTGCAAACATAAAAAATCCAACCAGTTCCTGTCGATTGCCTAAGGCTCTCTGGGAACGAGAGGCGATTTTAATACAAAATCTGGCAAATCTTTAACGTATGATTTCGGGCAGACTAAAAATGAAAAGAACTATACCTTCAAGATGAATAACCTCAATGTGAGAACAATAGTGTCTCTTGAACTGAAAATTGTAAGAAGATAAAATAAGGTCAGGCGATGAAAGGAAAGGACATCCACCACTAAGCTTGCTCAATGATATAAACAGAAATGTTTAAAAATACACTTACCTCCAACAACTAGGGTTGTTAAAATGCATATTTGGAGGAGTGTGAGTTCACATGAAAGAAAAGAAGAAAAGCAAAACATCTTCCAAACCTAAAGGATTTTCACATCTCTTGCTAGTGGAAAGAAGACAAAGAAACAAAAATAAACGGATCACCCTCAATACACTTTCCTTAGGAAACTAGAGATTATCCTCCTTTTTTCATTTCTATTGATATCCATGTTACTTAGACCTAATGTAAAACACTATAGCCTAGTGTGCACTCTTTCTTCTAACTCCAAGAAATTTCAAAACTAAACAATAAGTGATCATTGAAATGTCAATGAGCACTACTTGTTTAGAATTCATTAGGATTTCATCACAGAAATATTTTTCATGCGGTATATGTTATAAATGGAGAGCTTTCACTCAATTCCTGATGCTAATATCTTTTTGAATTATCTCTTATCTTTTTTCAATCTCATTGAGGCTAGACCAACCAGAATTGTTCAGGAAGCAATACCATCTCATGAACACAGAAAAGAGTATAACACCAAATCAGTGTAAGCTCTCGGCTTGCCATGTACTTCACATAATAGGAAATAACCATCCATCAGAAACTTACCCACTAATATCTGTCAAGCTATTGTCCACTCTCAAGATGCGTTCAGTGCCCTGAGAATCAACTATAGAGAACTCTGTTGGACTTCCATATGGAACAGAGACCTATACAACAGAATAGGAGGACAATTGTTCATAATAGGAAGCAATAGCAAACACAATAAATTGTTTTTTTAGAATCATCACTAATTTAAGAGTACAGTAAATGAAACAGAAAAAAGATTACCAGGACCGAGGCTAACAAAGGAGTCGGTTTTCCAATATCAAGAATCATTGTTTCGCTTATCCTTGGAATTTACAATGTCAGACTTTTATTATTCTCAACATTGCATTCACTCTTCCAGAATAATGGTTATTGCTGATTTGCAATTGTTGTGAGAGGTGGTTACAAATTGGAAGGATTTGTACATGAACTTTGCATTGAATGGGGCTCGTGTGGAGTTACGGGACGACCCCACGTTGAGCAGAAATTTGGTGAGTTTGCGATTGGTGGTTAAGACAAAAGAGGCAGAGTTGTGGCAGTAGTATAAGACCGCGAACCCACCAAGTTGTCAGGTGGTGATGCAGGACAATTAGATGGTGTGCTACATAAATTCGCATCGGTGTTTGAAGACATTCGGGAGCTTCCCCCACGCCAGAAGACGGATCATCGCATCGTACTGGCTCCGAATTCGAAGCCGGTATCTGGGAGGCCCTACAGATATGGGCATGTGCAGAAGGATGAAATTGAAAGATTAGTGAATGAGATGCTACAGGTGAGGAAGAAAGATGGTAGTTGGAAATCCTGTGTTGACTATAGAGAACTTAACAAAGCAACTGTACCAAACAAGTACCCTATTCCTGTGATTCATGAAATGCTAGACGAATTAGCAGGTGCCATGGTTTTTTCCAAGATTGATATGCGATCGGGGTATCATCAGATCAGGGTAGTAGAGAGTGATATTCATAAGACGGCTTTTCACACTCATAGTGGGCACGGTCTGATGAATGCTCCTGCCACTTTCCAATCTACTATGAACGATTTGTTTCAGCCATATTTGCAAAAATTTGTGCTAGTGTTCTTTGATGATATTTTGGTTTATAGCCGATCTTGGGAAGAGCATCAGCAGCAGTTGGGTATGGTGCTCCAGACTTTAGCAGAGCAGCAGTTTTGAGTCGACCAAAAAAAATATTCTTTGGGTGTCTAAGGTCAAATACTAAGGCCATATCATTTCAGCAGCAGGAGTGGAGATGGATCCAGCAAAAGTTAGTGCAGTGGTGGATTGGCCTCGTCCCTGATAGGTCCGAGAGGAGATGGATTTTTTGGGATTGACTGGTTATTACCGCAGGTTCATACAAACCTACGACATGTTAGCTCGGCCTCTTACGGACGGAGCTCTTGAAGGAGGCTTCAGGTCTATTTGTGTGGACTGATGAAGCCGAGGGGACTTTTCTTCGGCTGAAGAAGGCGATGACAGAGGCACCTGTGTTAGCAATGCCTCAGTTCGATCAACAATTCGTGGTTGAGTGTGATGCTTCTAGTACTGGGTGGGGGCAGTGCTCATGCAGGAGAGGAAGCCTATCACTTATTTTAGCAAGTCTCTGACAGACCGAACCATTTTTAGATCAGCATATGAGCGAGAGATGATGGGTTTGGCCTTAGCGATTCAACATTGGAGACCATAACTGATTGGCCGGCGATTCATTTTTATAACCGACCATCACAGCCTTCGTCACCTTCTTACTCGATGGATTGTCACTCCTTAACAAGTTTGGGTGGCTAAGTTGTTAGGGTATGATTTTCAGATTGAACACAAGACTGGTAGTTCTAATGTGGCAGCAGATGCATTATCGTGGCGAGTGGGCGAGGTCGAACTATCAGTACTATCAGCGGATGTTAGTACTGAACAGCGGCGAGATGAGTTTATTCAGGAGACGACTGAGGCAGGTACGGCTCACCCTAGTAGTCGTCGTGGGTTTGAGATGATAGATGGACGGTTATTTTATTAGGGACGACGACTGGTGCTCGTTGCGGACTCGGCCTAGATTCCACGCCTATTGCAGGAGTTTCATGATACACCGATCGAGGGGCCATGCAGGGGCCCTTCGCATTTATCGAAGGTTGGCGGCAAATGTGTATTGGCGGGGTATGTTTCGTAGGGTCCAACAATATGTGGCACAATGTCTGGTCTGCCAGAAATCCAAATACAAGGTGATGTCTCCGGCAAGGTTGCTACAACCGCTGCCTATTCCTAAGTTAGTCTGGGAGGACGCATCAATGGATTACAGCAAATTCTGGTGGTGTCGTGGTGGTGGATTGTCTTTCTAAATTCGGTAATTTCATAGCTCTGAAACCGCCGATTACAGCAAAGTCCGTGGTTGAGGTGTTTGCAAAGGAGATCGTAAGATTGCATGGACTTCCGCGGTCAATTGTCAGTGATCGGGATTCCTTGTTTATTTCTGCCTTTTGGAAAGGGTTGTTTACTTTATCAGGCACCAAATTGAAGTTCGTTTCTACTTATCACCCTAAGACGAATGGTCAGACGGAGATATTGAATAGGATTTTGGAGACGTATTTGCGTTGCTTCACCTGTGACTGTGAGTAACCAAAATAGTGGGTTCGCCGTTACCATGGGCGGAATACTGGTATAATACAGCCTATCAGACGGCAGCTCAGGTGACGCCCTTCGAGATAGGTCTACGGGCGAGCTCCGCCCACAAATAGGCGATTTTTGTCCGGAGAGAGCAGAGTGGCTCCGTTGGCGGATATTTTGGATAGTCGGGATGCTACTTTGTTGCGCTTGAAACACAACTTGGAAAGAGCGCAAGAGGTGATGGTTAAACAGGCAAATAAACATCGTTGTGGGGTAGAGTTTCAAGTGGGCGATAAGGTGTTTCTGAAGGTGCGAAGACGTCATCAATCTTCCATGAATCGGCGTCCGCTTCACAAGCTTTCCCCCAAAATTTACGGCCCATTTGCTGTTAAGGCTCAAGTTGGAGGGATGGCGTAGAGGTTGACATTGCGTACCTCGAGTCATATTCACCCTATTTTTCATGTATCGCAGCTGCGACGGGCGATTGGTGTGCATCCTATGGAGGGGGAGTTACCTGATACTTTGGAGTTGCCATTGAGACCGGTGTTTGAGCCGGAGGAGGTGTTGGCAGAGCGAGTGATGTGTGTGGGAGGCTTGGAAGAGAAGCAGTTATTGGTAAAATGGGCAGGACAGTCAGTGGACTGCAACTTGGTTGAGCCAAGATGTCTTTTGCAGTCAGTTTCCTCCTGATTTCAACCTAGAGGACAAGGTTGATTTGATGGGGATGGAGTTGTTATGAGGCAGGATTCGAAGCTGGCAGTCGAGAGTGGAGTTCGACCGTCGTTAGTGTATTGCCGGCGGAGACGCGATGAGCCTACTTCTGTAGGCGATGGACTTTAAGTCTTTTTATTTAATTAGATTTGAATTAAGTTATTTAATTTTCGGTTTTTTAATTATTTAATTTTCTTGTTTAGTTGGGTTATTTTGTAAATACCCTTAATTAGGGTTAATTGGATTAAGAAATAAAATAATTATTTTGGGGCGTAATTATGCTATGGGCACGATTCATCATGTTTGGCTTTTTGCATCGTATCAGAAATGTTATGTAATTATCAGCAGGAGGAATTGAGTAGAACATAAAACCTGCAATGTATTTTATTCTACATATTTTCCAAAGATCTCAAGCAAAATTTTGTCACTCTCTCTCTCTCTCTCTCTCTCTCGTGTGTGCACAGCAGGTGTAAATGCGGAGAAGGGTGGGAATAACAATGTAGCGTAATAAAGCAAAATAGATAGAGTATACATACAATTGTAGATGATGAAAACTTCTCAGTGACTAAAACACCTCTAGGACCGCTACATTTTATGCTGAAACCATCCCTTTTAACCGTCAATGTAGCAGGCTCCCATATATCAAGAAACCCAGTCTTGACAAAAGAATAAAAAAACATCAATTAATAGAGCTCTTAAAGATAAGACTCTGAGAGGCCTACAAATAATATGACAACTGCAAGGTTAAATAAGTTGGAATAAAATCAGTATTCAATTCTTTAATACATAGATAACTGCAAGAAACAGAAAATTCATCGATTAAACTCTAGACAGATGTCCTCAATAATTAAATAGAGGTCAGCAATGAAAATTTGGAAGAAGAAAGTATATTCTTCAATAACACATACACCGCACCACTAACCCACCACATCACTATTTTCCGTTTCTATCCATGATACAAGTAAAGCCAATCTAAGTTTTATTTTAAATGAAATTCTAAGTGCTTCATAGATTTTGATAACTTCCATTTGGCTGTATCGTCAATGATCAATCCGTGCACTTGCAGTTTTCAAAATTCAAATTGTAATTGAGCCAAAACCGAAGGGAGTTCCTAATTGAACCAATTAAATATTAAAAATGAAATGTCCATACCGACAATGATAGCTTGTAAGAAGCATGGCCAGTATAAAGGATCTTCTCTATGTACTTCTGCATTTCAGGATCTGCAAGGGAGGAAATATAAATAAATAGAAACATAATAAATATCCACCGCAGGAAATGTTCATCAACTACAAACATTTAATTACTGAAACAAACATGAAAGAAAAAATATTTCAGCTAGTGTGATAGATTTTACTTCAACACAATTCAAAAGAAGACACCACAAATAAAATTCCAATATCTAGTGAAACATAACACAGGGAAGCCCTGAATGTCATTGAGATTTGAGGCCCACCAAGAAACTATAAATTTAACAATATCCAACACCTCCTATGAAGGGTTTTCTATATCCCAAGAATTCTTAAGGACCGGCAAAGAGCTCGAACAATGATATTTTCCTAACATTTTCCCTCTTTAGAAATTGAGCTTCCAGGATTAATAAAAAACAGATTCTTGATTGAATGTCGCAGGGTCCATTCCACAACATGCCCTCACTTAACACTTTAAAACACGGACAGAGCTATTTGCAAAACTCACTTAGCAGTTAGCACTTCACACCAAAGACTGAGATATGCCTAACTCACTAAGCACTTTATACCTGAGGTAGACCTATGTGAGTTAGGCATATATCTACCAATAAATGAATGATAAGGTTATGATTTGTTAAGTATCCATTACCACAAGTAATTTTCCTGTGCTCGTTGGCAAAGACCTTCACAAGTTCACCCTGAAATACCCGAAACAGAAGGAATGAGTCATAAAAAAATCTGGAGCAACAAACCGGTCAATATTTGATGGCAAGCCCTCTGATGATTGACATAAAATTAACATTTATTTGCCATAGGATGATTAAGTTTACATTTCAGCAAGCATATTATTCATATGGAGACCTTTCTATGGATTCAGGAACTAATCAAGTCCAATTCCACCATGACATGAGGCAGACATAACTTACTTTCATGTCAGCTGTCACAGATGATGGCCCAATAAATATGTGTGAAATTACAGGATTGGTGAAGTAGAGGGATTAACTCTAAGAAGTTCCACAGAAATATAACTAGGATCAAGTCTTGTTATATTTGATTTCTTATGTAACATTTTTCAAAAATTTGATGCAATTGCTTTTAAGAAAATTACAATCCAGAAACTCCAAAATGATACTGTTCTTTTTGCTCGAATGAGTATTGCTAAGCTAAAGTAATTTTTGCACAATGCTAGAGAGATGTAAATGAGACTTGTGTCAAGGAGTGAATATTGAAATTGGGTAGTCTTTCTCTGCTGATGCAAAACAAAATCACACTACAGAGCTAGCATAACCAAAATTCCAAATTTTTTTGGGGTACCAGTGATATACCTGAAAACTGTATAAAACTATAAATCAACCTTTACAAGAAGTCCATCAAATCATTGTCACGTTTACATGTCAGTTATTTCTGATGGCATGCATACTGCAACCAAGTTTCCAAGAGTGACATTCGTATTGAGTCTACATCAAGGAAATCAAGGAAAAAGATCTCACACGTGTTGAAGAATTGTTCACTTGTTGTTGGATAATTGGTAAGACTATTCTATACTATCCAAAAAATGGAGAAGTTACTTGAATTTCTTATTTTCACCTTACAAACGCAAGGTAATGGGACAAAATATCCAGTGATGTTGAAATGTACTAGATGAGGTTTGATAATTGAGTATTCCTTAGTTTCCTGAGCTATAAGTTGAAAGGAAGTCTAATGGAGATAACTCCTTTTCCCCCTTGTATATATTTGAAATACTGAAATTGTGAGGGTTCAGTTACTCTGAAGGACAAAGGCCGGTCAAATTTACACGACCTATCACTGTCCAATCAAATCAAATTATTTCAGTACTTACTGCCACGAGTCAGTTCACCCAAACAAATACAAAACCCAGAATACCTTCCGTTTTCTATCATCCAATGGCTGTACTTCAATGGCCAGATAAGTATCAACATCGTCTGCAGTAACTAGATAATTTGGTTGTTTTGCTCCTGTCACGTATTATTTGCAAATTAGTACATAACAAATAAGTTAGAGGAAGAGTAAAACCAAAACTAACCCTAAATTACTAAAATGAATACCATCAACGTAATGAAAAGATCCATCTTCCAAATGTCGCACCCACTGCAAATTCAGGGGAAACTTCTATGATTGAGCCAGAACAGAAATAAACTAAAGTAACGACTATTATTGCCAACAAAAAGAGACAAAGTTTTCCATAGAAAGAACAGATTAAGTACCTCGAAATTACAACTGGTTGTTCCATTAATAGAGAATCCACATGCTTGTAGTTGCTGACCAGGAAAAGCTTCACCTGAAATCTGGAGACCATCTATTGCTGGTAGTGGATCATCATCTGCAGCTGATCATCAGAAACAATTTTTAATTTCGTGGCCACTAAAGCATTAATAAATTGAATTCAACAAGTGCAGACCCTCAGAGAAAGAGGATGAGGGTTCCTCAAGAACCGGTGCTAGAGTACGAGAAAAAGATGAGTTAGGATCATCCATAGAAGTTGTAGCTGCAGCGCTGGAACTCCAATTAGCTGATGGCTCTCTGTCACTCTGATGTCCTCTATTTTCAGGTTCATCTGACTCGCTACTTCTAACGAGGTCACCAAATGTGACTTTTTTACTGATCGTGACTTCATTATTTCTAAAATTTTGTGGATCAACCTGGCTGTATGGGAGCTGTGAAGATACTTCCCGGCTTGCTGTGGTCCTGAAGACCATGAATGCACTTTTTCAAAATCAACAAAAAGCATCAAGAGAACATATACAAAATGCAGAGTCCTCTAGGTCCAAAATATTTGAAATAAGATTGGGCCATGAGATATCACTATTTGAAATGAAATAAAGTACAAAGTGGACAACTAATAAAATCAATCAAACCAACCAACTAAAGCAAAGTAAGCACAAGAAACTCCCCCTAGAGTATGATAAATTTAGGGGTAAAAATTTCGAGTTCAATCTTCCTTCGGGTCTTCGGCAACAAGAACAGTTAGTTTTTAGTTAACTTATAGTTGAGAGTGCTAATTTACAAGGAAAAAATTGGGATTCTGCTTGAATGCACAGTGCATCATCCTCTTGCATGAGATACAGGGTAATCAATCTTCCAATTAAGAAGGAACACATGATTCCTACATATGCTCAGCATAATTCCAAAAGTATATTTACCAAACTAAACTTGCTACTGTTGAACGCACAGTGCTTCTTCCGCTATTATGAGCCACCGGATTATCAATCTTCCAAATAAGAAGGAGCATGTGATTCCTAAATATTCTCAGCATAGAAAACATACTTGAAAACTTATGGTGAGATTGATAGGTTAAGATCTATCTCAATGAAGAAATCAACTATATGCAGACGATGATTATGAACTTCTTATGGAACCACAATAAAGTTTCTAGGAGTTATCCTCAAATGACCAAATCAAGATGCAGAAAAGTTTATAGGAATCTCCCTGCAAGTCCCCCAAAACAGAAGTAATGAGTTGCGCCAAAGACATGCAAGGGGTGAACTATCAGCCAGAGGCAATTTAGGGATATGCATCAGAAATCAAAGAAGCAATCATTAGTTGATTCAATTAGGCATAATCTGCCAAGTTTCAAGAAATCATAAGTCACTTTGTTTTATACATTTCCTTTTTAATATACTTCATACCAAAAATAACATCACTTTATGGAATGTAAAAGAATTATGAATGGTATCAACAAAGCAGAGCAATGGCATTGCACGAGCAAAGTTGGCTATCAGTTCCAGCCAAGAGTGAGTGAGTTGAATCATAATCTCACCCGTAGTAGTATTTACATTTCAAATATGAAACCAATTAAATCATTTATTCAACCAGACC
This sequence comes from Plectranthus barbatus, assembly GCA_026898455.1. Classification (NCBI taxonomy): domain Eukaryota; kingdom Viridiplantae; phylum Streptophyta; class Magnoliopsida; order Lamiales; family Lamiaceae; genus Plectranthus; species Plectranthus barbatus. The sequence goes on along the minus strand of JAPKLW010000018.1, from coordinate 87,221 downwards.
TACGAAAGCAGAGGACTGAATAGCATTTGAAGTTCATGACAAAATCCATTTGAGGCAACATACCTGCTCGCAAGAGGTGGGTGCCTCCCCAACTCATGCTCTGAATTCCTCAAATTCTCTTGTCCACTTTGAGGAAGATCCAAAATATCTCCAGCTATTGCAGTCTGAGAATCTGAAGATGGCATCCTACCATCAGAATATGTTTGTTGAGGAACCAGTTCCAACCCCATCCTTATCTGGCAGAGCATTCAAGAGTTTGAGATGTCAACTATAATAGTTCGAAAAGGATACTTATCAAAATGGAAACATTTAGGACTTGATGTTTAATGTCAATCAAAATGGAATGCTAAAATCTTACAGTCTGAATTACGTAATGTAAGTCAAAATTGAAGAATTAGATCCAGGGTTACCAACTACATCTTGATTGCTGAAGACTATGATAGGAAAAGTTGAAACCCTAAATTATCATTTTTTTCCCACAGACCTTGGTCCAGAGTCCAGACAAATTAGGCAGTTAACTAGTTCCTACACGCTATACAAAGCATAGTAATGTCGTGTAACCCCGCAACTTTTGTGCTACGATCGAAAAAATATTTTAATACAAATAATAAAGATTGTAGTTTATTTTTTACCATGTCTCCACACATTAAGGAACGGATCATATTCCTAAAAGTTCAAGAACCAAATTTACTACAAGAAAATAAATATTATAGTCACACTACTTTGATCCACATAAATTGAATCGGCTCGTATCCAATGTGTAGTAGCCAGACTTTGTGTTATACACAACATGTTAATTATCGATGCTCATGAGACATGAGATACAAGACACGAGACATCAACCAATTCCCCACCATCAATTTCACTTCATAGTTCATCCTTGACAACTTACTAAAAATGCCCTAACCCTTTTACAAAAATAGCATGATACACTTCATCAAATCACACCTTTTCTTCCATGACTACTCACCTCAATTGGCAAGAATCTTCTTCCAAAATTAGCAAGATGCCTAATCACTCCATCGCACCTTTCCAACACAATTGACAACAGGCCACTTTGAGTAATGATTCATTTGTGAAAATGGCAATACAACCGTCTTTGCATCAGTCTTTTTGTTCAATTGACAACTTACCACATATAGGTTGTAGCCTTAAGCCAGGAAAGGGTACAGGAGTGTGGAGAATCCCATAACCTTTGGACAACAAACTATACCCCCCTTACTTCTACCCTAAATCTTGTGTTTTTGACCATTGGAAAGGATTGTCATATAAGATCGTTAGATGCGATGCAAATCCAACAATTCTTGCTTTGAACTAATGGACAACACTTCATACTCATCTATAAATAAGGCTCAAGGTTGATCGCCCCTCCTACTTGCTCCTTGCACACTTGCATTCCTTTGTTTCATTACACTCTCTCTTCATCTCTCCTCAAGCCTTGCATCCACACCACACAAAGCTCTTCTAGTAGAGTACACTAAGATCATTAATCACACACAATAAGTTGCTGACAAGGAGATAAAGATCCAAGAACTTGTACGAGGTTGAATAGCAACCAATGTGAGCTAAATGTTCCCCACTTGTTTTCTTTAGATAAGCTTTTGGCTCTTCTCAATTTAGGCAACAAAGATCCAAAGACTAGGACTTCAAATGTAGAATTAAGAAGATTTTGAGGTTAGTCTATTAGAGGTAATGATCTACTACCCATAGAATGGGTAATTTGGACTTTTGGTGATAATAGAGCAAGTAACCATGTTTTGAGTGGCCTTTTGAAAGCATGCTGAGTTGTAGTAAAAATTGGATGGTTTAAGTATATGGATTGTGTGGTTGCAGTGTTGCATGCTAAAAGATAGAGCATATGATTGATGAAGTTTGAAGCTTGTTAGGAGATAGTTAACTTGTGGATTAAAATGATCAAGAATTCAAGATCATGAATGAAAATTTAGTTTTTGTTACCCGGGTGGATTTCCAATAAAAAAATGTGCGACGCATGGAATAGCTCAACAAACCTTATACTTGTAATGTTTTACCAATGGTGCACTCAGCTCAACATAAGTTTCTAAATGTGCCTGTTGATGTGATGACGTGGTTGCTGGAAGTGCTAGAGCTCCCTTTTCTTTTGGTAAATATTTTGAAGCCCCAGGGTGTGCATCATATGCACTCCTCAACTACCTTTTCCGCTGCCAAAGCCTTAAGTATTGGGATGTCTATGTAACAAATTATAACTCCACATGACTCTTGAACTGTCTTTTTTTAAATAGAAATACATTAATTAAACACACACACCACTCACATACCTAGATGTCCCCAGGGAAGCTCAAACTCATAATCTCTCGGTCACAGGCAATGTGCTTTGACCACTACACCCCGAGCGAAGGGACTTGAACTGTCTTTTGTTATGAATGTTGTTAATATTGTTCTAGAAAGGTAACCATTTGCTCCAAGCTATATATGCAAGTTTGTCACTTTAGTAACCCTTAACCTTTATTGTGTTGCAACCCTAACCTCACAGTCGCACCCCCATTCAATCAATCTTGTTTAGTGAATTGGGGTGTGACATATCAATACCTAAGAGAATCATTAACTGGGAATGAAAAAATATATGATAATTATAATTGTTGTATACATCTCTCCTTCAACTTTTCCACACCAGTTCCCTCAAGTCCCACCACTCCAACCAACTAAGGATGCGACACCCTGCCTCTCACAAAAACCTCATTCTACACTGGCCACTAAGACACTAAAAACTAATATTTTTATGCCTACCCATCTTCATCATCATATTATTCCTACATCATCCCACGGCTCCAGAGGGCTTATCATCCAATTTGGATTGGTTAGCATGTCAACCGATGTCTAAGTCCCATATTTGCCAATACTCCTATGCACTAATCTATCATATGGCCTCATTCTCAAGAAAGATACACGGACAACACAAATGTACTACATGCAATCAATTCAAAGTAACTAAATTGAAAATCATTACAACTCAGGCACCAACTCAATCATTATGGAATCTAGTCAATCCAATTGTCTCTGTCTAAATGATACATCAAAATAGGTTTCAATCACCAACTAAAGATACTAATGGTAACCATACCTCATTCGGATAAACTGACTGTGTGAAATTGGATGAATTCATATCAGAACGCCACGGCGCTAGCTGATACTCAGACTCTTTCAGCTTTCCCTACATAGCAATTCACCTAAAGTTATATCCCTCCCAAAAGAACACAAGAAAAGACAATGCAATATCAATAATGTAGGGAAAAGAGTACGCTCTAACTAGTTATTCTGAGCCATGACAACATACCTCGGTCACAAGAAGTTGTTCTTGTAAATGTCTAAACAAAACCTGCAAATAGAAGAAACATAGTTCATTGGAAGAGACGAGCTCAAATTTAATATTCAGTCAAATAATCACCATTTAATAAGGGAAATTTTGAGAAAATATCCGGTTTTGACTCAAATTGATTAGAAACTAGGTTATCATAGTGCAGATGATCGTAGGTTTTAGATTGCATGGTTGTACGTAGTGTTGAGCTCTACTTGTACTTGTCACATGTATCAAAGGTACATCGAATGATTATTTGGAAACAGCACAGTCAAGTTCAGTTAATCATAAAGTCATGTTCACTTGAAATTTTTACGAATTCAAACAAAAGAAAATGTATGAAAGTCAAATGACTCAGCAAGAATGCAAAAAAATAAATAAAAATAAAAATAATAATAATAATAATAGAAATGAGAAAGGTAATCAAAAAAACTCCAATCCATGCAATGCAAGTGCGAGAGAAATATCAAAGGAATGGCATAATCACCTTGACATTACTGACAATGGACTGTGCATCAGCAACAGGTGGCTGAAGTGAATACTCCGCAAGAAGAGGCATCAGCGAAGTCACAAATGTTGATCTTTCTTGCTGTGCAGCCTGAAAGAAAAAATTGAGCCTGAATACATGTTCAGCTAACATTTGTAGGAGGAAGAGTGCTCTGAATGAACTTGGCTTTCGGCCATTTCCTAATGTAATGTAGTAGGGGAACAATCTAGAAGAACAATTCATTTATAAGCAGAAAGTGCCATGTGACTTGGACCGACAAATTAAAGCATCATGAAGTGATGGGAAAATCATAGCAAGAAAAGAAGGGATCAAAGAACAATGTGCACAGCTGGACCCTTTTTAGATTTAAACAGAAAATCTAAATAGTAAGCAGACAAGAGAGCCTATAAGAAAATCCAAGCAATGTGAAAAAAAATTAGTGAGAGCACCTACAAAATGAAACACAAGCAGCTGCTTCAAAAACAAAAGCAACATTGATGTTGATAGCGGACTCCTGAAAGAGCACTAGAAGTAACTTGAGGCACTATGATATCCAAAAGCAAGACGTGAGGCGGAGGCAAACGCATCACGGATGCGAGGCGGACATTTTTTAAAATTATTTTCAAGTTACGTAAACAAAAAGTTCTCACTTAACACAACTTCAAAACTATAAATGTAGAATAAAGAATATATATTCCATGCAAATCAACAAATAGTCAAAAAAAAATAATATCAAATAGATATAAAATCTTTTTACTTCTAATCTCTTACTTGTTAAGTTATTTATATTATATTCTCAATATAATATAAATGACAAAATTGATATGCTACAATAGAATCATAGACTGAGCTTGGATGGTTCTAAAAGAGATGATAATTAACAATATTTTCAATATTACAAGTGATCCAATTTCATTTCATTTATTTTTATGTTGGTGGCTTGCACCCATTTAGTGCTCGTCTTACTCTTAGTTTAAAAAAGCATTGAGCGATGTAGAGCGATAAGGCCCAAAAGATGAAATGATGATGCTGCGACGAAGCGAAGCAAGCATTTCAAGTATGCGAAGCGATCATTTCTTTAAAATATTTATAAATTATATAATCATGATTTTTATGTATAATGAATAATCACTACTTAACAATCAATAATCACCAATGAAAATTAACAATTAACAATATTAACAAATCACCAGACAATAAAAAATAAGAAAAGCCGATGCTCACAGCGCAGCAGCGAGTGGTGGGAGAGGTGCCGGGGACGCACAGGGTGGGGCGTGGCAGGGGAGAGGAGTGGCACAGGTTAGGATTTAGAGTGCAAAAAAAAATTTAAAAAATTATAGATCTCAGGTTTGATACATTGAGCGACCACAAAGCGTTGGAGCCTATTTTGAAGCGTGGAGCGCGTTTAAGCGCGCTTTTTTAAACTATGGCCCTTGCTTCATTACATACTAAATTAATTTGTGAACCTTTGTTTTATCAAAATTATCGCCCCATTATACATGTAATATTTAAGAAAATATCAAGAATATTTTGTTAGAGAAAAATAAAGGATGGAAACAATTGTTTCCTATTAATAAATAAATAATTCCCACATCTCACATACATGAGGCATGCCTCGCTCGCCTCGCCTTGTCATGTCTGAAGCACCTCACGGAAACTGCGCGCCTCAATGGAGCTGAAGCGACATTGGGATTCTGAGGCGCGCATTTTTAAACTAAGATAAAAGATGCAGTTGTATAGGTGAAGTTATAGTAGCTTCCTTACAATTTAGAGTGTTGGCTACAAACGTGCAATCAATTGAATTTACATTCACCACAAGGACTAGTAATATGCCAAAAGGAACAACTGCCAACTTATATACAATAGACAGTAGTAAATGATACATTTACCTGTAATGCATATGTAAGACGGACATTCTCCTCCATTATATCTTGTCTGTAGGAAATTGCTTTAGAGGCAGCAAGAATGAGATCCTGTTGTTGCTGATCAAAGGCCTGTGGACAAAAAATTACCACAATGTTCATAAACAATCAGAATACAGTGTCTCTTATAAAACAGGGATGATATGCAAAAGCAGGAAACTCCCTACTTACCAGACGCATATAAGATATACGCTTCTCCAGAGCATATTTCTCGTTGCGAATTTTTGATTCCTATCACAAATGAAAAAATAAATAAAAGAGGTACAACCATACAAGGGTCCAATAAAAATATACATAGATAACTGAGAACAATCTTTCATCCTACCTTCATTGAGAATTCTGTGAGATGCTTTCTTAATTGTGAAATCTCCTCTTCATGTTCCCGAATCTTTACTACGATATCCTACATGGGTGCACTCACAAAATGATGCGAGAGGAATAGGTATATGAAAAATGTCTTCTAGCTCTTTTTTATTTTCTTACAGAAATAAGTGTGAAACATCAACCTCAATGTCAAGATTTAGCAGTGAAATCATATAGGGGAAATCTGAAATAATGAGTAATTTGAATCACAAGATTATACCTGCTTTGAAGATCCAGTATTATTATCAGATAAAGAAATCAAATCCCTTCCAGAATATCTTAACTCTGAATCCAGATTGCTTTCTGGCTGGTTCCTACAAAATATAAAATACAAATTACCATCAACCACGTGCATACAGACAACATTTGCCTCTGATTTACCTGCTAGTGGTAGATGATGACATAAGCTGAGCAACACCAGCATTTTCTGATGCCATATGATCACTGTGATTCGCGTTTAGTGATCCATTAATGTTGTTGCTATCAAATTGGTTCACAACATGTGTTTGCATAGCATGATCTCTATTACTTCTTCTCAGATCTGTTTGAGGAATGGAATTTGGCAGAATATGTCCAGAATTGATGCCCACGTTTCCTCCTGTTACTTGATTTTCTAATTGTAGAGCCAGTTGATCAGCTCTACTCAACGGATTAAAATGGTCGCCCCATCCACCTGATTGAAGATTTTGATATTTTACATGACCTGATTTCTGCAGCAAGGAAAAATAAATCAAAGAGAGTTTAATAATGAAAGCCTACACAAAAATTGTGCTATCAACTTAATCTACACCCTTGTAGTGCAACAATCAGACATAATTGAGGAGGTTTGGGGCACAGAACTTAATAATCAGTGTTAAGAGAAAATGTTCATAACCCCTTGGGTTCTTTTCGCCAGACCTTCTCTAAATTCTCCTTCTACCTAAAGACTCCTACCTAAACAAATTATCCCAAAAGAGAAAGAAATATAATCAGAAGTAGCTTTTATATATTCAAATTAACAACACTACCGGGAAATGCTGACAGGCACTACGTTTCTAACACGAAAGATGATGTCATAAAGTGAAGCCAGAAATACAAATAAACAAGGTAATATGCATATTAGAAACAAACTCTAACTGCATGTGAGCATTCTACAGCACACTCATGAAGTAACTACGATTGCTTATGTATACATTTATTGCAAAACCAACATAAATCTGCATATTCTTCAGGCGAGTCAAAACTCCGAACAATATGGTGAGAGTGATACATGATGACCTAAATCCCACAGAAAGTCTCTATTTTTGCCAATGAAGTTAAAGAACAACTAATTATCCTTCTATGTTGGAGTGGTAGACTTAAAATCATCAATCCTATGACGAAATTATCAGAACAAGTATAACAAAGTCGTAAAAAAAAAGGAGAAAAAAAATGTCAAATCCAAAAATAATCATGGATTCAAAAGTAGTTTTGATGATCCAAATAACAAAGTCAGGTCAATCACTGGATTCAGTGAAAGTTTGACTAGCTGCTAAAACCATTTAACCGGAACAATGTAGCAAGTAAAAGAGAAGTGTTTGAAGCCTTCAAATTGGTGAATAGTCCCCATATTCATAAGAAAATGCATGAAATGCTGCTCAATTACTCATATTTCATTTAATATATCGCATGTCAGTAAATGGAGAGGGGGCCTAAATCTGTTTCACATACCCCAGATTGAATGGTTTGAACTAGTCCATTAATCCATAATTGTTAGGTAAGGAATAAAACAAAGTTTAAAAAAAGGATTAGCTATACTAATTGTAAGACAGGCATAAATTCCAACAACTGAATAATGTTAAACCTAAAGCAAACATGTGCCTCCCACGTTCTTGAAAGAGCTCTTACATAGTTCTCAAGTTCCTCATTTCTTTTTTGAAGTTCAGATCTCAAACGATTATTCTCTTCCACCTGTGAACGGAAAAACACGAAATGGTTCTGTTTTATTCGTACTGCCACAATCAATAGACAAGGAAAGGCATATAACAAGTTAACTGCAAAAATAGAGTGGAATTGTTATGGAAAAATAAATGACAACAATATCCACTTAATCCATATATTCGAAGGTTTAAGTTACTCCACTCCCATGGACGCAAATTGGATTACGACAACACATTTAAATCATTTCAAGACCAATGTAATAGTTGATGCAAAATATTGACTTGGTAAAACCAAATCATTAAAGATCAAAGTCTTAAAATCAAAAGGCTCAAAATCAAAGAAGTAATCTTTATCCAACTCAACATTACGTAATACAAACACTAACTAGGAACCAATATTTATGCTCCATTTCTCAATCTTATCTAACACCAAAAACTCAATATTTAAACAGCTATATCAGGTTAAACTAATCAATCTGACACCAACAAAGTTTATTTTACATTTCTTTGTATAATAATTATGCACATTTCCCATAGTCATTCATTAGCAATCAAATAGTGGTCGTTATATCCCTGTTTAAGCTAACCAAAAAGGACTAGGTATCTTAGCTTCAAGATGATGTAAATATACTTTATTTTATCATGACATGCACGAGAGGAGAGGAGAGGAGAGGAGAGGAGAGGAGAGAGTTTAGAGGAAGAAGATAATGTTATGATGAGTGAGAAGGATTTTAAAAGATGGTTTTGGATGCACCAAGAAAGTTTTCATGCAATTCCCTTTTGAAGTTTTCATTTTCCTAATGTAACTTCTCTGATGTCCCTTTCTCTAAAACCATTTGGAACGTTCATGCTCTTAGAAGGTTTGATTCTTTTGATGCTGGTAAGTTGCTCACCTATGATGTGCTACATAAGTGTTTTCCATGCATTTTCCCTTCACAATCAAGTGTGTTTTGTGCATGAATCAATTTAAGGACCTAGATCACAACTTTTAGCGTTGTACTTTTCTATCAGCATACAGCACAAAGTTCCAAGGGAGCAAGGCTTATAATGAAGTCTGCTATAATAATGATATATTTCTATCTACTCTGGGAGGCTACATTAGCATAAAGGATTGAGTGGTAAGGGGGAATGTGTGGGATTATGAATCTATGATTAACTTGATGTTTAAGGTTAGAAGAGAGATCATCTTCTACAAAGTGCTAGTAACTTTAAAAAACAAAGTATCAGAAAGGAAGGAGATAAGAATAATAATAGTTACTACATAATCAACAAAATCAAAAACTAACTTCAAGTTAAGGGTATGCACAGTAGAGCAGACAACAATGCACTCCTCTTTGAACATCGAATTAAAGAACACTCTCGGGTTGAATGCTAAATTTCAGTAGGACAATAGCATTTGAGGCCATAAAGAAAGTATCAATAATAAATTGATGCAGCAAAAATCTAAACATATGTATTACGGAAATAGTATGCCTGTACGCGCGATATTTACCATACTTAGTACAATGTAATATGCAATCTCCAGGCTAATTATGTAGATACTAGCAGAAAGAAAAATCAGATTATGATCTCGTTGAAGTCGCTAACACAAAGATTACTGAAACAACTATTTATCGCACTCTACTTCCACACATCCATCACTAGAATGTGGTAGTACTATGCGCAGCAACTCCAGTGACACTTTGATGTATAATCTCTTTTGGATTACAGTATTCATATTTTCTTCTGGAGTTTGGAACTTAGAAGAGTAGTAGTTATATTGGATAGAAGTAATATATTTAAGAAAGTAATTAATTATTCATATATGTCTTGAACTCTTGGCATGTAATTTAAAATTCAACATAACTGTGCATTTAATAAATTTTACACCAGTTTAAATTTTGAAGCACTGGTATATTGTATCGTAGGGTGATTATATTCAACCTCAAGTGACTGCTGCAACAGAAGCCTGTGACCTCATAAGAGCGGTAGGAAAACAGAAGAGACCTCCTACCAGAAGACTAGAAATGAAACTTGTTCCAGTTGCATAAGAGTAGATAATTGATAAACTGAACTGAAGATATTTTCATGCTGAAATATATAGGAATACAAAATACCTGCTGTTTAATGGTGGCCTCAGCAGCTTCAACTGCTTTCATGACCTGAAACAACCCATCATTGCCGTTGATATTGTAGGGGTCGTTCACCGTCAACCCTGCAAATCTACTTTCTAAATTGCTTTCCCCATTTTCCATGTCTCCTTTCCCTTAAAAATGACCACAGAAAACTCTTCCGCATCAGTAAAAAGGAAATCTTTCTCATCACAATGGCCACGGAGAATTCTTCCGCACCAATAAAATTCAAATTGAATTCAATCCCGAGAGAGACAAGGTATAGGCATTAATGTTACCTGGTTCCCCCATCAAAATGAAATCATCTCATTGATCTCCATTGAATCAAAACCCTATGCAAATAGCTCTCTATCCAATCCCGATAGCGGCACTGTAACCTCCGATTAAAAAAATCAAAAATAGATAACGACAACCATGGACTTGCAAAAACCCTACGGCTACGAAAGAGGATGGAGGGAGGAGGAGAGCGAGAATTTCCACTGCAAGCCGCCGTCGTGAATTGGGGCACAACCACAATCACAATCACAATCAAAATCAAAATCTATCTAATTCACATCTATTTTTTTTTTTTTCTCTTATAAATATTCTAAATTCTTTCTCCGCTTTCTCACTTTCTAACTATGCTACCACTCAAATGTCTTCTATCTCTCTCCCCCCCTCTCTCTCTCTCTCTCTCTCTCTCTCTCTACTAATATTTATTTGAGTTCGCTGCAAATCCAACCCAAATACTGCAAAATAAAATCTCTCTCTTCATTTTCCTTTTAGTTTTTTATCGTCACATTTCATCTCCTCCAATGATGTCCCATTATTGTTTTGTACAACAATTCATCATTATTCATCACTAAACAATTAAATAAAACCATAGTAAATCAAAATCTCCAAAATTTTTCCAATTTTATTATCATGTTGTGGGTAAATCTTAAAAACTAAGTGGTTGTTTTTACTCAAAAAAATATTTACGTCTATTTTCTTAGTCATATTTATAGGTTGAGCTTAATATTAAACTTCAATGCGCATTTGTAACTTAGCAATTTCAATGCATGAAATGAAAAAGTAAAGCAAAAGAAAATATGAAATTTCAATTTACAACAACCAATATAAAAACTTATTTGATGTATTTTTTTTTTATTTAACGGGAAAATCATATTTCTTGAGAGTTTGTAATATTTTTCACAAATTCTATATGTTTGTATCAAAATAAGACCTCAACCATAGACATCAATGCATATATGGCTTATCGTAACAAATGAAGCCTATAAGGCTATAACAAATGTGGGGAAAGTTATAAGGTATGATATCTTTCAATTTTGTGACTTTTCATTTTTTATTTTTATGATTTTTATGTGTTTTCGTACTTGAAATAAATCGAGCTTTGGTCTTTATTTATAGGACACATCAATATATGCATTTTCTCTATTTTTATATCTTATTCTTCGTTTGAATTTGTATTCATGGACTAGCTTTTTTTTCTCTCATCTCTAACTTTTATTCTTTTTATTGAGCTAAATTCTTACGTTGCATCCTATGTGATTAAGTTCGAGCATTATTTTAATTTGTCATGTTTACATTAATTTGTTCATTGTAACATGTGAAATAATCGTACAAAACAAATTTGATTCAAGAAAAGTGTGATGTACACATGTCTTGAATTTTATCTAAAAGCTATAGTATTTTTTATATTTGTTTGGGTAAAGCTAGAACTATAGTGATATACATTTTTTTTTTAGAAAGTGAAATACAATTGTTTTTATCACTATATTGTAATTTAGAGGGTGCTGTGCACCACATCCACCACACATTATTTTTTTATAAAATTATTTTAAGATGTGAAATTATGCATGAATGGTGGATGTGAGTGCACAGCACCTCTTTTCCGTAATTTTATTATCGTGTTCAGACATTTATTGGGATAATTATTGTTTTTGCAGCCTTTAAAAAAACTTGAATTTTAACAAATAAATGTAAAAAAAATAGCTTTTCTGAATGATTATCGCTATTGTAATTTTGTCATTTGACTCATTTTGTTCACACCTATAGAACAACTTATCCTAATATACTAAAAAAGACCCACATAAAATGGAAGTTTAATAGCAAGAAAATCATAATATTAATGTAAATTAGTCAATGCATAATAATTGTTAAATTGTCTATAATATTAGCAAATAGCTGCTATTTTGCCAAATGTGCCAATAGATCAGAATTTAATGATATGTACAGTATGAAATAATAGACAATAGTGACGTATCTACCCTAAAAAATTACAATAGAAAAGTTAATTAATTATTATAAATAATTAGATAGACTTTACATTGACCATATAATGTTCAGGTCAGGAGTTTGAGAATTGACTAAAAATGTATTCCCATTTGTAATTAAATTTCCACTACGAGTTTGAGAGTTGACGCTCCAACGTAACAATATTTGCATCTCCGTTTTTATTTTTATTATTTACCATATGAGAATAGAATATAGCTCAAAGTTTATACTTTTTCCTGCAATTTATAATCAATCATCATCATACCAATTATCTTACACATGAAGCAATCGAGCCCTTTGAAAAGTTTAATGATTATTGTTTATGCTTATACATCCATCAACGTATCTATAGTTTATAAAATAAGACTAATGTCGTCATTTAAATTATGACATGTAATCCAATTTATAAATGGAAAGGTCTCACGTCACGTTAGACACGCCTAAACGGTTTAGGTGAATTTTATTCATTAATTCAAACCAAATCCATTTAATATATTCTAATTGGGGATTAATAAACCCCATTTGGGATAGGTGAACCCATTTAAATTTTATCCGGGTTTTATCCATTAATCCAAATCAAACTCATTTAATATACCTTAATTGGGGATTAATAAACCTTATTTGGAATAGGTGAACCCATTTGAGTTTTAATCGAGTTTTATTCATTAATCCAAACCAAACTCATTTAAGATACCCTAATTGAGGATTAATAAACCCTATTTGGGATAAGTGAACCCACTTAGGTATGAATAAAACCCGCTCCGCAAGTTTTTGCCTTTATAAATTACCTATAATCTTTGAATTATTGTAAAAATAACAATCAAAATGTAACTGAGCGAGTCTTCTTAAAAACCGAATATTTATAACGCATACTGATCAAAATACAAAACATGTATTAACCATTATAATCAAAATTTTCTATGCACAAACAACAATTCCATTCATAATGCAAAATATCTCACCGTCACTATAAAACATCAAATACAAATCTTGATAATCAAACAAGCATCGAATGAAAAAATATCGCCGTTGACAGAATAAGAATAGTAATAATATATCAAAGAAAGAAATAAATATGATTCAATTACTCATCAAAATGCAAAAAAGTTGTGCATGCAAACAAATATTACACGACTCTTTGGAAACAAGAAAATAAAAAGTCTTGAGAATTCATGATTAAAAAAACTGGAAAGTAATGGTGCTTTGCTCAACAAAAGAAGCAGGACGTCACACTTCTACTCCCCCATCAAAATCTCTCACGGATTCCAAACCCATCAAATTACAAGTTTAACGCCTTCTTTCCTGCTCCCTAGAGGATTGCCAAGGCCTCGTGCCAACTGGCTTACGATCATCACGCCACCTGTCACCACCATCCGTCCTGCTCCCACTGGACCATCTGTCAGTGTCTGCAGGAGGAGGGGCCTGACCAACCTCAGCAGCAGCCATTCTCTTGAACCTAGGCACGTACTTCCCGGTCGATGCTGCTGCTGCTGCCGGTGCAGCAGCAGGCTGTGCCTCAGCAGGACGTTGAGCAGTAACATCTGCCTTTGGAGGCACAACAGCCGATCTCCCCAAGATCTCTTCCCTCCGTTGCCTCTCTTTTTCTTCCAGCTCCCGCTCTCTCTGCCTTTGTTTTTCAGCAATCTCATCCAGCTTCGCCTTTCGCTCAGCTTCCTCTTTCTTTCGTCTCTCCATCTCTGAAAAATCCAGAGCAAGCAACGCATGCAGTATTGGCATACACAAAAGTACATTTCTAATTTACTGTTACACCCGAGTGAAAAAAATACACAACCCATGGGACATCATGATCGCAAAAATCCCATAAATGACATGAAAATCAGATTGAAAACATTTTTTTGTGGCGATTAAAAAGGGTTGGAGCACAAGTCAAATCGTAAATTCAGCATTGATTGTGAATGGACATCAACCAATAAAATGAGAGAAATTGGTGTGTATCCCTACTGCCAATAAAATGCTTAGTTTAAAATTTGCAGAGGGAAGTGCATACCTTCAAGTTTCCGAGCTTCCTCCTCTTCATGCAATCTTCTCTGCCTTTCCTCTTCAGTTCTCAGGAAATATATAATTTTCCTCTTAGTATCCCTTTCCACTTTACGTGACTGGATAATGCTATTGATAGTCTGCTCTCTCTCCTGTCTAAGTCTGTCACGTTCAACTCCCCTGCGATTCAGCACTCTTTCTTGGAAAATTGTCTGCACAAGATCAAGAAAACATGTCAACTAAATATACAGAACAGTATACAACCAAGGAACAAACAAATGAAACAAAGATATCTATCAAAATCAGCAATAGCATACAAGTATAGGGAAAAGTATCAATTAAATAGCAGATTACAATAATAAAAAAATAACCTAGTACAAAAGTGGACTGTAAAGTCTCTATAACAGCTTCAGCAGTTCATTTAATATTCAACCTTCCGTGGTGAGAAGCCAAGAAAGCGGTAAAATCAGGCATTAAATCTTAACACTTTTGGATGATCAGCATATCTTAGTCATCATAGACTAAGATCATAAAATGAATTCAGTGTAACCCCCAAACCATAGAGAATTGAATCTGAAAAGGCAACAGAATATAGCCTATCGTGAGAAACTATACCAAACAGAATTCTCACTGCCAAAGGAAGGACGAATTAGTCAAAACTCTAACAGATTCAAACAGTCAGGTAGGGAGGTGAAGAGCTTCAAATTTCCTTAGCAAATATAACCAAACATAAGAATCATCAAAACAACTAACAAAGGTATAATTAAGCCTCCAACAAGGCCCAACTAATACAACAAGAATTTATCATGAACTCCAACTACCCAAATGAGCTACGCAACTGGAAGGTAAATATCCTTGAAGAAAAAGTTATGAATGAACAAGCAAGTCAACAACCTTGTTCTCCAACATCCTGGAAAACCTTCTTTTCTCCTCTAGGTCTCCAGCATGACGCTGCCTGCTCAAATCAATCTCTCGCTGTATCAAGATAGGAGAAAGGAATAGTCCTGGTTATTTTTCATGTAAACACTCGATCATACAGCAAATTAATATTTATTAACTTCAATTGCAGAAATTCTCCAGCAAAAAAGACAAGTTACAAAATCGGCCATCAAAATCACACATTCAGACCTGCTCCTCACGTTCATGATGGTGCTTCTCATCATCTAACCGTTGCTGAAATGCAGCTTCAATTAGTGGTGCAGCCTCTTCTCTTTTAGCTCTCTCCAAGTAATCCATAGTTTTAGCAAGCTTCTGTAACCTTTTCTCCATTTCTTGCTTCTCCCTGAGCTGCTCACTAACAGCTAGTTCCATCAAAGTCTGCTTGGTTATTTTATCCTGAATCAAAAAAGAACATTGTTACTTCAAAGAAGAGGATGAGGAAAAAAAAAGATATAACTGGAGGAATCAGTTCACTCACTCCCTCTAAGACAGGCTTCTTTCCCTTCTTCTTACTCCGCTTTTCAGCTTCTTGCAGCAAGGCTTGGGCTTCCTCAAGCTCACGCTCCTCTATTTCCCGGAGAATTCTTTGATTTTTCATTTGTTCAAATTCCGTGGCAAGCCTTCTCTGCTCTGCCTCTTCAGTAATTTTCTGTAATTTTAGCCTCTTCGCCTCCTCCTCTCGTTCCTTAAAAATACACAAGCCAGTGACACTGAATTAAAAGACAATCTTCTGATTGAAAACACTGCCAATAAACTATTCAGAAAGCATCACTCTAAAAGGAGAAGAAATGGCATACCATCTCTAACAGCTGGCGCTCTTGTTCTTCTTTGCGTTTTTCAATTATTGACTTGCGTGCAAGCAGACGTTTGTGCTCCTTTTCAACTACTTCCACTAAATCAGGAAGTGTATCCCCCAATTTTGAAATTTTCTTCCCCGGAGGATAGATCATGACCCTCACCTCGCTAAGGGATTCAGCAAAAGTGCATAAATGGTCTCGTAGGCCTTCTGACTCAAGATTCTGAGGAGAAAACAATAATTGTATAGTTCACAGGAATTTAAGATTAGCATCCAATGGAATTTACAGAAAGAACAGAACAGATAAAAATTAATAACAAAAAATAGTTAAAGAAACTTCAAACGCCAACCGAGCCCCAAACCCAAAGAGGACTATAATGTCTCAGAAAGTACAGATTGGACATATATAGCACATGGGTACTGCTCAGGATAAAACTTCTCAACCTCGTAATATTTGCAGCAATACATACAGATATACCTCCTACACTATAATAAAAGAGATCGACTCCTAACTGATTGTTCAACTAGAAGTAGACAATAAAGTCAAGAAGAAAGTTGCAAATGATATGAAGCTTGCAGAACTTAAATGAATGTTGGAAATTATTTGGAGAAGACATCATTATATTATTAACCGGATTCACGCGATGGTAGGTACAATTTGCTATTTCAGGAAAATGGATATGATCTGAAACCAGGGATGTTTATAAATTTCAAACACACACACAAGTACTATAGCACCAAAAGCTTGCAACACCAACCAAGTTGATAATCTCAGCTTGTTAGAAGGATTAAAAAAAGGATTGATACCCTGTTACCAAAGAAAACTGCACCCTTCCTGTAATCAACTTTCATGGCTAAGAAATGATTCTTCACAGCGTCAACAGAGATCTTCTCAACAATTGGAAAATCAAAAAAAGGAATCATCTTTGATAGGTTATCAATAGTCATACTCTGATACACCTGAGAAACCTGTATAACATATAAACAGAAGAAAACTGGTGTAAAATGCCACAATGTTGCACAAAAAACAGCATAATAGATGGTGGTAAAGCATACCCGCTGAAGCAACCTAAGAGCTGCAAGCTTCTCCAACGAAGGAACATACTGAGACAACTGTATTTCTGGAACAGAGGAAGCAGAAGCAAGTTTACCGCCAACCTTTGAAATTTTGGTTAACAAAGGTTGTACTTGCAGTGCAAGATCTAAAGGGAGAAACTCATGCTCCAAAATATGGTATATGTCCTTCACTTCCTGAGTAACACAGTTCATTACGCCCTTGGACACCTAAACAAAGGTCGAGAATTAATAATGATCTGACATTAAGATAAAATACACAGTGCAAGAAATCCAGGAACACAGCAATTTCTAACAGCTCACTGAGTCACGTAAAATCTCAATCACAAAACTGGAGAAATATAAAGATAATGATTTGAAATTATTTGAGTTGTAGCTTACCAAATCCAACATCAGTGAAGACCTAGACAGCTGAAACAGAACAGATCGTTATGAGATCAGCAAACTAAAAAAAAATAAGATGAAGCAAAAGCTGCAGCCAAGACGTATATTACCACTTCCCTGTTCTCTGGTTTGGACTCAACGTCAAATGCAATGAGGTTAGCCACCCTGAAACTCCGTTCTTTCCCATTTTCAAGCTCCAAATGAGATGACCCATATGAACGATCATAAGGAGGTACTGATAGTGCTGCTAGAACAACAGATGAAGCTATTAATATCAGATCCTTCTGGTTTAGGTTCTTGTTGAAGCTTTTCTGAAGGGAGAAAAGCTTAAGCCATGCATAGGCATGATAAAGATGGTTGGATGACATCCAAAATATTTCTGAAAGCTTTGAATAGTATAAAACCATCGATGAAGATTTAGGTGTTTTTTTAACCATGGCCATTAATCCGTGTATATCCTCAATAGAACGAAAGGCTTCCTGCAAAACAGAAGAAAAAAGGGAGAAGAAAATGAGAAGTCTTGCACAAGTGGTCAGTAGTAAAATGGATTACAAATCAAACCTGCCATAGCTCAAGCTCAGTGGCAACTTTAAGCTGCTCAAATCTGGTGTCCAGGTACAACTGCAAGCTCTCAGGAGCAGTAAGATCAGGTCTATCTCTCTGGTCCCTGTACTTGTTAAGGTTCGCCAAGTGATTTCTAATTATTTCGCATAATCTGCGAAATTCAGTTGTGCGCTTGTATTGCTTGCAGAATTGGAAGGCACGGTGTGCAGTCATCTAAACATTTTTAGACAAGGAATGCAATGAATCTCACATAAAAACAGATTGCCTAAGAAACCTGGTAAAATATTAGTAACTATATTGTAACCAAAACGATGTTGGATTTTCGACTCATTTCACATTAAAATAATCCAATTTAAATGCCCATTGCAACAAGGGAAATTCAATTTGGGTTAGCAGCATAATAGAATGCATAACTAAATGAAACCAAACTAAAAGTAAATAGAAGAAATAAACTTACAGCATACAGGGCTTCCAATCTTGAATTGTTGCGAAGGATCTCCAAAACTGTTCTATATGTCTCCCACAGGAATTTAAACCAAGGAGTGACAAGCTCACGATCTGATCTGTCTTTTCCTTTCTCCCCACTTACATAGCTCAACATAAGATCTTCAGGTCTATTATCTTCTTCCAGGTCATCTATATCCAGAGCCTCTTCTAATGCCTGTGCCTGATTACGCGCAAGCTCTGCTTTCTCAGTGGCCAACTGCATGAAATGCTTTATCACCTCCTCCAGCGAAGTAATGTTGACCTGTTGGCAGATTCCACGGTATTGGATAAGGCCATCCTTGGCATGCCTTCCCCTCCTCATGTCAACACAAAGCTCCACATATTTGAACATTATCCTTTCATGAGTTCTTGTCCAGGCTCT
The DNA here is from genome assembly GCA_026898455.1 of Plectranthus barbatus. Taxonomy (NCBI): domain Eukaryota; kingdom Viridiplantae; phylum Streptophyta; class Magnoliopsida; order Lamiales; family Lamiaceae; genus Plectranthus; species Plectranthus barbatus. The sequence goes on along the minus strand of JAPKLW010000018.1, from coordinate 68,227 downwards.
ATACCTCCTGGAGGTAATAAAACTATGAAGCGCCTCAAGTGCTTCTTGCTTTTGTCCAACATTTATCAACTCTGCAAAAACAGATTCACATATCAATGTCAATCGAGCAAAGAATGATGCAATCTACAGTACATTGTAGGAAGATATGAAAATCTCAAATCTTTACCATCTACTGGTCTGATTCTAATGTCATAATTAAAAATTTATATTATAGTCCCAATATATTGATATGAAACAGATCTTTTGCATCTTGTTTTCTAATATTCATATTATTTTCCGGTTCAGCCCAGAGTTATTCCCTCATGAGTCCAGACAATTGATTTCTCTGAGAATTGGTGGAACACGCACATAGCACTTATTTTTTTCAAGATTAAAAAAGTTTGATTCAAATTTACCTTCGGCTCTTTTTAAAGCATTTTCCGGCCTCGCAAAAGTCGCCATCTCAGATGAAAGCAACTGCAAAATTGGAACCGATCAACATTCGCAGTAAAACATAAAAAGAAATCAAGAATTCATTGCAGCAAAATCTCAAAAGGTGGCGCATGAATAGAATCTTACTGGCCAAGTTGTTTATCGGAGTGGGGTGCACAGTCGCGCGGCAGAGATAGAGCAAAGGAAATCGCCGCGGGGTTTAGAAAATTGAACGAATGCCGCATACAAGAAAAGAAACCCTAGATAGTTTTGATTAATAATATTTCGGCCCCATAACTATTAATATATTAAAAGTTTATTTAACATTACGTCATTTACCCTCCAAAAATTATTACAATATTAATACTCCCTCCGTCCCATTGAAGTAGTCTCACTTTCCTTTTTTGTTTGTCCCATAGAATAGTCTCATATTCCTAAAATGGCAACCTTTTTCACACTCACCAATAAAATATTAATTTCACTACACTCACAACCCTTAATTCTCGTGCCGAAAATAAAATGGACTACTTCACCGGGACGGAGGGAGTATTAATTTTTTAATGTAAAAAATCTTTATATTTTATCTCATTATTATTAATATCTTTGGAATTATGTTAAGGTTAATAATTGAAATTATGAATCTTTCAATTAATTATCAAAATTAACTTATTTTTAAAATATTATAATGTAGAATCTAATTTCCTTTCAACATGAATTATAGAAGAATTAAGTTTCGGATAAATCAATAGGGCTTTCTATAAAATAAGATAAATATAAATTTAAGATGATAGTCTAAAAAATTAATTAGAACCATTAGATTAAAGTAGAGGTGGTTAAATCTTATTTCTGGATTAGGGCTGTAAATGAGCTAAATTGCTTGTGAACTACTTAGATTTCGACTCGATAAAAGCTCGATCCAGCTAGTTTAGAGAAACTCGTTCATTAAACGAACCAAACTTGAACATCATAGTATTCGACTCGTGAGCTCGTAAACAAGTTCGTTAGCTAAAATTAGTAAGAAATAAAATAATTAATTTTATAAAAGTAATATCTTTCGTGAATGAAGAGTAACAATAATCAAGTCTTTCTAATAATGAGAAAATTTATAATTAGAGCATGAATATGATATTAATTTAGAAATAAATAATTTTTTCTTTCAAAATAATATGGATATTTTAAATATATTCTAACTTTAGAAAGTTCGTTTAGGCTCAATAAAGTTTGTGAACTTAAAAATGTTCGACAAAAAAGCTCGAAGCTTGACTCGATACTAAACGAGTCAAACTTGAGCACGATTCTACTCGACTCGGTTCGATTACACTTCTACTCTGGCTTAGTATTATAAAAAGAGGTTGCACTATCACATTTGTATCAAAAAAACAAAAAAAATCTCCAAATAAATATTCCTCCTTTCTTAAATATCTTATTTTCTCCATGAATTCTAAAAACTTATTCACCATAAAATATTATGCTTTCAAACAATTTAAAGTTCAGAAAATATATATAATATCATAATAAATTAGTTTTCATTATATTTATTGAATTCAAGAATATTTCAATAATAACTTTATGATAATGACGAAGGAATATATTTAGGTAATTACTAAACATGCATAAAAATATACATAATTTTGTGAATTATATTGACCGCCAATGGTGAGTTTTCATTGACTCATGTTTGGGAGGTGGTTAGGCAGAGAGTCTGTTTGGGAATTTTGGCATGTTGGTTTGACTCCTACCATATTTATTTTTATGTGTTATTTGTTGCATGACCGTATCTGTGTTGAGTTTAAGGTCCAATCTAGAGGTATCTCCCTTACTTCTTATTGTCGACGTTGTCATTCCTCGCAGATTGAATCAATTGAGCATGTTTCTCAAGAGTGATGCATCACGATCCCTCGGACTCCATTTTGTGATGTGGTTTCTCTTAGAAATTATTAGATATTGTCATTATTTTGGTGTATCATATATTTTCTAGTTTGTTGCTACATTTTTATCTCATTGTACTCTGTATATTCTCATGGAATAATACAAGTAAATTGAGTTGGATATTACTTTTCTCTACACGTTATCATGGTATCAACCATTCTATAATTTTCGGTCCTCAAATCATTCGTTCTTCTTCTTCTTGGTTATGGTTGACGCCGACATCCTTCCTTTCTCCTCCCTCATTCACATGCTCGCTATTAAATTATCATCCACCAACTATCTATTGTGGAAGAATCAAGTTCAAACCCTACTTGCTAGTCAAAACTTTATTGGCTTTATCATGGTTCTAATCCGCTCCACGGCTCCGCCGCCCACCGTTCTCAATGCACCCAACATTCCTTCTCCTAATCGTGCATATGATGTATAGCGCACTTCCAATCAGCGCCTGCTCAGTCTCTTGCTCTCCTCTATTTCCGAAGAGACCATGTCCGAGGCACTTGGTTGCACGACCCCGCGTGCCGTATGGCTCGCCCTTGAAGCGGCTTTCATCACACCTCCAAAGCTCGTGAGATTCGTTTAAAAGATGATCTATAGTTCATGAAGAAATGAGATCGTACTGTCACGGAATATGGACGACAATTCAAGTCTTTGTCTGATCAACTTGTAGCCATCGGTCGTCCTATTGATGATACGGACAATGCTCACTAATTTCTTTGGGACCTTGGCCCGTCATTCACTGGTTTTTCCGCTGCTTAAATGACTCTTACACTTCTTCCTACCTTTTGGGATCTACTCTCGCAAGTTGAAAGTTTCTCCCTCTTTCAGAAGTCTCTTCAATCGTTCAAGCCATCTCTCATTACATTCTACGACAATCAACAAAAGTCCTCATCGACTCTGGTGCCTCGGCTTACATGTCTCCGTCTACATCTGCGCCGGACTCATCCCAGCCTTACCTTGGAACTGATCGTGTGGTAGCAGGTAATAGTGATAACCTATCAATCTCTCATATTGGTAACTCACGTCTCTCAAGTTCTATTCAACTACTGGATGTGTTAGTTGTTCCTCATCTTACCAAGAACTTATTGTCTATTAGTAAGCTAACCTTTGTTCATGCATTCGATACAAGATCACACATCAAAACACACATTAAGAGAAAAAATATAAAGAATTCAAGCAATATGCACAAAAGTTAGACATTACACCAACCTAAAGAAAAAAAGAAAAAAGAGGAGAACATGAAGTTTTAAATAATTTTCACAAGATAAATGCATTTGAATATATAGTAAATATTGATTGTTTACGAACATAGTTGTTTTGACTATCATCTTTGTGTGAGCCAATAATATTTTTCGTTTTGATGTAATTAATAAATAAAATTAAAGATTATGGTACTTTTAACTAATAATAATACATTGAAGTATTTTTCCAAAAATATCACTAGATTAGTGTATAATTCATAAGTTGAAATAAATATTGGGGTATGTTTAACTAATGAAAATATATTGGGGTATTTTTTTGAAAACGTCAACACTTTAGAATATTTTCCCCTATTTATCCTTATAATATTTTCGGGTAAAATAGATCGTGTGATAACAAAAAAAAAACAAAAACTAAAAGGCTATGTATTAAGTGCAAAGATATGAAAAATATTTTACAATTGCATAAGTTATGAAAAATTATGATCAAATTTGCAATTAACAGAATACAAGAATTTTGCTCCAAAAAGAAAAAAAATTGTAGAATTCAAGAAACTCTAAAGCCTAAATTCTGCATTCTTGAGTTTAGTGCCTGGTAATCTGAGTGTGAAAACACCGAATTGCTGGTAGTTCATGAAAAGATTTATAAAAGGAATATGGTTGCAAGGGATTCTGATTTCATTTTTCATTCAAGTCTTCACAAATATATTAATATTAGGAATAATCCTGTAGGTCTTAGAATATTTGCATTATATATTTTATGCATTTGTATGAAGGAAATTATGAAATGAATCAAGCAATTGTGTTCATCTTCGCCTCTCTCTAATCTTTATCACTATGATACGTCTCTGTAGCTCGATACGATTTGTGGTCGTATCATGGGATCTCTATTTACTACCAACACTCTCACTCCATTACAATGAAACACAAACAGAGATGCAACACTTCACTTTAACAAACTTGTGAGCAGCCTATAAACTAGAGACCCCATGAGACAAATAATAACAAACCATTCATCAGAGGTTTGCCTTCTTGCTTTGTCTAGGAGTGCAGTCTAATCTTCTAGGTTGTTAATTGACTTAATGGTTGACTTGGGCACCAGCGGCTAACTCGATATGCCAAAATCCTCCTTTAATTCAAGCATGGCTAAAGGAACTACCATCCATATGGATATTGCTCATCAAGCAATGCAACTGTGTTTTGCTTTTTTATAAGCTTCAGGGGCTGGGCAGCTTCAAATTCTTTATTATTGAAATAACTTTCCAAGCAACCTCTTCATCTGCAGCTGACCAGGAGCAACGAAAATGTATATCATCATCATCTACTGCTCTATTAGGACATTCTTCACTTGAGCAATAACAGACAACAAACGATCCAATCTGGATGCATTCCTGGGAGTGGGAGTGGGAGTGGGACCCGTGCATAACACAATCAGAAAACTCCATGGAAAGTTTTCCAAATAACAAGTGTAGCAAAAAGCCTTTGTGAGGCATTGAAGCTGAACAACCCGATGCATTGCTTATTTCTGATGAATCACCAGTGTACACTGAGCAACAGCAACCAAACTTTACTTCGTGATTTTCTACTCCTAACTCGTTCCTCAATTCATTTCGGCTAATAACTCTAGGACTCTGCTTTCGATGCTGGGTTACTACCCCTTCAGCCGCTCGGTCATCATAAACTTGCAACAGAGGTACTCTTCTCTTGTGGGCATCATCCAAGGCAAAACCTTTTTCAATATTGGTTCTTGAAAATTTGAAATTGGGACAGAGGACACTCTTGAGAAATGCATCAGAGGCACCAACTACTGTGTGCTGAGTTGAACGAATATTCACAGTTTCATTATTTGCCGGATAAGAACATTCAATCGCCAATTCAGACTCGATTTTTTCTTTAAGTGCAGCCATGTTAGGCTTTTCACCATGTACAAGGATCACATGCTCAGGCGATAGAAACTTTATGAGGTCCATGATTCCCTTGGCATCACTATGGGGACTAAAAGATAGCTGATGAATCTGCATAATGGGTTGGAGAAGGCCAAATATGAATAAACCACGACTAGAGCACTAAACTATAACATGCACCCATAAACAGAAAAAAGGAAATTTTACATTATAATATTACATATATCAAACTTCCCAAATTTGACTTGACATCTATAGAAAAATCTATCACCAAATCCCGAAACACGCACACAACAACCCAACAATAATAAGAAACTTAATACCCTAAATCCCATAACTGAGAACCCTTACCAAAATCTAAAACAAACACACCCTAATGAATTGAGCAAAATACAATAAAGTTGAAAAGGTTTTGCCTTTTTAGGCTATTAGAGATTAAAACAATTATCATGAGAGAAGAGTAAGAACCTGGCATCGCACATCAATTTGGACACCCTCATCGAGCTTAACTTGCGTCGGTATTTTGGCTGACATCAACTTGTGTCCTATAGTTCCCGCCAAACAATATCTGATAGATGCAGCCAAGAAGATCGAGATAAGTTGCCAACAAAACAAAATAAATTGAAATGCATTGTTTGTGCCCAAAGGTTGCACAAAAAGTAGAAGAGCAAAATGATGCTTATGAAAGAAATCCATCAATTAAGATGAAGATTTAAGATGTTGATATTTATGAAGTAAGAAAAAATAGGCATTATATTTATATAAATGCTTTAAGTTATATGCCAACCATCCCAACATTGGCAACTATTTTGAGAGGCAAGAAGAAGCACAATTCAATCCACATCGAAAGCATGTGCATGTGGGCATAATTTGATACACAAAATTAATTTTGATGAGTTTTAAGGACTGTAATTTTATATCATGTTTTAAAGCTAAGAAATGAACAAAATACTATAACATTAATATGTACTATAGTGAGACATTCAGATTGAGCGAGTAAATTGATAGAAAATAAAATGATCTCAAGGTAACAGCCAACATTTATTAGGGATATCTTATGAACCTACTGAATAATTTGTTTCTTTTCAACTATCAGGAAACCATCAGTATCCTCATGACCAAGGCTGAAATTTAGTTAAATTTTGTTGGCCTTGCACTTCTTGGAACTGTGAAATGGGCATATAGAAGATGCATGCAGCATCAAAAAACGTCACACTATTCCGCAATTAGCAGTAGCCAACAAAAAGAACACTCAAATTAACAGGGCAAATCTGAGAGAACAAATGGAAAAAGTGCACAAGAGAATTAACGTTTAAACAAGAAATAACATATATAAAGTTGTATCCTTCATCTTTTGATTCAGTTGATGCATAGCCCTTTTAAGAGACTAGGTTCTTATTGAAGAAAGCAGAGAAATGTAGAAGAAAAAAGTATAAAAACATACCCTGGTAGTGTGACAAGATTCTTTTCACATGGAGACCACTGCCTGAAAACTTCAAGAGAGAAACCACCACTAATCATTCCAGGAGTAGCAAAAAGAACGCAAGGTCCCGGAGAATTAATCAAGGAGCGATCAAATTTGATGACTGCAACATTTCAAAATTTTGGTCTAGATTCAATTAGTCGACTCAATTAAATATTTACAAAGGTTAAATTTCAGATGATATCCATGCTTTAAAAAATGTAATTTCTTATATATCCAGAGTTTTTCTGGCATTACCATTTTTGAAGTCAAATGCATTGTGTCTAGCATAAGTATCTTTGACCTTTTGACTGGTCCAGTTGACAAGAATTTTATAATATAAATTTGCTTGTATGGTCAAACCTGAAACAGTATAGTTACAGTGAACAGTCAACTAACTCAAGAACATAGATGGATAAAACATGAAGCATACTGACTGTCAACAATTTCCTACAAAAATAAAATTACTGTTTTCTTTTATAATAGAGTTTGTATCATGCCGAAACTAAGTTCATGAACCCGTATCTACGGTTGACGGTAGATTTAGACCAAAGTCAGGTTAGTTAATGAATTCTTATCAAAAAAATACAAACAAAGAAAATATAGAATCTAACTTTAATATTTATTTTATGAAACAAAAAATCTCAAAAACCATTCGTATGTTTTTGGTGCCCAAAAAAAAATTACTGATACCTATCACACCTTTATTCTTTCTGGAAATGCATCTTGTACAAAGTTATGCTTGTAACTTGTAAGCTTACAGAAGGTATAAGAGTTTCAAGCAAATAATCAATATAGAAAGTAACAGTAAATGCATGGCTTGCTCATATTAATTGATTTCATCATATATATGTTGCAAAAATCCATTTGTTACCACTGATCAATTATTTTATACATTGCACCCACTGGTGTTTGTAGTTATATGACACATTCTTAAATAAGAGCAGTAAGGGTCCCAAATTGGGTTTTTCTGTGACATGGCCAAGTTATACCACCTTGATGCCCATTGCCAATGCTATGAAAAGAGAATTGCAAAGAGGGCGTACCTGCAGAGAAGTATATTGGCACCTTAAGATTCATCCTCTCCCAATAATCAGCTAATAGCATACACAGCTCCTGAAGAATTACTCATCAGAAATGCACAACAAACTTAATTATATCAATAAATCTAAGATATGTATATTAAATAGTAAAGACCTGAGCCCTTCCAAGAGCAAATGTAGGAATTAGAACCTTTCCTCCACCAGCAACACATTTATGAACCTGCAATGAGAATCAATTACATGAGAACAGAAGCACACGCACATCTAAGCATATACTGAATATATAGAAATCACATTAAGAGCAAGGTTCAAGAGGAAAGCACATGAAATATAGAACACTGAGACATCCAACCATCCTGTAGATTGTTGTGGATGCTACTCATCTTAGATGCAGAGGCAAAGTGATCTCCAATATGTCACGATCCTAAATTTATTTTAGGATGCTCACACATCGCATGAGAAAATAATATTTCAGTAGTATGTGTTGAAAAATTCAGGAAATATTTCTGATTTAAGGGATTTCATTACTGAATTTTCTCATCAGTGAATTTAATGTTCACAACAGAAATATATGGAGTAGTTAATGAGCAAGTCAAGCCTATCCAGAAACCCATATCAAACAATTCACAGGTGCATCTAGTAACTAAATGTTTATTATTACAGCTGAGGGGATTTATGACTTTACGGAAAGAAGAGAGGAAGTATTCCAAATTAACACTTACACTTATAAATTTATAACAGTGATCCTTGAAACTTGATTTAGTTGAGCTATATTAATTGTTAAAAAGGAGTCAAATGCCAAGTTCAGATGTATCAAGAAAAAATTAGAGAAGACCAAAACTAGTAAATTGCAATTTATTGATGATAAAGCATATTTGAGAACATACAAAGCTGCAAAACAACCAAAAAATAAAAAAAGCATATCAGACTATCTAATAGTCAACAAACAGAGGATCCATACTGCTTTTAGAAATTCCCTCTCGCGAACATATTTTGAATCACGGTATGTTGTTGCATAAGTTGACCTGGTAACAGAAAAAAATTGATCTTTTATAAGCAGAACTGATAAAAATAAGTAACTGTGTATGTATTGAGTGAGGCATGTTTTGGAGTGCATGACAAGAAACAGAAAAGAATATGAATCTGACTATTAGTCCCAATTTTCATGTACCCACTTTGAAGTTAACACATCATCTAATTATGCAAACAACTTCTATTTCAGTTCATACAAGTTTTACTTTTTTCTAGAACATGCAAATATTTAATGTAACCTCAGCCGAGTTAAGATTTCTAGTTAATTTGCATTCATTGGATTATAGGGTTGTCTTACTCGGTTATAACAAGGTCTAGTTGCAGTCGGTCAATTTGAGCTGCTCCAAGATGTCTATCAGGCACCATATTGTAGTCACCTGTATACACTAAGGCAGCATCACCCACTTTGGCATAAAACATTGCAGCCCCAATAACCTGAAAAACATGTGTCAGAATAGTGTCGAATTGGCCAAAATAAAAAATGCAGTTTTGTTAAAATTTGAGGAAAGGTTGATTGTGCTGTTATGGAACTCTAAATCAAGCGTGATGGACTCGAAGTTTTACAAATCCATAGGCTGAGTTGCATCTTTCACAAAAAATGAAGCCCAATAACCCAAGACATGCTATTATTTCATATAGAACGTAGATATTACTAAAAGTATCAAGTTTCTTTCAGCTGTGCTACAAAATAGTACCACGCAGCGAACAAATGTCATATGGAAAAATCACATACATGAAGTTGTAGCATGTGTTGGAGGAAAGAATTGAAGCACTTACATGCCCTGCATAGTATGCCCGAATCTGGAGGTCTTTATTCACCTGAATTGTCTGCTTTAGATCCACTGCAGTAACTACTTAGCACAGATCATACCACAAGTGGATTAGATCCGTAACATAAATAAACACAAAAGATATAGAAATGTTCAAACATTCAAGCAACATATGCCTGGAGTCCATTAAAAAAGTATCTGGAAAATAAATCAGTTGGTGTTTCAATTGCTCTAATTCCATCAGAATGACTCAAAATTTAGATAATAGTTAGGTGAATGAATGAGCAATACAGTATCAGCTGGAGGCACCAAGCACAAGCAACAGGAGGGAGTCAGTTTTATGACACAACAAGCTGAATTAGCGTCGTCGAGAAGACTTCTCAGAGAAAAAATTAAGCTTACAGTTAGGCGAACAATTTAATATTCCCCCCAAATAAATTGTCCATTTGTGTGGGCACGATAACCAAGATATGTGAGTGGTAGTGGAATGAATATTTTATTAATGAGTGTGAAAAACTTGCTATTTCAGGAAAGTGGACTAATATCGTGGGACGGACAAAAAAGGAATAGTGGACAATTTTCTTGGGACGGAGGGAGTAGTATTTAACATGAACGCTTTCAGCTATCAATATGGCAATAGTAATATATCAAACATTTCTGCTCCACTTCTGATATATACGCTTGGAGAATGTAATATCTTTAGTTCACCCTTTAACATTTTAGTTTTAGAGGAGTATATTTTTCTCAATTCTAGTTGGTGGGTTTTTCTCTTAATTATCTGAAAAAAATTACAGAAAGCAAGCATTATTAGCTCAATAGAAAGCACATCGATAAGATACAACAAGCCACATTGCTATCTTTCTATGTTATTATTAACATATTTGACTACTCAAATAAAGGAGTAAGCTTGCTGCAGTTTATTGGGGTGCGATCTTGGCTAGAACAGTGAAACCAATGGCACAATGCGCTTAAGTATCCTTGTACAGGTGAAAAACGTACGAATGATACTTTCGGCGAATGTTTTGCAATGAAGTTCTAAACTTTGAACCAGGCATGCTAAGAAAAAAAGAATATAATGCACGAAGATGATAAATGTGTACCTTTCTTCATGCACTCAACAATATGCTCAGAGGTAAACTGTTCTTCTTCTCCTCTTCTATCAACCATCACTTTACGATAGTCTTCGAGCATAAGCGGAGCTAACGCTTTTGTTGGATACTACAGTAGCAAGTTTGCGCGCAAGATGCAATGAGATGTAAGAAGTAAATGCTGTTGAATTTTTTTTTTCGAGAAGTACCGTCATGTAAATAGGGCCATTGTAGCCACAAACTTGAGTAAAATATGGAAGGGCTCCAATGTGGTCCAGGTGGAAGTGAGTGATGATCACACATGAGAGTGCAGCGGTGAAGTCACCCGTGTTCGAAATCAAAGAAAACTGGGGGTAGCGGCGATGGTCAGTGTAGCCCATGTGCATCCCGCAATCGAACATTATTCTATTCCCATTAATTGTCACTACCACGCAGCTCTTTCCCACGTCTTGCCCAGCGCCTAAGCAATTCATCGAACAGGAAGCAAGCACTTAGTTGTGTCGATACCAGTTTCATAAATGTATCCCAAACAAAAAAAGACAATATAAATCAAATAGTTACCGAGGACAAGGCATTCGATAGCCATCTCAGCGCAGTTGATGAACTTCGGTGAATCGGCCCAAGGTGGTAGCGGCGGCGTTGCGAACTCAAAATAATTGAAGCAAACGTGTTTTGAAGTCTGGTTTACTGAAGAAAAAAAATCACTACCACGGCAACCAAAAAAAACACTATCTAGTCAACTTTTCTACATCAGTGTAAGAATGAAAGGTCATCGATCGGAGAATGGCGGAGATGGACATGAATCGAGAGAAGGGGGCAGGGAACTTTGAATTTAGATGAAATGGGGAGGAGAAATTGGAGCAATAATTTCACAGGAATTGGTTTTGAGGCCTTGCACTAACTAATTTCGAAAAGACCACAATTTTAAGTAATTTATCTTAGTTTGTATATATATATAAACGATTCACGTAAATACTTATAAATTAATTAATTCAATTATACTTAGATCAAACATTATTTTTGGAGTATGATATTAATGTGTATCAATTTATTATACAATGCATACACTTAAAAATATAATAATGAGTTCATGTAAAAGAGTGTCCGATAAATCTCAAAACCGGGAAAGATTTGATAGTTGTTGTGCAAATTCTGTCCGTAACCAATTTGATCATTGCCCGGTTTGCCAATTTGGAACAAAAGGAGCCTTCAATTTCAACAAAAGAAAGAAAAAAAAATCATTAGATTTGAAGCAATGTGGCTCCAAGATGCTTTATGTCCAACAATAATCCAAGAGGCTTGGCAAGACATGGATAATACTAACTCCGTGATTGCATTGACAAGGAATATTAATCGGCTCTCTACTGCCCTTAGACTAGTGCTTACTGCGACCACAAATACGGTTGGTTGCCTCCACTTAGTGTTGGCCCCGGGCCGGTTCCGGGCCGGTTCCGGTTCGGAACCGCCGGTTCCGGTTCCGGGATAGTTGGAACCGGAACCGGCCCGGCTAGGAGGGTGGACGGTTCCGGTTTTGAACCGTAACCGGCGGTTCCGGTTCCGGGCCGGTTCCGGTTCCGAACCGCCGGTTTATTTCGTCTTTTTTTTTTTTTTTTTTTTTAAATTTCAATTATACTATTAATTTTGTTCCAAAAATTGTAATTATAAGTATTGATTTCATTTGAGTAATATTTGGTTTGTACACAAAAATTGTATATTATTTTTACTTTGTACAAAAACAAATTAAATAAACACAAAGATATTTGAGGAATTTTATAAATTAAGATTGCAAATTTAAATAAACATAAAGATAATAAGATATATGAGGAATATTATAAATTAAGATTGCAAATTTAAACTTACAAGTTACAAGTTACAATTTTTTTTCAACTACTCAAATTATACAAATTACAAAATTGTATATTATATTTTTAACTACACAAGCTATACAAATTACAAAATTGAAGAATTAATATTATTACAATGCTTGAAAATGAAACTATAAACCAATAAATTCTAACAAATTAAAAAAAAATTTAAGGGGGGAGGGGAGGGGTTATTGAAAAGGGCTTGCACTTAATTTTTTACCTTAAAATTAAGTTGCCTACGTATCCTTTAATTTTCATTAAGGGAATCAAAGCCCACGTAGTTCTCTTACCTTACTTACCTTTAATCGGACTCAAAATCCGCATCACCTAGGCCATCGGAAGCATTAGTAGATGCCGCGCTTGCTTCGGAGTTGTAAGCATCCTCGTCGTCGAAGATGTGCCTCCAATCCGGTTGTTGTCGTCGATCTTCGGCATCTCTCCAATCTTTAAGTATAACTTGTGCTTCCAAATTGGCCGGTGTCAAGTTGGACCTTCTTTCATCCAACATATAGCCACCTGAGCTAAATGCTTGTTCCACGGCAACCGTTGATGCGGGGACGGCTAAGAACTCCTTCACCATCGTACTTAGGATTGGGTATTGTTGTTGTCGCCTTGACCACCATAGTAGAATATCAACCTCGGGTGGAGCGTTCTCATCTTCTTCATCTTGAACCTGCAAACAATCACCACAAACATACATTTCCGCCAAATAAACATCTAGTTCGCTTTGTTGCGAACTAGACGGGCGGCTTTGAGACATAATATTATGAATTCTAGCTAACAAGGGGTTAGCACTAGTTTGGCCGGAAGTAGTTGTCCTAGAGGTAGATCTAATTTGAACTAAGTGGCTATAAGTGATACAAAATGAATCGAAAGCTTCACGTAATGTGGCACTAAGTTGGGCTTTAACTACATCGACGGAGGGGAGGTTCAAAAGTTCTAATGGAATAATTCCCTCTTCACCTATAAATGCTAAGGTTGTTAGAGCGGTATAATATGTATCAAGAAAAGAATAAACACCTTCTAATTTCATACTAGGATCAAATACTTTAGCAATTAAAAAAACGGAGGGAATCTCCCTAAAATATTTTAACCATTTCATAACCATCTCAAATATTATATGCCTTAATTCGGGAATAGAACTACATTGATTAAATTGACAAGCAATATAACAACAATGATATAAAACTTTAGAACTAGTGGGATAATAAACACCGGATAAAACTTTAGTTGCGTTAGAGAAAGATTTTAACAACTCATGCAAAGATGTACATGCATCCCAATGAGATAAATGCAAACTAATACCATAATCATCACTTCTAAAAAATTGTACTAATAATTCTTTATATTTAAAAGTTGCATTAAGCATCTCATAGGTGGCATTCCACCTATGAGTAATATCGGTTGGAAAACGTTTAGCTCGGACTCCATGAGAAGTACAAAAAGAAGCCCATTTTTTTGCAATTTTTTTATGCTTATGTATGCATAAAACTGCCTCCCTAATAGGTTGGATTGAATGAGTATAAAGTTTCATACCATCTTGAACGGCTAAATTAAGAATATGAGTAATACAACGACAATGGAAAAACTTACCTCCGAGGACCGGATTGCACTCCAAAATAAGCTCCCTCACCGATGCGGTGTTGTTGCTTGCATTATCAAAACCAATAGAAAATATTTTGTCGTTTATTTTATATTGGTGAGCTATTTTTATTAATTTACGGGCTATATTGATTCCCGTATGAGGTTCATCAAATAGTCGGTATGCAATTATTCTTTTATTTACACTCCAAGATGAATCTATCCAATGAACGGTTACACCTAAATAATGATGTTCGGATCTACAATCATCCCAAATATCGGCGCAAATAGAAACCCTATAATCTAATTTTTTAAATTGATCACGTAAAGTCAATCTATATTGTCTAACTCTATTTCTTATTGAACGCACCAAAGTTGTTCGTGGAATTCTTTTTTGAAGAGGTTGAAGCGGACGTACATATTGTTCAAATTGATCATCATCAAATAATGAAAAAGCTAAACTCTTTACACAAAGCCATGACCCTAATGAATCCCTAGATTCTATCGGATCATATTTATGAAGAGAGGAAGAGGAAGACGTACCTTGGGGGGAAGCAAATGCACCTTGGTTTAATTGAGTTTGACCCCTAGCCAAGCCAAACTCCGTGGGATGCTTCACCTTTATGTGGCGTATATATGTTCCATATCCACCACCGGCGGCGAATTTGTATTTCTTAGGGCAATAATTGCAAAGGAGATCAAATTGTTCGGGAGCACCTATAATTATATATTTTTCTAGTTAGATATATCATAATTAAAATTTAAAATAAGTATAAGAATTTGAAATAAAATTTAAAATGAGTATAAGAATTTAAAACACCACGTACCTTTCTTTTGCTCCTTTGCTTTAATTTTTCGGAAGTGCTTTGTGAAAAGATCGGATTTCAAAGCTTTTGGACTCTTGTTTGAATCGAAATCATCATCTTCCTCATTTACCTCGGCCTCGGGGGGTGGAACATCTTCGTCGTTGCCTTCCAATGCCTCACGAAAATGCATTTCATGACGTTGCAATTGTCGGGCATACTCCTCATCGGCTTGTACTTGAGTTTCGCGAAGCTCTTCATCACTCGATGACAAATTGATGTTATCATCGAATTGAGATTGAGAAGAGCTTTCAATATACGCACCACGACGACGTTGACGAGGTGGAGCTCTAGTAGTATCATCTCTAGACGTTGACTTGCTTTTGCCCCTATTGTCGGCACCACCACCACGGCTTGAAGACATAATTGGAATTTGAGAGAATGGATTTGGGATGAAAATTTGAAAGAGAAATTGAAACTAATTGAGAATAATTGAGAGTAATTGAGAGAAATGAGAGAATTGAGAGAATTGAGAGTAACTGAGAGAATTGAGATTGAAGTGTGAAAATGTTGAGGGAAAGGGGGGTATTTATAGTGAAAAATTGGAGAAAAAAAAAAAAAGCCGTTGGAACCGCCGGTTCCGGTTCGGAACCGCCGAACCGGCGGTTCAGGGACACGTGGCTACGTCCCATTGGCCGAATTCGAAAAAATGGCCGTTTATAGCCGTTGGAACCGCCGGTTCCGGTTCGGAACCGGCCTCCAACGGCTAGTTTTTTTATAAAAAAAACCGGCGGTCCGGTTCCGAACCGGAACCGCCGGTTCACCTATTAAATTTTTTTTTTTTTTTCCCCGGTTCCACGATTCGGAACCGCCGGTTCCGGTTCCGGTTAAAGCATGGAACCTGAACCGGCCCGGCTACAACCGGTTACGGTTCCGGTTCGGAACCGTTTGCACGGTTCCGGTTCCGAACCGTGGAACCGGCGGGCCGGTTCCGGGCCGGTTCAGCCGGTTCCGGTTCCGGATGGACATCACTACCTCCACGTAGGAAAAAGGGTAAAAAATAAAAAATTGGCATCTTTCCTTTCAAATTAACTGACCGAGGTTTCCAATCAACTCCATTCCAGCCGTGCAGGCCCCACCACTTTTTTTATTTTGTTTTTTTGTTTTTAACCAATTAGAACTTGACATATGTATTGTATTTATTTTTTGTATAGAATAATAATAAAATTGATATATGTTTATATAATATCATAAAAATAAATAAAATATATACCAAAATTCATAATTTTTCTCTATCTACAAATAGAGACCAATTTGGATATATTAATTTTTTGGTTTTAAATTAATATATATACTAAATCATATTGATTGATCTACATCATAAAAAATAATCAATCCGAACCGTCCGTCAAAAGAATCCATCAAAATCCGTCTTATGCAATAATTATTCTCATGTTAATTTAGCATAGTACTTCTATTTTCAATGTTGTAATTTAAATGTGTGGTTTAATTTCATTTAGCCGTCCTTATTTTCAATGTTGTGACATGTAATCAATGTAATTTTATTTTGTTTGACCAATGAAATATACTTTTATTTAATTCCCTTACAGAAAATTATAATTTTTATAATTTTAATTATAACTATTAATTTTATTTTTATTTCCTTACAATAATTTATAATTTTAATTATAATTATTAATTTTAATTTTGAAAATAAAATTAAATAAAGATTATATATAATATTGTGGTTGGATGGTTGCTGATAGAGTATGTAAAATTGTTGTGGTTGGGTTGGGATGATATTGATGATGTGGATGAGAGATAAACTAATTTAATATTGAAGTGATTGGATGATTGGAGTGATTGTTGTTAGAGATAGTCTTGGAAGTTGGGAGCACGAACACTTTGGTCAGGTTTCTTCCAATATTGAGGCTCTTCGAGTCACTCTCGAGAAGTTGCAAATAAAACCTCAATCTTAAGACATTGTTACACAAATTAGACAGACCGAAAAACATTTGAGATCACTGACACAAAAGGAAGAACTAATGTGGAAGCAATGATCTCGTGCAAACAGATGGAGATAAAAATACCTCATTCTTCCACAAAATGACTTCGGGGAGGCGCAAGAGAAATTTTATTGAAATAAGGAATTCACACAATCAATGGGAGTTTGATGCCCACACCATAGAAGCTAACTTTCTTACTTATTTCCACGATATTTTCAAGTCAAGGAGTTAGTGATATTGATGAGGTGATAAATGCAATGAGCCCAAGATTGTTAGCTGATAATACTTTGATGTTGGGGAAGCTTTTACTGAAGATGAGGTGGTTGAAGCACTCAATCAGATGTACCCTCTCAAAGCTCCTAGCCCGGATGGTATACCAACCCTCTTCTTCTCCAAATTATAGCAGCCCATTAAACATGATCGCTTGGCCATGACTCTGGACATTCTCAATGATGGTGTATCTCCTAAATCCATTAAGCATACTCACATCACTCTTATCCCAAAAAACAAACAACCTTTCCATCCAAAATATTATAGACCAATCAGCTTGTGTAATATAACCTTTAAATTAGTTACTAAGTGCATTGCAAACCGACTCAAACACCTCCTCCCCACCATGATTAGCCAATCTCAATCAGCTTTCATCAAAGATAGTGTAATCACTGACAATACCCTTCTTGCTTTTGAGTTGTTCCATTCTATAAAGGCTCCAAAATCTACCAACTTTGCAGTGAAGCTTGATATGTCAAAAGGATACGACTGAGTTGAGTGGCCCTTCCTTGAAAAGGCGTTGGAGAAGGTTAGTTTTCCAGAAGCCATGGTCAATCTGATTATGAGATGCGTTACTACCATCACCCACTCCATCTTAATTAATGGAAAACCCACCAGTGCTTTCACTCCTTCTCGAGGGCTTCGACAAGGTGATCCTTTGCCCCCATATCTTTTGTGCTAAGGCCTTTTCTGCATTACTGCTACAAGCAGAGATTAGAGGAGCACTTTATGGTGACAAGGATTTGTCATGGAGCTCCAAGAATATCTCACCTATTCTTCGCTAATGACAACCTCATTTTTGGCAAAACAATTCTTGGCGAGGTGAAATCGGTCAAAGACATTATTACCAAATACTCTTTATTTTTTGTTTATTCGTGATTTTTTCCTTATCTATTTACTTAAAACTCAACAACCAATTAAATTGTTGGTGTACACATTTGAAGTACATTTGAACGAACTAAACTTTTGAAAACTCCAACTAACTTAAAAAAGAATCAATCAGATTCACCACATTTAAAACTTCGTTGTATAATTGTTAAATTTAGGACCAACGCAAAAATATATTAGAATAGTTGTTTTTAACAATAAAATAGTAGATGATTGAAAACTCCAATGCTTTGATATACAAGTAAAAGTGAAGAGAAAAAGGCTGTAAGAGATATATTTTTTTGTGAGTTTTGCCATTTCTTGTCGCCCGATTTTCCGTTTTGGAACCACAAACAAAAGATAAATAAAAGTATAAAAGGGACTTTAAAAGTTTAGGGGCTCAAATAAATAAATTTAATTTCTTTTTTAGGTGAAATAAAATTTAAATATAATTTGAACTCAAATAATTATAGAGTTGTAGATTATCCCCAATAATAATTATTTGTGATTAATTGGATGATGATTTTTTAAGGTTAACTTATATATAACAAAAGGTGCGTGCATATGCAAGTAACACTTTTGGACTCATCTATAAAAATGAGCGGTTGAGCTGCAGCCCGCAAGCCTCCAACATTATATTCTATCCAACCAAATCCGAATGACTGCAAAACCAAATCCGATGGCCATGGCCGCCGCAAACACGCCCTCGTTTTCAGCTCCAGATGAAGTGTACGTGGCAACACTGCCACTGCAGGCGAGCAGAGGGCCTGCTAAGCTCTTCTTCTCAACGGCCCACACTCTCAACTTTTGGGATTTGCAGCATTTCATGGTCATCATCAAACCCTCTTCTCCAACTCAGGTCATCCCTCAATCTCTCTTTCCATCTCTCTCTTGCTGTGTTGGCTTACAGTTTCCTAGTGTTTCCAGGTAGCTACAGTTCATGACTTTCAGCCTGTGGATCCTGAAAACATATGGGTTGCTACGGCCGCCTTGTCTGGTAGAAAAGTAGCTGGTGAGTGACTGGTATTCTCTTCTAAATTCTAATAGAGAGAGAGAGAGACTGGGGGGTAAATGCTAAATGCTAATGAAGTTTGTTTGCGTATCCGGGCGGCAAGGCAGGAGTTGTTCGGGCAAGGGTGGTGGAGAAGGTCCCTAAGAGGAAATGTTGGTTTGTTGTAGAGGTGGCAAATGGGTCGTGTTGGGTCGTTATCGTGTCGACACGATAGTGACACGACCCATTAAGGTCCAACACGAACACGATCTGTTAAGGATATGCTCGACACGAACACGACACGACCCATTAAGCCTCAAACACTAACACGACACGGACACGACACGAACACGATATTGACCTGTTAAGAACCCGATCTGATAACACGATATTGACACGAACACGACACGTACACGATATTGATCTGTGAAAATTGTTAAATTAGGTTGATAAATGAAAAAATAGTAGTAATAATAATAATAAAATAATTAAATATATTATTTATTAATTTCTTAATGGGTAACACGAACACGAACGCGACACGAATATGACACGAAACACGATATGTTATCAGATAACACGAACACGACACGAAACACGATATGTTATCGGATAACACGAACACGACACGAACACAACACGAACACGACACGAAAATTTCGTGTCCTTATTGGGTCGACACGATAATGACACGAACCCATTAAGGCTCAACACTAACCCATTATTATCGTGCGGGTTCGTGTCGGGTTATCGTGTCGTGTCAAAAATTGCCACCTCTAGTTTGTTGGGCATGCCAAAGGAAATGCAAGAGATGCAGTCCAGAGATTCAACCAAAACTAGGAAACCGAACTCGTATTAGGCTCTCATGATTGTCGACACTATGCTCAAGGTATCAACTATCACCAGTCACCACGCACCCACACTAACTTAACTCTACTCAACTCATGTGCATGCATGTTCCAATTACAATTAATAATCAGTAAGTAGTTCATCAGGGCTTGTGGAGTACCTTACTGGTATCAAAGCTGTATTGGAGCATCTCAAGGCCGCCAACACTCAATTATGACTCCAATATTATACAGCTGCTACCCTCCCACATACATCTCTCGACTGTATATACACGTGTGTGTGCTTCAACATATAATGCACTTCTCCATTCAAAGTTTCTTATTAACTATCAAACAATCATTCAGAAAGATGCAATTTCATAGCTTAATTCAAGCACTCAACTCAACTCCATGTATACTGATACATAGCAGATACATCATTATTAGATTAGGATTTGATTTAGAACTGGGTTTGTTATTAGATTAGGATTATGATTCAATTTAGTAAATCTATTATCATTCAAGTAGAAATAGGATTATACGTAGTAACTAAAGGGAGTCCTGGAGACTTTTCTGCATTATTTATGGTTATGAATGAGGAGGAGCAGTTCTGTGTGTGTTAGTTCCATTAATAAAGTTCAGTTTTCTTTATTTTAAATTAACTCTAGACTCTATCATATACATAGAGAGGTGCTTAGGTGAAAACCAAGCAATGGGTATGAGACAGATACTAAAATTGAGCATCTCACTTGAACATAAAAAAAACATCATTTTTCAATGTTCTTCATTTATTATTCAGCTGAATATTATTCAAAGTTGGCCAAAATGACAAAAACAGCATCACATTTTCATCAAAATATTCAATTCAAGGGTGGTGGAATCTGTTTCTAATTCTAGACATTAACTGGCTCTTATTTGATCATTTACCATCATGTATGAACTTGTGAAGATACACCACTGTTTCCTCAACTCAAAATACTTCCCAACCTCCAAGAACAGTACACATCATAATGCATAACACTGAAGTTCAATTGGATCACCATGTCTTAACATTCCAAAATCTAGAAACAGCACAACACACACAGTGCTGACCAAACCAATTTATACATAGACTATAGTAATGGCCAAATGTTCATTACTATTTACCAAATCCATCACTCAATAGGCATAACACAAGAGTCATCAATCACACTTGGCAAGAGATCATGTTTACTATTAGCTAATAACAATAATCATTCCTACATAATTTGATCTCTATCTCTAACAGTAGAGGCCGCGTTTTCGACGTATACGTGCACATGCTCAAAGGCCAAAGCCCCATCAAAATCTGCCACACAATAACAGCAACGACAAATTTCACAAGCAAAATTAAGCAGTAGTTCGATCAACAATACCAACCGACAGTAAACTATGCACCAAACGATATCCTGTGATTTCCCCCACAAGTAGCCTAAATTAGGGCAGAAAAATGAAAGAGAAGATTCTGATCAAACGAAGTTTAATTTTTACATGAGAATGGCATATCGGAGGCTGTCGCGAACCATGAGATGCGTGAGCTCGGAGGAGGTCGGGGGCATCTCGGCCGACGCCCAGACACCGTCGGCGCCATTGATACGGGGCGGCGATGCGCAGGAAAAGAGAGAGAGTGGAGCAAGCAGGACGCAGCACAGCAAGGAAGCCCCGTGGTTCCAGAGCGAAGGCGATCTCGGGGCGACGGCGGGGGCGAAATCCTCGTCGGCGACGCGAGAGGCGTTCTTCTTGCACTTGAGGAGGTTGATAGGCATGGCGGCCATAGGTAATGAATGTGGAGAGTGGTAGAAGAGTTGAGAAGGGGGGTGGTGGAGTGAATTGTGGTTTGGAATTTTGGGAGTGAGTAGTGGAGGTGAGTGGGTTGTGTGAAGGAGGTGATTATCAAAATCAGAGGGAATTAAGTGTTTTGGGTGGGACCATCCCGCACCACTCCGTTTCTATTATTCATACATTTGATTTATGTGTGGATAGATTTATTAATACCCATTTTAATTATTGTATAATCTAAACTATTAAATATATATTTAAGAAATCCTCAAATCACAATTTTGACATTCTGTTATTAAGTTTTTCAACAAAATGTTGATTGTGACTTTTGGATTGTTATATCATTTTTAGTAAAATTAGTACAATTAAATATTATGCAATCGATTCGCGATATTTAAATAATTTAAAGAAAAAATTGAATGCTAACTAAAATAAAATTCATTCAAAAAATTGGAAAAAACAATGATTTGGGTCGGTGCCCATGGCCTGTCGCTAATCTGATGCCAACCAAAAACCCGACCGAAATTTTAATAATAAATCAGAAAATTTTTAAAAATTGTTATGCATTAATTATTTCAAAAAAAAAAAAAAAAGACTTTGATTCTAATATTTATTGTTGATGATGATTTCATTATTACAATTCTAATCATATTATCATAATTTTCAAAAAACCAATCTCGATGTCAAAAAAGTTAAAAATGAAAATTTCTTGAATGTATTTAATGCTTTGAGTATTTTTATAATGTATTTAATTTTTTTTTAATATTGCAGATAATTTCCAATTATTTATAGTTGCTTCAACAGCATTGAGATTGTGTAGGAAGTGCATTGTATGGGGCAATATAGGGGAATCATGTATTCATGTTTATAGAATATATTAAGTAATAATGTATTACTAGCTAATTTTAATGTGATTTTGTAAAATTTTATAGTAATTGAAGATTAGGAAAGGTGAAAATAATAGAAAATATATTGAAGGCATATGTATTTTGGTTGGCTAGGATGAAAATATAAAAATTTATGAGAATATTGAAAAATAAATAAGAAGGAGAAGTAGCATTGACAATAAATTTTTAGAATAATTTGTGTATTGCATTTTAAAATGGGTCTTTTTTTTTATAACAGTAATTATATTTTTAAATGAGTTAAAATAATTATAAAGTTTGATATTATAATGAAAGAAAGTATTATGATATCCAATATTATTATTGATGTTGAAAATTATATAAATAAATGATTATTTCTGTAAAATTTGAACTGAAAAATGTAATTATTAAGAAAGTTAAAAAAGTGAGATATCTTTATATGGTGCTAGAATATAGTTTTGACGATAAAATCATAAAAAGATGTACTTATATGATATTAAGGTATGTTGCTATTTTAACTCAATCAAGATACATGAATACTAAATAATTTTTTTACAAATTGATGGCACAATATTCAAAGCTCTCTCATAGATTGTGGTATTTTTTAGAAATTAGATTGTGAAATTATTATTAGTTAGATTGCTCAAAAAAATAGAAGAATTATTCATACATGATAATTTTACATCTCAAGTTATATGAGATAATTTATAGTTATTTATTTTATCTGCAATTTGTACAAAAATGGTACAAACTCAATTTTTTTTTAATTTTGAAAAAAAAAAGAGAAAAAGACAGAGCTTTTTTGTGATTTAAAGTTTTTAAAAAATAAAAACAGTTTTGAGACACATTTTATATTTATATTTGTTTTTTTAAATATTTTTGTTTCTGATTATAATTTTAAGAAAGAGACACCCATTCATGCTATTCGCACATTGCACCCAAAATTGCAGGGCCCGCCGTGACTGCAATCAGTGGCGGAGGCAGGATCTTCACGTCGTGGGGGCTGCACTATACTATTAATATAATATAATTTTTTAAATTTAAAATAAATTAGTATAAATAATATAAATTTTTTAAATAAATTATTTTTGTACTAATAATAATGTACAACAAATAAATTCGATATTTACTTAGTTACTATAAGAATTAGACAATTGATATCTCCTTGATGTCATATTCTAATGGCAAAAACTTGCATTAGGCACGCCTAAACGGTTTAGGCGGATTTTATCCATACCCAAATGGGTTCACCCATCCCAATTAGAGTATATTAAATGGGTTTGGGTTAGGTTAATGGATAAAACCCGCCTAAACCGTTTAGGTCGCCTAACCTGAGACCTTCCCTATTCTAATACGGTTGTAAAATTCTTTCAATTTGAACATTTACAAAAACTCCTTTTCTCAAGTAAAGTAACAAATCAAAAACCATTATATTGTTTTTTCTCAATTCTTAAACCATTTTTGGTAAATGTATTATCTTCGTGTTTGTGGTCATTTTGAGCAAATAAATAACATCATAAACAATATGCAACATTTTTAGACACATTGTAATATGGTCAAATAAAGTCATTGAACAAATAATCTTGACATGACATGTTAATGTTGCTAAATTGAGCCGTAGAATAAGCATTCTCATATGGTTAACAAGGGCATTTTGCCAAATAGTGTCCTTAATTTATCGCTACAATTAGCATGATAATTGTCAATTAGTTTCCACAATGTCGGGTGGCTAATAATATCTTAATTTGACAATGAAATTATTATCCGAACTATTTTTTCTACTATCAATATCATTCTCCTTGTTATTATAAGTCGAATTAGTCAAATTCTCAGCTATGTATTTGAAAACCTTGTCAAGTATAATCACATTTTGTATTACATATAAATATTCAAATTTATAATAATCAACAAATTCCATTAATAATTACAATTAATAATGAAGATTTTAAATTTCAACAATAATCATTATTTATAAATTATCTTGTCATTATTAAGTAGTGGATACAAAAATAAAGACTACATCATGACAAACTTGTGAATAAAGAGCCGGCGTCCATCGATTGAGAAGGGTTTTTTAAGTTCGTTTGTTTCTGTTTCTTTCGTTCAAGCATTTTATAAATTGAATTGAAAGTTGGGCCAGATTCTCTAATTCAATGTTTGGCCGAATTATTTTATTTATATAAATAATATGAAACAAAATGAAAAGTGGCCCATCTATTTAATTTAGTTTTGGGCTAGATTTTTATTCAAAGTTGGGCAAGATTTTTAATGAATAATATTACATCTATTTGGGCTAAAATACAGTATTTTCTGTTGGACAGAGGGGTCGGCATTTGGTTTGTGTTTAAATTCACATTCAGGCTAATAGATATATGTATGTATAAAAAACTTCCTTAAACTGCTTCGTGGGGTCGGGCGCCCCCCTCAGCCCTGGGGTGGCGCCGCCCCTGACTGCAATATTGTATTTATTATTATATTTTTTCGTATTCTTTTAAATCTTTTACCGACTAATACATAAAGTGTAGTTATTGATTGCAAGTTATATATAAGCAAAGTGAATGGACGAGAATTGAAGGCAAGAAAAATGGTGGTTCTGTGATGAAATAGGAGTAGAAGCTAATTATGTTTGGCGAGAGAATCCGAGAATGATGCACTAATAAAAACAAAAAGGCAGGAGTCATTAATCATAAATAGAAACTGAAATAACACACAACACCAACACTAAGCAGTGGAAAAATTGAAAAGATAATAACGATGAAGAGTGCATGGATATGGATGGTGGTGGCGGCAGCGCTGGTGGCCGTGAGCCAGGCCGGGGAGTACCATATCAGCAAATTCGGCGCCAAGGCAGACGGGCGCTCCGACGATAGCGGAGTGAGACGATGAATATATATATATATATATATATATATTGAAAAATTGAAATCAAATCAAAGTAATTAATTTTTAATATATTTGTATGGTATGCAGGCGATCATGAAAGCGTGGAAAGCAGCATGCAACGACAGCACGGAGAGTAAAATCATGATCCCAAAAGGGAAATATATGGTGGGGCCACTGAATTTTGAAGGCCCCTGCAAAGCTCCGGTGACCATTCAAGCCATAGGGGCCACTTTCCTGGCGCCGGCGGACCCCAATCGCCTCAAATCCCAGAACGGTTGGGTTATTTTTCAATCGCTCGATCATTTCAAGCTGCACGGAGGGGTGTTTGATGGCCAAGGCCACACTGCCTGGAAGCAAAACAATTGGAAGGGCGCCGCTTGCCTCAAATCCGGAAAATGCCCTCCCATACCCATCGTACGTAATTACTTCTCTATTTCAAAATTAATAATAATATAATTTTTTTTGTTTTGGTAGAACATGAACTTCCACTTCATCAACAACTCCATCATTCAAGACGTGACATCAAAGGACAGCAAGAACTTCCACATGAACTGCATCTCCAGCACCAACATGACCTTCGAGAGGGTGACCATCTCTGCCCCCGAAGAGAGCCCCAACACGGACGGCATCCACATCGCCCGCGGCGTCAACATCAAGGTCTTGGACACCAACATCCAAACCGGAGACGACTGCATCTCAATGGGCGACGAGCTCACCAATGTGCTCATCAAGAACGTCAAGTGCGGCCCCGGCCACGGCATCAGCATCGGCAGCCTGGGCAAGAGTGTCAAGGAGAAGGACGTCACCGGGGTCACCGTGCAGAGCTGCACCTTCACCGGCAGCACCAACGGTGTCAGGATCAAGACGTGGCCCTCCGCCCCCGGCACCATCAAAGTCTCCGATTTGAAGTTCATCGACCTCACCATGGTCAATGCCAGCAATCCCGTCATCATTGATCAGCAGTACTGCCCCTGGAATCTCTGCTCCCTCGATGTACGTACACACGCCCACTTCCATTCATTTATATATATATATGTTGACTAAACCAAGATTTTGTGCAGAAACCATCGCTGATCCAAATTAGCAAAGTGAAGATTGCGAATATCAAAGGGACGAGCGCTACCCAAGACGTGCTGATATTCTCTTGCAGCTCGAGCAGGCCATGCCAGGATGTGCAGATTGGAAACATCGATCTGAAATTCACGGGAGATCCGGCGCTAGGCGGAGCCACCACCAAGTGCCAAAACGTCAAGTACTCCGTCACCGGCAAACAAAACCCTCCACTCTGTGCAAAGACTAGTACGCCAAAACCACTCCCCCAAACAAAGTACGTATTAAAAAGTTCCGTACAAATATATATGTACAAGTATAATTCTTATATTTGTATATATATTGTTGCTAAAAGTGGGCTCACGTATATATATCATTGTTAATATTTCGTATAGGGGTAAAGCTATCAGCCATTGAAGGGAAGAAGAAGAAGACGGCTGATGTTCGGCCAGCAGAGTAACATATATGCATGTTGGAAAAAATAAGACGACTTCTTCGAGAACACATATATTTTATTTGATTTGGTCTACTACGTAATTTCTTTTTTGGAATAGCTAAAAAAAGGGCCTTAACAACACCAATTAAGGTCTATTTTATGCATTCATTTTTGGGTAAATATTGAGATCATTTATGCTTTTGGTGTAGAAGTACATGAGTTCATTGGAACTTAATTACTTGTGTTGAGGTTCAGTTTTGTACGGATACAAAATCTCGGGAACAACATAGAAATAATGGAAAACAAAGGGCAGACAAATATTAATGAAAAAGGAAATAAATTGAACAAGTAAATATGACTGATCCTTTGATGAAGCACACCGAGCTTGCGAGTTGTAAGCACAATTAGAGGTGTTCGGGGTTTGGCCAAAGCTGGTTAAACCGGCCAAATCAAATTAATGTCGTGAGTTTGGCCGGTTATAATTTATTAATCTAATTCAAACTTACAGTTGAAAATTTTAAAATCGGTCAAAATTGGTTTAGTTACGGTTTGGTGGCTCAAACCGGCTATTTCGGTCGGTCCGGCCATATATATATATAAGAGAGAGAGAGAGAGCAGTGATCATATGTTAAAGGCTTCTCACATGTTAAATAAGAATAAATTTGGATTCTTTATTTTGTTGATCTAATAGTTATGGTAATTCAGGATTTATTAGATGTTAGAAACTGGGAAACTGGTTTACCCTTTATTTGATGTTTTGGTGTGTCAAAACTAGCTTTAAGTTTCTAGTATATTTCTACCCTTTATAGGATAAATCGAGTTGTAATAGAAATTAGAAACTGGAAGCTGAAGATCGAGCAGACAAGAACTTAGTTTCTAAAGGAAGAAATTGAAGCTAAAACTCGAGATGCTGAAATCAAGTTTCAGAACTTAAAGTCATGAAGATACTGAGAAACTTGAAATGCTTAAGTCAAGTTTCAGAACTTGAAACTTGAAAAGGCCAGAAAGTCAGTTTCTGGAAATTGACTTTTCACAAAGGAAACCAGAAACTTAAAACTTGAAATTTGAGAATTCCAGTTTTTAGTTTCAAAGCTTGAAGAACACGTGAAAAGTGAGAAGACAAAAGGAATCCGAGTGGAACTCAGAGTCATATCCAAGATTCCTTAAAGTTTGTCGATTATCAATCATATACAAGGAATCTCAGTTTTAAGTTCTTTAGACTGAAACTTACTTTGACAGAGAGCAGGTGAAAGTACACTGCAAAAAGACAAAAGTAAATCAGAGCAGAGCAGTCTGCGACATCAGAGAATAATGGGCGATGATTGGACGAGATCATTTTTATCTCTAACGGATGAATTCTTGTCTCTAACGTACAGAATCCAAATGATCGACACATCTGCCTATAAATAGCAGACCACTTGGATAGAAATCAACACCTGAAACTCACGTGAAAATAAGCCAAAACTCTGCCAAAGTCAAAACTCAAAAGCTCTAAAGCACTCTGAATATTCCATGTCTCTGAACACGAGGCTTAAGCTTTCTAAGCTAAAGCTAATCATTTGGTGTGTATTACTTTTCAAGTAATAAAGTAATAAACACAACAGTCAGTTTTCCATTCCAAAATTCTGATTATCACGGGCTTTGCCAACCACTGAAGTTCTGGGAAGAACAACAAACATTTAACTTTCCAGTTTGAAGGCTGCGATGTGCGTCCTCACTTCAGATTGAAGAAGGAGCAGAGAACCAAGTTTCTGGGCGAGTGACCTACCGAAGGATATTGGCATCCAACGGGCTAGTATAGATTGTGAGAAGTCTTGTAATCTATTACTTAGTGAATTCCCGAATTTAGTTTCGAATAGTGGATGTAGGACTTGAGGCTCCGAACCACTATAAATATCCTAAGTCATTTTTACTGCTTTAATTTATTTAAGTTTCTGCAAGTTATTTTTTAAAGTTTATTTGAAACCTTCAATACTATCTACGTATTGAAGTGTATACTTGAAACTAGGGATGTCAATAAAGCCCGAAACCGATGGGTCGGCCCGAAACCGGTGGGCTAAAATGCGGGTTAGGGTAAAAAAATTTCAACCCGAAATTATTTTTAACCGAACGGGTTGAACCCGACGGGTTGGCGGCCCGAACGGGCTGAGCCCGGTGGGTTGCGGGTCGGCCCGTAGGTCCGGAAATATTTAATAATATATTTAATAATTTATTATTTATTATTTCTAATATTATTTATATCCTACTATACCCATTAATTATATACCTAATTCCCTAGACCTAATTTTCCGTCACAAAAATCTCTCATTTCTTCCTCTTTCACTGCCTTCCACTCGTCACTCTCCTAATTAGCGTACCTACTCATTTCTTCCTTTCAAGAATCTTTAGCCACTCGTTGTTAAGTTCACCCAAGTAAAAGCTATATTTAATTTTTTAATCATTATTTTATTATTTTATACGTTGAGAAATGTATTTCTATTACTTAAATTAGTTGGTATATAAGGATTGATGTTTTTTTTTTCTTTTCAAACTATGATTATCCACTTATCACTATTTTTTTGCAAAGATATTGTTATTTGATGTCTTTTATTTATGTTGGTTCATCATTTTCTTTTTTTTTTATTTTGTTTTAGGCGTTGTTAAAATATTTTAAGAAAATTTTTACTAAAATAAACTCGTAAATATTGCCAACCCGACGGGTCAGCCCAAAAACCGGTGGGTTAGGGTTAGGTTCAAGAATTTTTAGCCCGATAAAAATTCAGCCCGATTCAACCCGGACCGAATAGCCCGCAGCCCGATAGGGTTAGCCCGAAACCCGACAGGTTAGCCCGATTGACATCCCTACTTGAAACTGAAACTTAAAACTATCGAGCTAAAGTTTCTCGAAAACTGAATACTAGGTTTCGGTTTTCAGAAGTGCAAAGAATTTAATACTTTTGATGCATATAAAACTACTCTAATTTCGGGACTGACAAGTGGTATCAACGTCGGTCAGTCCTTACAGGTGGGTCATTGTTGAGTCGTTTAGTATTGGATCCATTCCTTGCAGTTGTCTCTTTCTGTGATTTAGCTCAGGTACAACAAGATGATGAATATTACGAAGCTTCCTAAGTACTCTCCTGAAAAGTACAACATGTGGAAGAAGAGGTATCTCATAATGTTGAAGAACATTCACCCAGAGATAGTTCACGAGCAACCTGCCGCAGAAGAACGAACTATAAACACCCCATTCTGGCTACAAGGAGGCTGAGTGGTGTGCTCACACTTTGAGGAGTTGAGAAGCAATGAACCAAGCAAGGACCAGGCGAGTGCGCTTGTGATCGGTGGACAGGGCATTCACCGACAAGCAATAGATCGTAGGATCACCTATAAACGTTATAAGCTTAGTGGATTACCAGACCAAGTGTGTGAAGAGTGGACGTAGGACGGTTTAGTCCAAATCACTATAAATTTATTGTCGTTTACTGCTTTATTTAATTTTTGTCAGTATAGTCTTACTGCATTTTGAAACCCAACACTCAAGTGTTGGAGTATATATTGACTGTTAAGTTAAAGTAAACTTTAAGTCCCTAAGAGTTTTAAACAGACCAAGCTGACATGTCACCCCCAGCTTGGATAAGTGCAAGATACCAAATTGAACATAAAATTCTCCGCTACACATTTGTACTATACTCTGAAAAATCGGGACCAACAATCCTGTTCTTCAAATTAAGTCTTCAAATTTGTATCCCTTTACTTTTCCAATCTCGCTACTGGTGAGGATTCCACGAGATTGCATTGCACGAGATAGAGTCAAATTTCTTCTCCTCCAACTGTATTTGGTGTTGCCCTCTCTCGCTCTCTCCTCTAGGGTTTCTGTGTTTTTCAACTTATGAAATCTAAGGAGAAAATGGGCTATTTATAATATTAGGGTTAAAACCCTAATAGGCTTCCTTAATCAATTTATTGGTCAGACATGGGACCTGGTGTAAATAATAAAGTGGGTCTATAAATTAGTTAATTCTCATGTCCACAACCTAGATCATAATTAATTAATTAATATTAATTCATTCCACCAGAGAATTAATATTGACCTACCCTTTATTATCACGTTATGAGAACGAGTTGCATCGACTCGGTGAATCCCCATATTTATGGTTACTGGACATTTATTAATTAATTAATTAGAGCTTCTGACAAGCTTCACATAATTAATTAATGGGAAGGTCTTGGGTTAGGCCTAAACGATTTAGGCGAGTTTTATCCATTAACTTAAGCTCAAACCCATATAATATACCCTAATTGGGATTAATAAACCCTATTTGGGATGGATCAACCCATTTGGGTAGGATAAAACCCGTCTAAACCGTTAAGGCCTGCCTAACGCAAGTTTTTGCCTTAATTAATATCTTATATCCTGGGTAGTACCTCTCAAACATTATCATATGTGCTTGAACTTAATCAGGCTACAAGACTTCAGCACGATGAACCTTATTGAGCTCCTTAGGGAATGTCTGCATCCTAAAACTTGAAAATGATAATCTAACTCCAGTCATCAGAACATTCTACACAAGTTGTTGTCACACAAGATGCATACATACGAAAACGTTAATCAGGCTCTCCACCATGGCAAGTTAAAGTGACATACAACTCGTGCATACTTCTGAACCTTCGTTAGGATTCAGACTCAACCAAGTCACGAGATCTTGTTTCTTCTTAAGTTAGACAAAAGAACACATCTCACGGTGGTCCTATTAATACGCAACCGCACGTACCGGTATATCAAGTGACCAAGATAAATTATTTCTTTTCGACTAAGTTGCAGCTTACATCGACAGACTAATCATCAACATTGTCTTGACTATGATAACAATATTTATATTTCGCTAGGTCAAACAATCCAAACGATCTTCCGCGATCTCCTACACGT
This sequence comes from Plectranthus barbatus, assembly GCA_026898455.1. Taxonomy (NCBI): domain Eukaryota; kingdom Viridiplantae; phylum Streptophyta; class Magnoliopsida; order Lamiales; family Lamiaceae; genus Plectranthus; species Plectranthus barbatus. The sequence goes on along the minus strand of JAPKLW010000018.1, from coordinate 36,241 downwards.
CGTATGATCTCCCTATCGACAAGATAAGAGGATTCCATTGTTTTCGCAAATATATTTGTTTACAGATATAAGATAAATCAAATGGATGCACACTGCAATAAAATGATTTTAGTATACAAAAACCCAACATTGTCGACCTGCAGTTTCTAGAACAACTCGTTGTCTCTGCGCTGGATTGGGTCGGCTAGGGTTCCTCTAGACGGGCCGAGCCACACTGTTCTGGGCCTTGCGTTGACCGGTTTCTCTCCTACGGCCCAGCTGACTTGGTGGTGGATCCAATAATTTGCATGAACGTAGTTGAATACTCCCTCCGTCCCGGCTGAATTGTCCCAGTGACTTTGGGCATAATAACCAAGGAGTGTGAGTGTAAAGTAAGTTGAGTGGAATTAATATTTTATTGTTGGGTGTGAAAAAATTGCCTTTTTAGGTAATGAGACAATTGAGGTGGGACAGACGAAAAAGGAAAGTGGGACAATTGAGGTGAGACGGAGGGAGTAATTAATACTGTATATGTATTAAGTAAATGCTTTTTTAATTTAATATTAAAATGGAACGTGGGCGGTTGGTTTGGTGGGTGCGAAATGTGAATGAATGGGAATGCGAGGAAAAAGTAAGACGAGTTAAAAATAATGAAGACTTAGACCAGATGTGAACAAAACTCAACTCATAATTAAGAATAGTATGTGTATGACATGTAAACAAAAAATAATACAAGTGTAATAGAATAGAATCCGATGGATCTAGCTAAACATGGACTCCGTTGCCATTGGGGTGTTTATCAGTGGGTGACGGCGCCCTCTTCCTCCGGTTGATGACGACGAACCATGTATAGGCTTCCAGCAGAGCTGCTGCAGCTCCCAAGAATATGATGACCCCGATGTATGCGTTTTTCCATTTCTTCTCCGGGTCCAGTATGTCGAAGCCCTCGAAGATGTTGGCGATGCTGAGAGCGATGACGGCGTACCCCACGGCGTGGTGGTACACGTTCCAATACACTCTGTATTTGTGCTCCGGCTTCGGCCTCAGCAGCAGCGCGAACACCTGCAGCGTTCCCAGCGCGAACAGCGTGATGCCGATGTTCCGGTGAGTCGTGTGCTCCACTCCCGCCGAGTCGCTCCCGAGTTTCATCCCGGTGCCCCACCCGGCCACGCCCACGCTGTACGCCGCCACCTGACAGCTCACGTGCATGTAGAACCACGCCGGATTCGCTGATTTGAACACCTTCAAATACCTCGCTGTCATGGCGCCCACCGGCATCAAGATTCCCCAGCTCACCACATTCAACACCCCATGGACCTAACATTTTATAATTATTATTATTTCATGAACTACTCCTTCATCTAGCTCCTGATAATTAATAATTTAATTAATTAATTAATGGTAATACTCACATTTCTTTTACGCTGCCTCGAGCCTCCGCTGTCGCCGGCGGCTGTGGTGGCGCCAGTGGCGAAATCGATTCTCCCGATGGACCTCATGTGATCTCCGTCGATGGGGTGCCGCTGAGGGTTGTCACCGCTAACGTCGCCGTGCTGCCACACCTGAGTGAAGCTCGTGCTCCCGTCCTGAAGCTCGAGGGTGGCGTAAATGGTGATATGATCGTCTCTGAATTCGGCGGCTATGGACGGAACGCGGAAGCTCAAATCACCCGGCTGCAATGTTGTGCCGTAACTTGTGATCGGGGAGGTGTAAGCACGCATGGTGCCATTGGAGCCGACGAAAGCTACCAAAGACTGCGCTCCGATCATGTTATTGCCGGTGGGGTTGAGCGCCCACGCCACCCAGTTGGAGCGGCTGACTCCGGTGTGCCGGTAGGCTATATCGATGGAGTTGTTTCCCTGGCGGTAGTTCCAGTGAAGGAAGGAGTTGAGGACGGGGAGAGAGTTGCAGTCGGAGTATGTCCGGCCGTTTGAGAAAGTCGCCGGAGGGCAGCTCTGAAAGATAAATAAAAAACAAACTTTCAGTCACGTCACGGCCCAATTTTTAAAATCATTATTAGTAAAAAGTTAGAAACTCACGTTTGTTGTTGGCGTTGACACAGATGGAGGCGTGCTGGCCGGCTCCGGTGGCGGGCAGGGGGCGCCCGCCCCCTGCTCCCCGGTGGCAAAATCAATAGTCCCTGAGGACTGCCTGTGGTCGCCGGAGAGATCATGCCCCCGAGGGACATCGCCGGAGACATCGCCGTGCTGCCACACCTGATTAAAGGTCGTACCATTATTCCCTGGGAGATGAATGGTAGCATAAATGATGATTTGATTGCCGCCGACGAATTCTGCGGATATGGACGGCACGTCAAAGCTCAATGCAGCCGCTTCCATTCTGGGGTTATAATTAGTAATCGGGGTGGTGTAGGCGATGGCGGAGCCGTTTGCGCGGACGAAGGCGACAAGAGCTTGGGCGCCGACCATGCCGGCGGAGGTGGGATTGAGGGCCCAAGCAACCCAGTTGGAGGTGGTGATCTGCGTGTGCCTGTAGGCTATATCGACGGTGCGGTTGCTTGGGTGGTAGTTCCAGTGAATGAAAGAGTTCAAGACTGGGAGATTGCTGCAGTTGGCGAATGCTCTGCTGTTGGAGAAGGTGTATGTGGAGCAGCTTTGAGCACTTGCAGCACCAACAAATGCGAAGATGAAGATGAAGATGAAGATGATGATGGAGGAGAGGCCATGGGTTTTGGGAAAGCTGTCCATTTTGTGATGAATGGAATGGAATGGAATGGAATGGAAGTTTTATATACAGGAAGTCCAAGAATCTGAATGGAAGAAAAATAGGATGGGTTAGATAGTTGTAGGTGGAGACTTGGGATGGTTTGACTGCTTCTACTTCTACACAGAAGATGTGTGTGCAAGATGATTTGTGGACTGGATCCCGGTTTGGAAGCCAAGTCTTGAGGTGAGAGAGCGAGGGGAAGGAGAGAGGAAAGTACTACTCCATATGTATGGAAAATCAAAGTGCGTGTAAAATATTTTTCTGGTCTTTGAAATGTTTATGGGGGCTATGGCTATGGCTATTGGTCCACCTCTCAACCACTCCTCCTTTTCTTGATTTGTCTCTTTATTAGAAAATTAAAAGAGAAGAAATGAAAAGCAAAACACTCGAAGCTTTTACGACTTTGGAAAATTATTATAGCATTGTCCTGGTCATAACTCAACTGGTATTTCTCACTCTTAACTCTAAATCTTGTTGTTACTCTTCATTAATTTAATTAAGTTTAACTTTGCCTTCAATTTGGGGTAATTTTGAATTCTAAATCTTCAAATTTGGAGTTTGTGGGTCTTTCGTATTTTCCAGGTCTATTGGGGAAGTAAAGAAATAAAACTCAACAATGGTTCAATTTCCCTTGAAATTTATTTCCAAGTAATTTAGATTGAACAATTTAACACACAATTCAATTGGATTTTCCCATCTCCCTCGTATTTTACTAATCACAGACCAGAAATAAATCAAGAATTGGGACATGAACGTTTGTCTTGCACAAATACTTGTGGAGTTTTTTTTAATGTATAGTATTGCATTAATTTAAAATTACTCACCCACTCAAATATCCCGAAGAAGTTTGAATCTATGATCTCTTGGTCATAGATAAGAGCATACTTGTAGAGTATTTTTAAAATAAAAATATATTTATTTTAAACTCACAAACCTAGATATTCTCACAAAGTTCAAATATGTGATCTCAGTGTTTCACCATTACATTCCAAATATCCCAAAGAAGCTCAAATCCATCTCTTGGTCATAGCTAAAAACATACTTATAGGTTTTTTTTTAATAAAAATAAATTTATTTTAAATTCACACACCTAGATATTCTTGCAGTTCAAATATATGACCTCTTGGTCCAAAAGTATTTCACCTTTCACCTAAAGGAGGGGACATCTTACTTTCTTGGTGCATGTACATTTACTCGTTTCAATATGATGTTTCTTCAGTAATTGAATTTCCCATTATCAAACGAATTAAGGCTGTACATACAGGAGGAAACAGCAAATTAGGATTGAAGTCGAAATCATTTTATTTTTCATATTTCTACCACCGACTAAAATGAAATGGATGTTCAAATCATCCACAAATACAATTTGTAATATTATTACCAACATTCCAGCTATATTGTATTGGACAGAAACTAAGGGCTTTGAGTTTTGACCCATTATGCCCTTCCCCTGCGCTCATTTTGCAATTGAATTTGGCCCATCAATATTATAAAAATTATTATACAAACTTTGTAAATATAATTAGATTACTTTTTATCAAACCTCATGATATACCTGTGAAACCTAATTCAATGCTGATATATCATCACATTCCACACTAAAAACCTGTACCCCTCCTAACTCTAACTTCACTGCATATAAATCCATCCCATGCTAATTAAAAATGCAATAAACCCCCCATGGCCTCAGTGTTTCAATTCAATCTCATACTCAACCTTCTTGCTAGTGTTTCTCTTGCCTCATCTTCTCTCTCCTGCCACAATCACACCTTCTCATCAAACAAAGTCTTCACCTCCTGCACTAACCTCCCCACTTTGGAAGCTCATCTTCATTGGACCTACACCCCATCCCTCACTCACGTCTCCATAGCCTTCAGGGCTAAGCAAGTCCCCAAGGGATGGGTCGCATGGGCTATCAACCCCACAGGCATTGGCATGGTCGGGTCAGAAACGTTGGTTGCTTTCCAGAGCTCCAATGGCAGCATGAGGGCTTACACCACAACCATAACCAGCTATAACCCCTCAATGCTACCAGCCAATATCAGTCTGCCGATATCAAACATATCTGCAGAATATGTAGGAAATGAGATGATCATATATGCTGCAGTTGGGCCGCTGCCAAATGGGAGCGTTGTTCACCATGTGTGGCAGGCTGGAAACTCCATTTCCAGCAACATTCCACAGATTCATTCCACGTCACTGCCCCATCTTCAGTCGATGGGGATAATAGACTTCCGTTTAGCTACTTGAAATGTAAGAAAATCGAGGTGTAGTAGGAAACTCAATATCAATCATTTTGCATTTCAAGGGAACTCCTGGTCACTATTAAAACATAGCTGCAGAAAATCAAAGCTAATTCGATTTCATAACAACTTACTCACCGAGAAGAGTTGGTGGTCTAAGAATCATAAACATTTCTTTTCTGAGTTGAATGATCGGAAATCATTGTATCTTGCAACAAGAATGATATTGACATCAAAAATGAGTTACAACTTTGCTAAGAAATTGATGCAGTTCCTCACTCTTCGATTCAGTTACTGGTAGTTCCAGCGTAACCTGTGCAATGTGCAATAAGAAACGCTCACCACCTTTTGTGTTATTCAGCAAAGCTATGTATTGGAATTAATAATAACACATAATGGAAGCACTTATTACTGAAAAAAGATGGCATGCTCACCTCTTTGAAGATCTCACTATGAGAAATCTCCATGAAGCCCTGTATAAAAGAAAGTGTGAAGTGCTCAGGCACCTATATTTGCAGGAAACACGTGTGCGCGCGCATTTGTGTGTGTGTGTGTGTGAGAGAGAGAGAGAGAGAGAGAGAGGTGACCCACCAATTTCTTGAATAGGTTCAGTGAAGCTTTATTTGAATCACCTATCTTTGCACGGAAGCTGTGGATTCCAAAATTCTTGACTGCAAACGCCATCATCACCAGAATTGACTCTTTTGCTAGTCCTTTGCCACGACTGTGAAAGAATAATTCAATGAGGAAGAGTGAGAGTTCATTTACTACGCTCATAACACTAGTCAAAGCATCTTCACTAGTACATTTCATCTCAGCAATAAAAGTTATTTTATTGATGAGGTGATTGTACTAGGCTGAATTGACCAGAGGGTAAAATACCTGGGAAATGAATTCAAACCAAAATAAGGAACCTTAGTCAATGAAAATAACTTCAATATTAAAAATTCTCAGATAAAAGAATTTTTTTCCAAATCCCAATCAAATCATTGCTGTTAGTGCCTTCTTGCTCCCTTCTTCATTTAGCTAAAGAATTAACTACAATAGCAATGCTGGAACAAGTCTGGGAATGATGCATGAAAGCATACAACGAATCCTAAAAAATTGAGGAATATGCATATTTGGTCAACAGAGAGTTATGCTCTGTTCTAACCCACCCCTACAAAGTTTTTTCTAGAGTTTGTTCATAGACCCAGAACATCAAAATTATACATATAAAATTAGCATACTCGGCAACTTAAAATATGAAAAATAAAATGACAGTGCAACCGATTATAGATGATTAAAATGTCACTGGCATGTACCTTCTTGGTTCTGCTATCATGATTTCTAGCTCTGCTATTTGAGGATCATCCGGCTCATTCATGAATATGTTTACATCACCAACCATAGCTGAAAATAACCATTATGTGAAGTGAGGCGTCAATCTCACAATTCAAATCTCTCATAGAACTAACATTGACATTCCAGCAAAGATATAAGATCTGAATTCTTACAAAAAATAAGTTCTTACTAAAAAAAAAGCACGACAAAGAAGTGCCAAACAGGAAGCATGGTACCTCAAATTCATCACAACTTAAAGTGACAGTTTTACTAATTGAGACATTATAAAGCAAAGTAAAACAACCTTCACTGTGGGGTTCTCCATGTATGAAGTCTCCAACCACCAATTCTTTGTCCAGAACTATGAAAGTCTGCTCTGCCAAACACAAAGCAACACCATTGGAATACATACAAAGCAACTAAATAGTGAAGTTTTATTGCATACTAAGGGGGTCTTGAACCCATGAAAGCTGCATTTCATATTCTTGATCAAGACTAAGGGGCTCGGATGCGGTGGCAAGGAGGATGGTAGGGTCTTGCATCCACTCATGGTACTTGGGGACATGTTCCTTCATGTATGGCACAAGAATGACCTTTTCTCCTACAACACTCACTCTCATTCTTCCTCTATATATCCTGCACTAATCAATAAGCAGGCATCTCACAATTGATCGACCAAATCCCATTCAAACTTCGCAGACAGAATATATTCACACACACTCTATGAATTATCATAAAGCTTCATCAACCCACCAAAGTTGCCAGAAAACTTGAGTTTGCCAGAGAAAATATGTATTTGAATGGCAGGAGATCATTTTTAAATAAATAAGAAAAACAGCGCCGTAAAAGCAGGTATAGTTTGAGTGAGGCAAATGATCGAGTAGTTCATGTGCAGAACACACGGGATACAGCAACCACGCCTCAAACCGGGGAAAAAAAAAAAGATCGAAAATTTTCGTATAGATAGAAGAAGTAATGAGCACAGGTAAAAAGGATGTAACCTTTTCATGAACGATATAGAGAAATTAGGCAGAACATTTACACCAATCGCCAAACAGAAACAGCAGAGCTCAGAGAAAGCAATTAAGGTAAAGAAAAAATAAAAATCACCCTTTTTGTTTGGTAGAATTTCTATCCAAATTCCTGTTATCAGCCAAAACACTCCGATTATTAATGAAGCAGGAAAAAGAGGAGGAGCAGGGAAAGAACAAAAATTTGATAGTTGTTTATATTCTAATCTAGACAAGAGTAGAGGTTAAATCAAAACAAAAAAGGTAGAATAAGAAGTAAATAAAAGTGGTTCAAAACAAAGAGAGAGAATAATAAAAAAAGTTTAAATAAAAAATCCTGAAATGTTGAGGCGGGCCTAGAAATAACACGTGTGCAAACCCCATTGGCTCCTTTCTGACTATTTTATTTTTCTTGTTCCTTCCTCTTCCATTTCATTTTTCAACCCCATGTAATGCTCGCAGCACAAAGAAAACTTACATTGGGTTTGTATATTTGATTTATGGCAAAAACTTGCGTTAGGCAGGCCTAAACAGTTTAGGCGGGTTTTATTCTACCCAAATGGGTTCACCCATCCCAAATAGGGTATATTATATGGGTTTGAGTTTGGATTAATGGATAAAACCCGCCTAAAGCTTGGGTTAATGGATAAAATCCGCCTAAATCGTTTAGGCCTGCCTAACCCAAGACCTTCCCTTGATTTATTTGTTGCTACATGTTTAAAAATAGAAATTGAACAGCATCTATCTATGACTATGAATAACGATCCAATGCAATGCTTGGAAGTTTATCAATCTCCTCGTTAATATTCTGATTCTTCTCCAGTGCGAATTTCTCTCGTCGTTGTTGCACGGGTTTCTTGTGCAGATCTACCTGAATATTGTAGGTCATTATCCCTAGATCAATGCCTGTCATGTCACAGTATAACCAGGCAAACACGTTCTGTTTTGACCTTAGGAACTGTAGAAGTTCTGTACGGAGATTTGGATCTTGCTCCGCCCCTATGAAGGTCATCTTAGAAGGATCTTGTTCGTCTAGGTTGACCTCTTCAAGGTCCTCCGGTGGCATGGACTTAAACGTTCTTCTATGGCATTTATTGTCTTAAGGCTCGTCTAGTAGCACTCTTTAGAGGCCAATTGTTCGCCACAGAGTGTGTGGATTCCCAAGATTGTTGGGAACTTTACCACCTGGTGGTATGTTGAAGGGACGTCCTGGAGCTCATGCAACCAAGGTCTTCCCAGGATCGCATTGTATGCCACTGGTGCATCCACCACCTAGAAGGTTAGGTACAGGTTTTCGCCACCGCAGTATATCAGGATACATACATCTCCTAGCGTGTTCTTCTTCTCTCCGTTGAACCAAATTATTGTGTTATATTCCCTATCAGTTTGGATTCGGGGATGCCCATTTCTTTGAACGCTTGAAAGAATAGCACATTTTCCGAGATTCCATTATCCACCAAGATCCGATGGACATAACATTTGGAGATCGAGAGCGAGATCACCAGTGCCTCGTGGTGTGGATGTTGGATCCCTGGTGACTCCTCACTTATAAATTCTATTACTTTGTATTTCGAGTTTTTGCAAGGTATGTTATCAGCATTTTTGACAACGTGGCATGCTCTTTTGGTCGATGCTTGATTTATTCCACTAACCTCTAAACCTCCAGTAATATAATGCACCATTTTTTTAGTCATTGGGGAAGCCGGTGGTGGCTTACCATCCTCCACCTTCTTATTGGGGGTATTCTTCCCGCGGGTCCAAGTATTATTTCCTTTAGGTGTGAGGTATTCCATGAGCATTCCATTATTTAGCAGTTTGAAGACCTCGATCCTCAAGGCCTGGCAATCCTCCATCTGATAAGCATGGTCGTTATGGAATTCGCAAAACTTTTTAACATCCCGTGCAGCAGGGTCAATCGTCATCTTTGGATTTGGAGGCCACCTTACAGCCCTTGGCATTTGTTTCAGCATATTTTTCACCAGGTCCGCAGGCTCGACAGTTAGCATGTAATCAGACACGTAGGGGGTACTGGCTCGTGTCGGACAGGTATAAGGATGTGGCCTAGTTTCGCTTTCGTCGCGTGGGTCGTGCCTATCCTCCCTCACCCCTTGGCATGTGGCTTTGAGGGCGTTCCTCCTAGATACTCGATACAGTTCATCTTCCTGATGGATTTATATACTGAAAGCATTATGATTGATATATTATGTACAAGGTCGATTGGTTAATATACTAGGAATCATAAATGTTGTATGTTCATATCCTGTCTGAATTAACAAACATGTGTCGCAAACGCAATTATCCTCTTATCTTGTTGATAAGAAGATCATACGGTGTGTAGTAGATCACGGAAGATCGTATGGATCGTTTGACCTAGCGAGATATAAATGGTTATCACAGCTGAGACAGTTCCAGGATAAACTGTCGGTGTAGGCTGCAGCATACGCAGTAAGAAGCATCTTATCTTGGATGGCTTGGTATGCTGGTGTGGGGCACACATTGATAAGGACCTAAGTCGAGATCGATTCTTTTATCTGACATTAAAAGAATCTATATCTCTATGGCTTGATAAGATCCTAAGCCTATATGAAGGTACATAAGTATATGCAGATTGTGTATTACTTTGAGTTGTAGTGAAAGACTTTAGTTGAGCTTGTATATCTGTATCTTGGGTAATAGCAGTTTGTGTATGACTGTCTGGTACTGGAACTAGGTAATTACATCCAGTATAGGATGGTGACATTCCCTGAGCAGCTCAAAAGGTTCGTTATGCTAAAATCCTGTAGGCTGATTAAGTTCAAGCATAAGTGAAAAGGTTTGAGTGGATTGACTCAGAAATATAGGATGTTAATTAATTAAATAGCTTGTCAGAGCTTAAATTAATTAACGAATATATGTAACCTTAAATGTGGGGATATACTGAGTCCATGCAACCCGTACCTCAAAACGTGGTAGAAAATAGGTAGGAAAGTATTGATTATCTGGTGGAATGAATCAATATTAATTAATTAATTATATTCTAGGTTGAATATGTGAATTAATTAATTGATAGGCCTTATTTGTTATTTGCATTGTGGTCCCTGGTATGGCCCATGAAACTCAGGCCCAATAGAAGCCCAATATTTTCCTATAAATATGCCTCAGTTCCTCAGATCTCAACACACCACAAGATCATAAGTTGCACACAACAAACCAGAATTTGGGAGTTGTGGTGATCGACTAGATCTGAGAAACAAGAAGGAGATTCTACTTCTCAACCAGGCAAGGAATCTGAAGGGAATCTTCACCAGATATTCAGATTGAGTTGGGATACAGATCAGAAAATCAGATCAGGAGGATCTTCTTTCTGTTCTCCCTCTTCTGTTTTGAAAATATTATTATATTTTCATCAGATTTAATTCCTTTTATCTGTTAGGGAATTAATCTTTGTGCGTGGGAAAAGGATCAAGAGGAATCTCCGCGCACTCGTTCTTCAGGGTTTCGCAATCCAGGTATTCCGCATAAACCTTCTTTATGCATAATCAATAGGAGCATGCTAGGAATAATCATAGGCATAGCAATTTATTTTTGATATTCCAATTAACGATTCGGGCAAACGAACTTCGTGATTTAATTCACGAATCCCTTCACTTCCTCCCACATTATACGAGCCCCAACCTTGTTGAGGGCATCATCCAATGTTTGATAGGGGTACAAGGTTAATTCCCTGTATAGATCAGAATCTACGTCCAGACTCTTCTGAAAAGCTTCGATCGCGCTGGACTGCAGACAGTTTGGGATGTTGACCAACTCCTTGTTTAAGCAACCTACGTACGAGCACATGGTTTCCCGTGACTTCTGGATGATGGCATAAAGCTCGACTGGATGTTTCTCTAGATTCCGACTGATGGTGTACTAGCATCGGAAGAGTTGGTGTTGTTACGTGAATGTGGATATAAACCATTGGGAAAGGCTCACGAACCATTCCAAGGCAGGTCTTGTCAGACTGGTCCTAAAGTTCTTGCACATGCAAGCTTCCCGCACATATGTGGGTATAAATACAGTGAATATTTTCTGCTTGTAGATCGTGATGTGGTTTTCCGGATCTAAGGTCCCATCGTACGGGACGAAGTTTGGTGGGATGAGTTTGGTCGGGATCTCGATGTTGGCAATTTCAGGTGTGAAGAGGGAGTCTGTGTAGCTCTCCCGCGCGATGTTCTTTTCTAGAGGTGGCACCTCTGGGATGCGCATCAGCACAGACTCGAAGTAGTTCATCTGGCTCTCGATCTTTCCATCGATCAAACTTATTGCCATTGTTATGATTGTTGAAGTGTCTCTATCGCCAGCCCCGGTCCTGGGTCTTCTTTCGGTGTCAGGAGGATGGTTTTGACCATGACTGCTCGCGTTGTGGTCGAAAGCCGTGTTCATGTGATGGAGATCTAGTGGGTAAGATTTATCAAGATATTTCAAGAAAATTCATTGAAGATATGATCGAAGATTTGATTTATCTTGATAAGATTTGGTAGTTAGTTATTTAAGTAATTGTGGATTGTATCTTTTAGATATATTTTATTTCCTTATTAGATTAGGATTTGATTTCCTTATGAAATTAGGGTTTGATTTCCTTATTAGATTAGGATTTGAGTTTGCCTATATATAGGCCTTGTTATGGAACAAATAATTTAGTTTTCAGTTCAATAATAATTTTGTGAGTTATTTATCCAATCCTGAAAACTCATAAATTTCTGTGGATTACCTTGAAATTCAAAATTGACTTATCAACCAGACTTTCACATCTGTTTGTGGTGTCTTCAACTATATCCTTCGTTGTTGTATCAATCAGCTTCTTGGGTCGTACGAGATTTTTAATATGGACTACGGTACTTGAAGGCTTTCGAATCCAAAGGTGTTTGATCTTTCCATTGTGTCCGTTTCATCAGTTTTGCAGTGATAGTTCTTAAGTTTCTTGGGGTGTATATGAGATTTATTTGGAATACATTATTTGAAGGGTCGATAATTCTTCAGCTTCTTGGGGTGTATATGAGATTCATCTGGAGTACGTTATTTGAAGGGTCGAATTAGAAGTGTTGGACTTCTATTCTATCATTGTTTTTCTATTCCGGTTCTGTTTGTTTGCTTCCGCATTGTGTCTGAGTTCGTTCGTCTGAGTTCTTGGGCTGCGATCTAAACCTTCCCGGCGAGGATCGTATCATCATGTTCCTGGGGGTAACTGGTGAGAGTCACGTAAGCTTTCTGGGTCCGCAACCCAGGGTTGACGGTCTGTTAAGAGTCTTGCCGCCTTGAGGCGCTATTTCTCTTCCTGCAATTCTCGGCGTGTCCTCGTCATTTGCTCCATCTGCTGGTTCATCCTCGCGATATCCTTCTGCGCGTCCTTCATTTGGTTTATCAGCTGCACCACGTTTGGATCACTCATCACCGATGGGGAGGCGGAGGGAAGCTTAGAGCCAGCTGCATCGCGTAGTTCTGCTCCATTTCCATGAGAAGGTTTTGGAGTGCTCCTGCTCGGGTATCTACAACCTCCGCTCCTCGGGATAACGAGCTTTCCGTGCTCAAACTCATAATCCGAGCTTGTTCTTTAGTCATTTCCTGCAAAATAGATCAGATTTTTGTTCCATGAGCCCTACGGTGGGCGTCAAATTGTTGAGGTTCGATTTGTGATGAAGTAGTGACCTTTGGAACTTAAATGCACGAGTGAAAATAATTAGAGAACAATGTGGAAATATAAATATGATATAAAAAACAAACGTAGATCTCAAGATTTAGAGAGTATAAGTGTTAATAGGGGAAAAAATCCGTAGAAGATTCAGGAGGTGATTTCGGAGGTCGTTGTGGGAGGTTGGCGACTGCGTCCTTTTTGGAGATTGTTCAGCTAGGATTTCTCAAGGGTCCTCTAGATAATTTGCAGTTGGATCTTTATCCTTTTGACTTCTCCCCAATAGGTGATGCGAGGAACCTGGGGTAAATCTGATTCCTTCGGGAGCAGTTGGGTTTGAGTCTTCAACTGTCTTTCGAGTTTCGTGCAGCTTGAGACTCGTCTCCTTGATCTTCAAGGTAGGTTGTCAGCCGTGGTTCCGTAGCTCGAGGTCGTGTACTTTGGACTTTGACCTTGCTTGTACTTCGTGGTCCTGTGAACGACCAACTAAGGGCTGCGTTACTTTAGGGCCAGGACCCTATTCCAGTGATGGGTTTTTGCATTTTGGCCATCATCAATCATATTGGGTTTGACTTGATTTAGCCCAACCAAATTTGAACCCAGCGATGTGTTGGTGGATTTGTATGCATATATAGTAGGAGGCTCTAGTCCATTCTACTTATTTATTTGTTTTTTATTTTTATATAGTGTGATAATTTGATATATTTATGATTAGTTTCACAAACTTTGAAAAATAAATATAGTTGAAAATAAAAAGTAGAAAATATGTATGAGCTGAAGCCAAAGTTTTTTTTTAATAATTACTTTAAAACTTATATTTTTATTATGTAAAATTTAATGGAAACCTCACAAAAAAAATTCCTATCCCCAAAAATGGTAGAAACATGCAGACATCACTGGCTTTGCATTAAGAATTAGTTAAAAAAAACTCCCACTTCATTTGGCATTCTTTGCCTCTACATTACATTAGAAGGTCAAAATTTATTGTTTAAATGAAAGGTCTTGGGTTAGGCAGGCTTAAATGATTTAGGCGGATTTTATCCATTAAATCAAGCCCAAATCCATATAATATACCCAAATTGGAATTAATAAACCCTATTTGGGATGGGTCAACCCATTTAGGTAGGATAAAACCCGCCTAAACCGTTTAGGCCTGCCTAACGCAAGTTTTTGCCTTGTTTAAAAGTTTGTTAGGCCATCTCCAACCCGAAACACCAAACTCAAACTCAAAATGCAGTAAACATCAAATCAAATAATAATTTATCTCCAACCCAAAACACCAAACTCAAAACCCAAAAGAATATTCTCAGCATATTCTTTTTTTACAATTTTTTACACTTTTCAAATACTACCTATATATTTATCAATTTTACAATTTGATCCATTTATTAATTTCATTGAAATAAGTTATTACATTATAAATTATCATTAAGGAATATAAAAATTATTATATATATTTTTAATTGAATATTTATTTTAATAATAAAAATTAAATAAGTAAACAAGTTAATAATAAAATTAAATTAATTAAAACTGATTTTAATAGCATGATTTAATCATACTTATTCATTATTTTGAATGTAGTAAAAGTAATCACTATAAAAAATAAAAAATAAAAATCTGTATATCAAATAAAATATAAATATAATAAATCAGCATGAAAGTATGAAAAAAAAATGGGTTGTTTTGCAAATAAGAAAAAAATGCGTTCTTCTACAGTAGAACATCAAATATGCTGTCTTTGGAGATTTTGAGAACTGCAAAACTCAAATTGAGTTTGAGTATGGTGTTGGGTTGGGGGAGAAAAACTGCAAAATATGGGTTATGGGGTTGGGTTGGAGATGCTCTTAGCGAACTCATTTTGCAATTTTTTTTTTTTTTCTTTTTCTGTTGATGCCTATTTAATAGTCCGAAGCTTTACATTCGAGATAAGATATAGAAAATTCCTTCCAAACTTTTCATGTTCTCTTATATTCTATGCTTTTATTTTAACAATCAACTCCTTTTTAAGTTCTGATAGAAAATGGCGAAATCAAAAGACTTTGTAAAATGTCCCATGAAATTAGTTTATTTTTCATTTTTGTTAGTTCTATATAATTGTTTCATTATTAAAAATAGAAAAATAATTTACTCACACTAATGAATTACTAATTCATATTATCTCTATCTCCTTTATTACTGTGCCGAAAAGAAATGAGATTAATTTTGTGAGATGGGGAGAGTAATAATTATTATATGCCAAATTAAACTGATCAAAATGGTAAAATGAAAAAAAGAAAGAAGAAAAACATTCAAATCAAATCTTGAGGAGTACGCTTCAAATTCAAATTAATGGGTGGCGCGGGTATTAATTGCGGGCGGTTCGGACTTCGGAGCAGTACGATGTACGCTTCTCCTTCAATCTCAAACTTTCCCACCAAAACCATTTTGATTTTTTCAAAAAACTTTCGCTTTTTTTTCAGTCAATCACACAGCTTTCAACTTTCTTCCTCCTCTACTATAAATCAAGAGTTGAATATTTCATTCCACCATCCAAACCCCAACCACTCCCTCCCCCACTACTCTTCTCCACCCGCAGTCTAACCATGCCCTCCCTCCACGGCCAAACCTCCTCCTCCTCCAGTCCCCCCCATGGCCAAGTCCACGTCATCGTCGGCCCCATGTTCGCTGGGAAATCCACAGCCCTCCTCCGTCGAGTCACCGCAGAATCTGATTCCGGCAGGTCTGTCTCCAGTTCATTGATTTCGTTGCGAAGATTGACTTTTTTATATTCAAAATTCGGTTCTGATCTCGCCTTTGCTGGATCATTTTGCAGGGTTGTTGCGATGATCAAGTCGAGCAAGGATACTCGTTACGCGGTGGATGCAGTCGTGACGCATGATGGGACCAAGTTCCCTTGTTGGCCGTTGCCAGATCTGCTGTCGTTTAAGCACAAAATTGGTTCAGAAGAATATCGCAAAGTAATTTCAGTTCCCAATTATCATATTTTCTGTTGTTGATATCGTGTGATTGCTTAATCTGTTCAGAACTGTGTTCTGCTTTGTCCTGTGAAACAGAAATTTTAAAAACCATGATCTACAAATATGTGCCTTTTGCTGGTTTGAAGGGTAGTTTTAAATTCTCATTACGATTGCTTAATATCATTGGGGATGAGTTTTGATGAGAAATTGTGAATGAGTCCCTTCTTGAGTCCATAAACGATAAAGTGGTTGAATCTGATGTTAACCATAATTGCAGATGGCTTAGTGTGTAGGCTATGTTAAGCAGTAACAAAAATGAGTGAATGTTGAATAATGTTTGCGTTATCAAAAACTAATACGTGTAAGCTTGGGCAGGTGGAAGTGATTGGCATTGATGAAGCTCAATTCTTTGGTGACCTATATGATTTCTGCTGCGAGGCTGCTGATGTTGATGGGAAAACTGTTGTGGTTGCTGGGCTTGATGGTGATTACTTAAGGTAAGTAAGCCATATATATGAATGAATGGATTGGATCATGAGATGAGATAGATCATAGATGAATGCTGATTGGTATGATTTGTATTCGACTTTTGACAGGAGGGGTTTTGGGTCAGTGTTAGAAGTGATCCCCATTGCTGATAGTGTGACGAAGCTGAGTGCACGGTGTGAGGTGTGTGGGAAACGAGCTTTCTTCACATTTAGGAAGACGGATGAGGTGCAGAGGGAGGTGATTGGTGGTGCTGATGTTTACATGCCGGTGTGCCGCCTGCACTACGGCGGTGAGCAACGCGACATTGACATTGACATTGCTGTGGAAGCACAAGTAAGCAGCTCTGGAGAAACAGCAACTGCGACTGTGTAGTCTAGTGTAGCATATCCTCGTGTAAAAATGATCTACTCGCCCCCCTTTCTCTATCTATTATGTATCTTCTTCAATGCTTTAATGTTCTCTGTGGTTTTTGCCCTCGTTTTTCTTTGGTTTAATTAACTAACAATTGAAATGAACATGATGATGGCCATTACTCTAATTATATTTTATACAGAAAGATTCCGCCACTGCCCATGTGGCCATTTAACTTTTTCACACTGATGACTAAGAGCATCTCCAATGGTAACACATTTAACTACCTCCACATGTGTGCCACGTCAGCATCTACCTCTACTTCTACCCATTTCACTTTTAAACTCATTTTTATCTACCTTACTTTTAACTATTTATGGGTCCCACATGTCATAACCACTTCTCAATATAATATACTACAATTATTCTTTTATATTTTTTATTATGTATTTTAAATTAAACTAATTAATTATTAATTACAATTATTTTTAATTTAAAATATTATTTATCGTAATTAATATAATTATATTAAAATGTTAAACATAAAATAAAATAATGATATACATATATATATATAAGTTAATTTATAAAATTAATATATATATATATATATATATATATATATAACGTTCAAAAGAAAAAAGAAAAAAAAATAATCCCCCTCAACCCAGCCCCACCCCAACGGCTACCAACTTTCCTCACTCTCATTACGGCGCGTGTTACACACGCACAGTCTTTTTTTGGGCAGTGGAGGCACGCGCGAGTGAAAGGATTTTTGAAGGGGACCACATATTTATTCTTCTTCCGTGAGAAATTCCTCTACCCCAAACTCTTCTCTCTCATGCCAACTCACCTTATCTCTCCTAGGTGGGGAAGAAATTTTGTGTAACTTCCCCCCATTGGAGATGCTCTAAACCGATGTTTTAAAACTAAATGGAAAATAAATGATGATCATTATTTTAATTATTTTATGTTATATATTTAAGAAGGGTGATTCTAAACATACCCATTTTTTTCTTAATATAACTCCTTAATTTAAAATGTTAAAAATTTTATTTATTTAAAATTACTAATTTACCCTTAATTTTCAAGGCCTAACTTAAAAAAAAAAATTTATAACAGCATAGCTTCGCTCTACTTTCGACTTTAAACGAAACAAAATTCCTAATTTTCAAACAAAAATTATCGCAAAAGTTCGTCTCCTACATCGAAAATATTTTTGATATCATATTCTAATAATTTCTCCACGCCAATGAATATGTTCAATGCTGATGACTAATCTTTCTTCGCCTTTATTTACTTTATTGCTGGATACTTTTTATTTATTTCCAAATATTATTTACAGTTGTGTGGAGAACAAAAGTAGAAAAAAAGTTGTGAACAACGGAAGATAGAGACATAGAGTTTCGCAGAGGGTGAGGGTTAAGTGATGATTGCATACAAAATATTTCTCTAAAAATGAGTTAAAACCTCCTAGTTATTATGGTGCCACTAAGCTCGTCGTGCTAACCTCCACAACTGCAACATCACCATTTAAGAGTTTTGTCTCAATGTCGGCGTGCACACCCACCCAAGCTCCACTAGTATGAAGGGTTATAATTTGTAATCGAATGAGTTGAAAATTAAAGACTATGATTGTTTAAAATTTGAAGGTACGTAGTTACATCAAGAAACTCCATTTTTTATTTTTAGTTAGTTTTAAATTAGGGCTGGGGTTAAAAAAGTAATATGATATAAAAACTTAATTTATTTTTAAATAGGAGGCTGTATTGAGAAAAATTGTGGCTGTATTTAGAATTACCCATTTAAGAAATAAGGCCAGTTTAGCCCTTTAACTATTAATAGAGCAACTCCATAATTATTTGCGTTAATTACACTTCACTTTTAAAATTGCTCCACTTGAACTCCTTTATTTTTTAAAATTCTATTACTCCATTCCTCCCAAAACATTAGTCTTGTTTTCCATTTTCGTATGTCCCAAACAATTGTCCTCTTTCCTAAAATGGAAAATTAATACACACTCACTAATAAAATATTAATTTCCTCTATCTCTAATCGCATTGGTATCTGTGCCGGAATGAAACAAGACTAATGTTTAGGGACAGAGGGAGTATAACCTTAAAAGTATCCAAATACTCTATGATTTTATGTTTATAATGCATTTTTATTTAATTATTTTTTATTTATTGAATCATGCGATTATTAAATATTTAACTAAACTAATAATAACTTTTTATAACATTATCTATATATTTTTAAATAGTTGACATTTACTCTTTGGATGTTATTTTAAATATACTACAATCAATGTTTCTATTTATGTATCCTTATTTGAGAAGTAGTTTTCTAATCGCGCGTTTATATATTTTTATTGATAATTTAGTCTTAAACTATGCCAATTCTACTTGTGGAGAGGATATAAAACAATTAAAAAATAAGATTTACCTAATTTAACTCAAATTCAAAAAAAAAAAAATTAGTTAAATAAAAGTTTATGTTTTTCAATATTTTTAACTAATATAAATTTATTTACAATCTTATTTGTTTTCTCTAATTAATCTCTACACATATTTTCACCGCCACTTATTGTCTTTTTCATTTATACAAACTTGGATACTTATTTTATGTACTCTTATATTTATTTTGTTGTCATCAATGTTAGTACTTGTTAGGAACTAAGGATTAGTTTCCCTCTTAATTTAATATTTTGATATATCAAAACCTACTTTAGTCAGTTTTTTAATTTCCAGAGTTCTAAAACTATAATCCTTGTATAAGATCAATCGAGTTGTAATAGAACTTAGTTGCTGAAGACCGAGCATCGAAAATGCTCGAGAACTGAAGAAGGATATGCCTTAAAACTGAAGTCGTTGTATGGAGTTAAGCAAGCTTCACGGTGATGAAATCTACGTTTTGATGAAGTGATTAAATCTTATGGATTTTCACAATGTTCAAGTGAGAGTTGCGTGTACCGTCTATGTGTCAGCGGAAGCGTGGTGTTCCTTGCACTTTATGTAGATGATATTCTCCTATTTGACGACAATGTGGAAGTGTTATCAGGCATAAAGGGGTGGTTATCCGAACAGTTTCATATGAAGGACCTTGGGGAGACAGGATACATCCTAGGGGTAAAAGTATTGCGGGAGCGCAAGAAAAGGATGCTAACCTTGTCTCAAGGGTTATATGTGGATACTGTGATTGCCCGTTTCAACATGCAAACTGCCAAGTAAGGTTTGTTACCCTTCAGACATGGCATACATTTTTCCAAGGACCAGTGTCCGGTGACACAAAAGGAGAAAGATGAGATGAGCAACGTGCCGTATGCATCGGCCGTAGGAAGCCTCATGCTTTGAGTGCAACTCTCCAGATCACAACCCCGTGAACAAGAATTCAACGAGAGACCTCCCAAAGCATGCTTTGAGTGCAACTCTCCAGATAACCTCAAGTACGAGTGCCCCCTGATATCCATAGAGAAAAGAGAACGTCTGAAAAGGGTATTAGACAATAAAGCTTCCAGAGCTGTTGCAAAGACCATGCTATCCAGAACTGAAGTGCCAGACATTTCAGATAACGATGACGGCTACTACACTTTGGATGATGAGGCCGTGGAGGAAGCAGTCCTGGTGCTGATGGCCAAGATTGGAGAAGAAGGAGCATTTGAATACGCAGGAGAAGGACCTGAAGATGAGTCGCAAAACTTGGTAAATATTTCTAACTCACTTTATATTCCTATAGCATGCGTTGAAGAGGGCTCTGAATCTTATTGCACAAATTCAGGATATTACCCTCGAAATTTTAAATAAAGAATTTTCTAAATTTTATGAATTGAAAAATATTTTAGCTGGCGAGAATGCCTCACTGAAACTTAAAGTTTCAAAACTGACTGAGGAAATCCAATGATCGAAGTCAGTTAGTGAAGAGCTAGCCAAACTTAGAGAGGAGCATTCAACCTTGCTTGAAAATTTTAGATCTCTTTCTGTAGAATGCGAATCTAAAAAACTGAAAATAGCTAGTGATCAAAAACTTATCTGCTCACTTTATACTAGCACTAGCAAAGTTTCAGAAGCCCTGAGCTTACAACGTGATCCATCTGATAAGTCAAGACTAGGTTTTTCAGAAAATATTTTGAGCAATCATGCATCATCTTTTGAAATTAAATTTATCTCAAATCATCATTTTAAGAAGGATTCTAATTTAGAAGTTAAGCTGTTAGGGAAGGGAGTAGTCAGTATAAACAAAGACCCCTTGGTGGCTAATCAGGGCAAAGACTTAATACTAAAGTAAGTTTTGTAATATCAAAATATTAAATTAAGAGGTGAACTGAAACTCAGTTCCTAACCTTGACAATACTACTTCCTACTTTAGTAAATAAATTCTATTTTGCCTCTCTTACCCATATTTTCTATATTTGAAAAGTAGGGAAAATTTAGTTTTTTTTCCCCTCTAATAAAGAGTTGGTGAATTAATGACACGTTTATTTTAAATATATTACACAATAACTTTAAATAAAAACTCACATTATGAAACAAAGTCACAATGAGAAAGAAAGAGTATAATATAAATGAAAACATAAAAATAAATCTAGTAGTATAAATTATTAATAAAGAGCATCTAAAAAAACTATAAATTATTTATAAAGAGTAATAACTAAAAAATAATTTAGTAAAAATGTACTATAAAATAAAAACAAATATAAAATTATAAAATATCTATTAATTCTTTTAATAAGGGCATAATAAAAATCTTAAAAATGAAAGGGTTAGAGTGAGACAATTTTAAAAGTAGAAGGGTGTAATTAACCCAAATAATCATAAAAGAGATAATGTGTTGAAGGGCTAAATTGGACCTTATCCCTACATATAATCAAAATAAAAATGTAGTTTCATAGATTTTGGGCGATAGATTCAAACAAATTTAAATCAAACAATTTGAAGAGTTTCCTTTGTTTGTTGGGAGGAGAAATCTTGGTAGCTGTGAGAATGACTTGAAGAAAGACAACTAAACAAGACAGAAGAAAAGAGGAAAAACCAATGAGAAATGAGGAGCATTTTTCTAACTTCACAAATTTCATAATACAAAGGAAATCATTTAAATGCACACTTCTCATCATCTTCCAACGCATTTCTTCAAATGCCTTTCTCCATGTTTAAGGTACTTGAAAATCTTTTTTTTTTTACATTTTAACTTCAATTTTTTTTTATATTTTTTATTTTTCTTTTTTCAATAGAGTGCTATTTTATAAAATTGTGAATCACACTATTATAAAACCAAAAAAATATATCCAACCCCTCTAACCCTATTGTAGATGTCCTATATCAGTTGTGGAATCATATCTCTTCCAACCGGCTATTTTGGAAGGATGACACTTTTATATCATTAAACATCCAACAAACTCCAAACACACACCAACTCTTCCACATAACATCATATCTATCATTACATTTATTTATTACTCCCTCCATCCCAAAACATTAGTCCTGTTTTCCTTTTTCGTCTGTCCCAAACATTAGTCTTGCTTTCCTAAAATGGAAAATTAATACACACTCATTAATAAAATATTAATTTCCTCTATCTCACCCGCATTGGTATCTGTGCCGGAATGAAACAAGACTAATGATCCGGGACGGAGGTAGTATTATAATTGAAAATTTATAATGTCATTATCATATGGATAAAGATGAAATCCAACACAAGAATGTTTTATTTAGAGAATGTTTTTTTTTCTTTTTTTACTATAGAAATAATACTTGCCTGGTCGGGCCTACTGCCGCTACACGATAAATTTTCAATTAAATATTCATATTAATATATATGGAACCCAATTTCCAATGGAATGACACAACTAGCAATAGTAGTAAGAGAGAAATGAGAAGACGGAGAATTTTATGCATAATATGAATGGTCTTTAATTTCTTATGGGAAAAACCCAATTTCGAAAAGTTACACTATCATTTTTATTTATTTGATAATTTACATATGAACCAATTAATGTTAACTTAAATGCTATTTATAAAAATGGCATCATAATCATCAATCTATTCCAAAATTTTAAAAGGAAATAAACATTAAAATTTCCTTCCAAAATAAAACACTGTCTCCACAAGGCAAGGCACTACTATAAATACATATATAATTATATACACATACATGTAGAAGAAGTAAGAAAAAAAGGGGCCAAACGATGGATCAAATAGTGCACAAGAATCTCAAGGTGAACGGCATCAGCATGCACGTGGCGGAGCTGGGGCAGGGGCCGGCGGCGGTGCTCTTCCTCCACGGCTTCCCGGAGCTCTGGTACTCGTGGCGCCACCAGATGGTGGATGTCGCCGCCAAGGGGTACCGTGCCGTCGCTCCCGACCTCCGAGGCTACGGGGGAACCGACGCCCCGCCGGAGTCCAGCAGCTACACTCTGCTCCACATCGTGGGGGACCTGGTGGCGCTGCTGGACGCGCTGGGGCTGGAGAAGGTGTTCCTGGTGGGCCATGACTGGGGCGCCATCATCGCCTGGTGGTTCTGTTTGCTCCGCCCAGATCGCATCAGAGCTTTGGTTAATACCAGCGTTATCTTCCAGCCTAGAAACCCTAATGTCAAAACCATTCAGGGTTACAGAGAGGCCTTCGGTGATGCCTTCTACATGTGCAGATTTCAGGTTCGTTCGGATTAATTAATTAAATGCATCTCAAAATTACAAATTAGAGCATTTAGATTGATTGATACAGCAACACATTTAGGCGTGAATTCAGGGGAATTGAAGGAAAAATGAATGGGTATTCTACATTGGTTGACTGAGTGAGTCGGATTTCAAATTGTTTTAGATTATTTGGATGGATGTGTGCAGGAAAAAGGTGAAGTGGAGGCAGCATTTTCATCAGTGGAGACGGCAACTATAATTGCCACGTTTCTGACGACGAGAGATCCAAATCCTCCCTGCATTCCGGTGGAGCTAGGGTTGGACGTTCTTTTCAAGAGCCAGCCGCCACCGCAACTTCCCTCCTGGCTAACCAAGGAAGATATCGACTACTACGCCGCTCAATTTCAGAAAACCGGCTTCACCGGGGGACTCAACTACTACCGCGCCATGGATTTGTACCTATATCTATATCTATATCTATATCTATTTCTATTTCTATCTTTGTGCATTATATTATATTATATTGAGGGGTGGTCAAATATTATTTAATTTGTGTAATAGGAGTTGGGAGCTGACGGCGGCTTGGACGGAGGCGCAGGTAAAAGTGCCGGTGAAGTTTGTGATTGGGGATCAAGATTTGACCTACGGTTTTCCTGGAGTGAAGGAGTTCATTGACGGTGGGTTCAAGAAATATGTTCCACTACTGGAAGAGGTGGTTGTGTTGCAAGGAGTTGGCCACTTTCTAACCCAAGAAGCCCCTCATCAACTCAGTCAACACATTCTAGACTTCATCCACAAATTTTCTTCTTAAAATAATTGGTTGATTAATAATTGTTTTTATTTCAATAATTAATGCATGCTTCCTTTCGCTTACCGTATGTTTATTAAATACGTTTCACAATATATACTTTTCAGTAAGCTTTAATACATACAAAATAAAAACAAAGTGCAAGGAACAGAAATCTAATACTAACAGATTCAACACAACCTTAATATGTAAGAATCTTGGTGTGTGATACCCCTTGTTGGTCCCGAAATCAGAGTACGAATATGTGCAGCGGAAGCAATAATATAAACTTGCATTTGTTCTCTTAAATATATAGAACTTAGTTTAAGGTACTTGGAAATGTCAAGCTTAGGTATATCGTTATTAAGTACGTTTTAGAGTATATACTCTTCAATACTTGGAGAAGTATTGAAGGTTTTGAAAGTCAGTTTGCGAAACTAAACAAGACAGAAATATAAATGAAAGCAGTAAAGAACACATGATATTTTATAGTGGTTCGGATCTAAAAATCCTACATCCACTCTTCAGACCTAAGGTCTTGATAAATCACTAAGCAAATACAAGCCTCCTAACGATCTATACACAACCTGTCAGCAACTCCGTCATTCGCCCGGCTGTGGTCACTCGCCTAGGAACTCCTTGTACGCTTAGTCTTCACGTTGAAGTGAGGACGACACCCCGCAACCTTCTTTCTGGTAGTTGAATGTTTACTATTCTTCCCAGAACTCAGGTGGTTGGCATAAACCCGTGAGAATCAGAATTCCAGAGTAGGAAACTGACTGCTCTGAATATATCTTGGAAATATATATTCACCAAATGATAGCTTTAGCTAAGAAACTTCAACCTCATGTTAATAGAGAGTAGCACGAAGTAATAACTTGAGTCAAGAACTCAAGTCTCGTGTATGGAAATACGGAAACTCATAGAGTTTTAGCAGACATCGAAATTCGACTAAGGTTCGTCACTTTTTATTTCAGAACTCGTAACCGTTTAAGGTTGAAGGACATTCCTATTTATAGAGGAAACCTTGGGCATTTTGAAATTCTTCCCTTTAGACACATTAATCCAGTCGTTAGACTCATGGAAAATGTCGTCCAATCATAGCCCATACTATAGGTCTGCTCTACTCTACTGTGTCAGTGTACTATACATTGTCTTTACGTCAGACTATGTTTCAGTCTGAGGAATCCAAGTTTGGATATCCTCGTACTGACTTTTACTTAGGCATGAATATACCGAAGTCTGATCGAGCTTCGATGACTTTGAATAGCTCGAGCTTTAAAGGTAGAAACTCTTATACTGACTTCTCATAGTCAATATAGCCAGCCCTCATACTGACTTCTCATAGTCAGTATGGCTAACCCTCATACTGACTTCTCCTAGTCAACATGAGAAAGGCCTCATACTGACTTCTCCTAATCAGTATGGAAAATCCTATACTGAGTACCCAAACTCAGTCTTGGTCATGGCCATACTTGGTGAAAACCAAGTTTCAAGGCGTACACTTCTTTAGTTCTCGAGCATCTCCTATGCTCGGTCTTCAGCCACTAAGTTCTATTACAACTCGATTGATCCTATACAAGGATTACAATTTTAGGATTCTAGAACTGAAAAACTAACTAAGATGACTTTTACAATCTTTGACCCACCAAAACATAAAAAGTAAGGAATGATTTCTCCAACAAAAATTCTAACAGAAGAGCAGAATGATGAGAGTGGTGCTAGGTGTGAAGATTAGGGAAGAAATGGTAGAAATGCCAGGTGTTGTTCATTCAGGAGGCTTAGTAGGGAAGAAAATGGAGATTAGTCTCACAAAAATGTTAGGGTCTAGCATATGTTTTAGAATATGGAGATTATAATAGAGTGAAATTAGGAATCATTTACGCTAATATTCCAAGTGCAGAATTTTTATTCCTATAATACCCTCTTATTTGATTAAATAAAGTAAATAAAATAATAAAAACTAAATATAAAATTTAATCAAAACCTTTAAAATTAAAAAATCTATGAATCAAATTAATTGTTATCTCATTTTCCAATGGTTCACATATCATTATAAATCCATTACTTTATATCCATAATAAAACCCAAAGTCCGGTAGCTCCTACCATTGTCACGACTCATTTTCTTCAATTTTATTAGCATTGATTAAAAGTAAAAGCAACTCTTAATGACCCACTTAATTGTCATTATTAAATATACACCAGCTAGGAGATGACATGCAACCTAGCTTATTCAAGTCTATCTTGAAGCCAACTTCAAGTGAAATCCATCTCAAATCAGAATTTGTAGGTAAAGTTAATCCAATGGAACATTAAGCATTATTGAATGTTAACAAAAACACGATCGTTGTTCACGCAATTAAGAACTCCAATTCATGCTGCAAAAACAAATGCAATCAGAGTATAAACTCAGTAGCCATGGACTTGTCGAAATTTTATGCAGAAATGAGAAATCTCAAACCTATCGCGTTATCCATCGTAATTTAGCAGTCTGTCCCGATTTTGGATCGACTGAATCCAGAATCTACTCTTGTTGCAGAGAACTGAGATCCATAACGTCCTCTGTATTATATTTTATTTGATCTTTGTATAGACGATTCGTAATCACTGCTGGAACTGGACGTTTCTCTTTGAATTAGTCCAATTTCGATGGCTGAAGGTACGCTTGCATTTTATTTTATATCGGTACGCTTTGCTCTTGATTAATGCTGTTTTGAAGAGGAACTGAGTGTTGAGCATGGACATTTTATGTTTTTGCTTCTGCTTGAATTAATGCGTTTGTGCTTGTTAATGTCCAGACTTGTTCTGCTATAAAAAAACTGAGATTTCTGCACATTTTATAAGTTGTGCTTGTTGATTTTCAGATTTATTTTAAGCGGTGGAAAGCTAGTGGTTGGGGATAAAGCGGATGAAGTGCCTCTTTCCCGCAGAAGGTTTGTATCTTGTAATTTTGATTCCTTGTCATGCTCTTTTTAATTAATTTGAATTAGTGACCTAGTTGATGGATTGTCACTTCTGTACTCCAGCTCCAACTTTCCCTGGATGTTGCCAGCTGAAAACTAGTTATCTGTTTCCTTAAAAACAAACAAACAAACACATAGTTATCTGAATGATGATATAGTGGGAATTGGGAATCCTCCACTTTCCATCTTTTCTTTTTTGTAGTAAAGCTGATCAGCCTCTCCATATCAGGGCATTCACACTTATGACTTGACTAGTCAGTTTCTCATTTTTTTTTATGTGATTGGCAAATTAGTATATAAACTAGCTATTTTTTTTAGAAGACCATGATGGTTTTCAATGTTGTTGAGCTCTATTGCCGAATACTGCACTATACCAGCTGTAATTTGGCCACTCCAATAATTGCAGTAATGAGGCATATGCAAGAGAGAATAATGTAAATCAAAACCTTTTCATTGATCCCCACAACTTGTAGTAATGAATTGTAAGTACTATGTTTCCTGTTAAATTATGATTTTCTTATTTTTTTTTTCTAAGGAGATTCAAATGGGCGAGGATCACAAACAAAGAGGGCTAGAGGAAGAGGAAAGGTATAATTTTTGTGTCCTCAATATCGTGTGTATCTCTGTTATATAGGACTACAAAAATGACATTTTCTAACAACTGCAGAAGAAACATTTCAATCGGAATATTATGACAGAAGATGCTGGTGCTTCTAAGAATATCGAGCCTTCCGGTTCTCAAACTCTACTCGAGGATACACCAAGCAAAGTTGAGTCCCAGTCTAAGGTTGTGGACTAAATAAATGATTTTAGTTTCAAGAAGAGTAGCACCAAGAGGAAGAAACTGTTAACTTGGCAGTTAAAGTACAAGAACAATTAGATAAGGTAAGTGGTAAGATTATACAGGACAAGGGAATATTCTTGGTCATGTTTTGATGTGTGATCTTTTAAATGGTAAGGACAGACTTTGTATGGACTAATAGTTTAGTTCAGCAGGCTCAAGGACTACTTAAAAGTGCAAGCTCAACAAAGCAGTCAAAGGAAGCTAGGCTTGCCAAGGTTAGAAAAACTACGTCTTACATTGTATGGAATAAAATGTATTTCAGCATTGGTTTTTTTTTTTTCGGTCATTTTGACCTCATATTAGTTTATTTGTTAACATTATCTAGTTTTTGGCATCTTTATTTGAAGTTGGAACGTTTGCATAATATGAAGAATAACACGGCATGTACTGTTCTCTGCTTGATTCTGTCCTTTTAAAACCTGCAATATATAATGAATATCACTTTGCTAATTATATGTTTTAGTTTGGTTGGTCTAATTGATATCTTTTCAACAATATGGAGTTTGTGAAAACATATACCGATGTGGCTGTGCCAGGAGGTTAATATATTAGTGGAAATGAACAGCCTGTATGGGAATTTGGGTAATTGCTTTGTTTTTTTTTTTTTTGGGGGGACTTTATTGAAGATGCTAATTAAGTGTTGAGGAGGTGGTCATTCAACATGGAATTAGAATATAGCCAAACAAAAGGGCCTAATGTTCAATTTCCCCAGAACTCCTTTATAAGAAACTTCCAGATGCAGTGCAAGTTTTCCATGGAAGGTCATGTTTGATTATAAAGATTTACATTCTTACAAAAGTCCTGTTTGGAATAGACAGCTCATCTTTTCTTGTGGGGTGGAGGTTCTTCTGTTTATCCCCTATTTTTTCAGTATCCCCTAAAAGAGAGAAGAAGACTTCAGATATTTCCCAGTAACAAAACAATCATTAAATCATGCACCCTTTCTATCTTTTGTCTTGTCAAGATGTAGGCCAATCGCCCATAGAAATAACTTTTTTCTTGCTCATTGTCTTCACTTATGATATTTTACTTGACAAATAATTATCGTCTTATGGTAATTAACATGTTTAGTAGATCATGATACTGCTTATCAGGCTAAAGAACAGTTAATCTCATTTAACAGGTGGATATTTTCCTTTTTGTTGTCATGGCTAGGTTTGTGCTGGACTTTCATCGCGCCTACAAGAGTACAAATCTAAGAGTGCTCGATTAGAAAAGCTTCTTACGGCAGAGGTGAACAATGAAATCCTACTTGATATAGCTGAAAGTTTGACAAGCTCTTTACGAGAATATCCTTGAAAAGCACAAAATTTCTACGTGGTTGTATTTATTAAACAGAGAGAACTGACAAAATCATATGAGGCTCATGTAAAGCAGCTAAAAAAAGATCTGCATCTAAAGTAGAGGTGAGCAGAGTGGAGGCAAATATGGTAGAGGCATTAGCTGCAAAGAATGCTGAAATTGAGACATTTGTCTGCTCAATTTATTCACTGAAGAAGCAAGCTACTTTGGCTGAAGGAAACTTGGCATCACTTCTGGTCAATTAATATCTGAAAATTATTTCTATGATTGTCTATTTTCACTTTCTTGTGCTAAGCAATCAGTTTATCTGCTTTAGTCTCCAAGCTGAAGGGAGGAAGCAACTTACCTTTGCCTATAAATCGAAAATAACAAAAGAAGATAAGGAAGCGAGGTGGCAACTCTTGGTAGTTGTGCTATGATTGTACTATATAGCCTCTTTATTTTGCACGAATCTGAATGCTAGTATCTCTAATGATTGTGGGATTCTTTCTTCTTGTAATAGGAAACCACCAGTATGTCTGTTGTTTTCTCTTTTTCATTGCCTTCCTCCTTCCGGGACATAGTATACGTAGTATGAATTATTAGGAAACATTCAGATCCTTACTTCAAGAAAACCTCATGCAAATAATAAATTTCTGCTTTTATAACTATTCTGATCTTCTTTCTGATTGTTCTTGTGTTCAGTGTTCCTCTAAAGCAATGCTGTTTTTCATGTATATGTATATCTTTCTTGTATTATCTTGACAATAATATTTTTCTTATCTTAGTTTGTTTATTATGTGGCAGGCAAGTATTGAGTCTATAATGAGAAGTAGAGAATTGACAGAAACAAGGATGACACAAGTAAGTTCATCTTCTCCTCCCAAGTTCATGGATCATGATTGGTGGATCTTAGTTTAGTGAGATTGATCTAATCACGCCCTAAGAGAGGAATTGGCAGCTGCTGAGAGGAGAGCTGAAGAAGAACGTTCTGCGCATAATTCTGTAAAGCTGGTTTATTCAAATTCTTCTCTCTTTAGTCACTCTTTTGATTGAAGTTGTGTGTGGTCTATTTAGGTTTAGAAATTGTTTTGTCCGTGTACATCAAGTAGCTGGATAGCTGCTGCTTGAGAAGAAAAATCGTAATTCTCACTTAGAAACCTGATTTGAGTTTCTCATTCCCTCCCTTAGTCTAAAAGGAGAAGTGATTTGGTGAGAGGAGAAAGACAACAGAGGAAAAGACTCCTTGCGTTCTCAGCATCAATACTGAAAATACAAGAATGATACTTTGAGCTGGCTATCTAACAAAGACCGATAAAATGCATGACTGATTCTTATGTCCCTGAAGCATTAATGTTCTTGAATGTGGAGGTACACATTTTTTTCATTATCGACAACTATGATTGATATTTTCTGATGAATTTACTGAAAAGTAAGTAAAATCTGATGTGTTTGAGTTTGAGTAATATGATATAGTTTGTTAGTAGATTATTGGCGTGAGTTTGTTTAGCAAGTCCCTATTCGTAGACCAACGACAACTGTAACTGTTGAGTGACTGAATGGTGTACTTAAAACATGGAATTCGACAGATTAAGCAAAAGGCACTTCACACTTCCATAGTTAACTCTTCAACTAAGTCCATTTAACATAGTTGGGAGAATCCAATATTCATTTGAAATGATGTGATGTGATGATGTTGGCAGGTTTTTGTACATCTCTTCTTGATGTACCACCTCTTGCATTGCCTTCAGGTAAGTGCAGCACAGTATAAAATTCTGTCATGAGGTTCCGTTGAGCATGTGTTCTGTATAATGTGCAGGTACTAGCTGATAACAATACACCCATTGAATTCGAAGAATCTATGAGATTATTTAACAACCAAGACATGACGCAGAGCTGCCTTGCTGGGTGTCGCTCCAAGTTAATACTAACTATTAAGACGGTGATGTTCTTGCTAATTTTGATGTGAATGGCCAGCTTATATCTTTGTTTTTTCTTTCAATGGAAGATGGCCTGTTGGAGATGGTTTTTGTGTACTTCTCTAAAAGTTAAAATGTGAATTAGAAACTGAAAGAATCCATTGTTTGTTAGGGTTTCCAATTTATGTCTGTCTATAACTGAAGAAACATCAACTGAGTGTGTGTGTGTATAGAGCGAGATTAGAGAAAGAGGCTGTTAGGAATATTGTAGGAATATACCTAGTATATTCAAATGTAAATAAGGATAGTATTATTTCTCTCTTTCCTAGATTAGATTTATCTACTTGTATATATGGATGATTAGTCTTGATTAATAACATGGTGGAAATTCCCTCAATTACTTCTCGTATTACAGAGGCACATTAGTATAACATCATTTACACTATTCGTGATGGTAAAACAAGGTTTTGCTTCATTGTAGATTTTGCTTATTATGTGTCTAAATGATACCCTACTTTATGCCTTTCAGCACTAGAAATGATAAATTTTAATATAAAAAAAAAAAAAAAGTTTTAAGAATTGGATAGAAGCATCAGTCTTACAAAACACGTCTGGTGCGATGGTCTTTCAAAGAAAAAGAAATGGTCGTGTTTCTTTCATGCACTTCTTTGGTATCAGATCAAACTTTCAAGGTCTGAACTACAATGAAAATGTCTCAAATTATGACAAATAAATGAAGATATGGTTTCAGCATAAACCACCATTTGAAGAAAACATTGTATATATATAGAGTGAGACAGGCAGAGATATGGAGCCTAGAATCACACACAAGAACCAACAAATATGTACTCAAACATCAACATCAACCACAACATCAGCAAGAAACGGATCCTTGAGAAGCTGGGCAGCTGAGGGCCTAGCCCTCGGCTTCCCAATGCACCTCAGGATGAACGCCTTGAGCTCGTGGTCGCTCACGTCGTCCATGGCCCGAGGCATCACCCCCGCCGTCACCTTCCTATATATCTTCCCTATGCTATCACACTCACTATATGGTATCTCACACTTGGCCATCTCCAGCAAGCACATCCCAAATGAATATATGTCTACCAGCTCTGTATAGTCCTCTTCATACAGCTCTGGCGCCATGTATTCCGGCGTGCCTAACAAAGAATGAGCTGCATGGCTCTTCCCCACAACCGCAGCCAGCCCCAAATCTCCAATCTTCACCTGCACGTGAACACGAAACTCGATCATCCACTACCAGAAACAATGAAATATCTACTCAACTCACCTTGCCTATGTTGCCATTGATGAAGATATTGCTGCAGTTCAAATCTCGATGAATGATGCAGGGGTCATGAGTGTGCAGATAATCAAGGCCTCTGAGAATCTGGACAGCCCACTTCTTGAGGGCCAGAGTGGAGACGTGGCGATGCTTCTTCCGGTAGTCCCTGAGGTTGCCGGAGGCACAGGCCTCAGTGATGAAATTGAGAGTGTTGTGGTGGACATCTTTCCAGAAATGGTAGAGGACTATGATGCTTTCATGGTTGAGAGTGGTGAGCAGCTGGATCTCCGAGTGGAGGCGGGTGATGACGGAGGGATCACTGCTGAAGTTCCTCAGCCGGACTTGGTTCCACGCCACGTCCCTGCCTTCCTGCTGGTCGAATCCTCGATACACCTTCTTCACTGCTCCGCTCCCTAGCAGCTCGCTGTACCGCCCGAATCTCCCCGACGGATCCACCTCCACGAACGCCTCTCTCTCCTCCTCCTCCTCCTCCACTTCACCTGCTTCTGTTCTGTTCTTTGATGCAGGCATACCTAATCTTTGACAAAAGAGAGTTTAGAGGCCTTGGCAAGATTGGAAAGTCAGAAAAGTTGAAACTTCAGCAGCAGCTTTTCTTGAAAATTCAATGGAATTGTTACAAACTCCCATTCTCCTGTTTGATCTAAGCAACATATCTACTTTCACATACACACAGAGAGAGAGATATTTTAGGCATAATCAAGAATACAAATTCACAGAACTTGAAATCTCACTA
Organism: Plectranthus barbatus; assembly: GCA_026898455.1. Taxonomy (NCBI): domain Eukaryota; kingdom Viridiplantae; phylum Streptophyta; class Magnoliopsida; order Lamiales; family Lamiaceae; genus Plectranthus; species Plectranthus barbatus. The sequence continues at coordinate 3,043 of JAPKLW010000018.1, read as the reverse complement.
GCTATACAAATCAAGAAAAAGAGATGTTTTTCTTGAAATCTTAAACTCACACAAACAACAATGATCAGTAATTATGAACTGAGAGTTTTTCCAAGATATGTATTTATCCGGAAAAAAAAACTAGGAATCATTCAACAGCAAGTGTGCGAGATTTTGCTGCAATTGTAAGCATGGAAGAAGCCATGATCATATAATTTACAGACACGACTAAATGAAACATTCAAAGAGCTTATTACCTATAAATTTTCAGCAAATTGAAAAGGGGGGCTAGAGCTAATTGGAATTGATGAGGGGAAGTTAAAAGGAAGGCTTCCAAAGAGAAGGAAAAGAGACGTCTCAAAGTCTAGCCATTTCTCTCTCTATATACATATATAGAATTTTCTACTTTGATTAGAATGGTTGCAACGCAAGATTATTTTTTCTAAAAATATTTTTTGACATGTTTAGATCTATCTATATACATGCTATGACGGCATGAGAATATTTTATCGTAATATATATATATATTGAATAATGCTATGAATGTATACGAGGATTAGACATAGTTGTGCTCGTGGCATACAATTTGGGTTGTAAGTTGTTTAGGGGGTATATTCCCATTAAATCCTAAGCAAATAATAATGGTTTAAAGCCTAACTAGGAATCTTATTACATCTTGAATTCCTTTTTTTCTACCCTATGTTAGAAAAACTTGTACGCTTCATTGATTTGAATAGAAACATTAGAATGCATACGACTTTCTTTTCTTTATTGCATGAAATAGAATCACAAGTTCTTGGGTGGACCAAAATATCACTTCAATTTCGTGGGTCAAGATTTTTCTGCCACTACATTTTTAACTAACTTAATCATTATTTACACGATTTTTGACATATATACAACACCACCAGTTTATAATAATAAGCTACTCCCTTCGTCCCGGTTTAATTATCCCGCATTGACAGGACACAATAACCAAGGGTGTAAGTGTAAAGTAAGTTGAGTTGAATTAATATTTTATTGTTGAATGTGAAAAAATTATTATTTTTAAATAATGGGACAATTGAAATGAGACGAAAAAAATGAAAGTGAGACAATTAAAGTGGGACGGAGGGAGTATCTGTTTTCGGTGTAAATTGTTTTGTAAAAGAAACTAACATATTTTATTTTTAAGATAAATAAAAAAGGAGAAGCTGTTAATTAATTTTATAATATGTAGAAGATGCGGTGTAAGGAAATGGAACAAGCTGGAAAACGAAGGATGAGAAAATATAATACAATTGTGAGGGGGAACATGTGAGATCATTAATGATAGCGTTGAACAAATTAATTTAATGATATATAAATATATTTATGTGTACGTATAAATAGATCTCTGGATGAGTGATGGCGGTTCATGATAATCCCATGCACAATACTCATACTACTAGTAATTATATATATATATATATATAGATTCACTCAAGTGCTAAAATTAAAGTTTGTGCTAAATAGGAATGAATCTCAGCTCTTGGATTGATAGCATCAATGGTTGAGATTAAAGCATAAAGATTAAAAAACTAAGCATAATTTTCGTTCGTGCTTAATTGCTTTATAAATCGTGTTTAATTCGATTAAGCATGATTTATAAAGCAAAAAAGCATAAAATCTGGGAAAATGTTTTAATCTCAACCATTGAATTTTTTAGATGAAGGGTGTAGATTCATTCCTATTTAGCACAAACTAATTTTTAATATATATATATATATATATATATATATATATATATATATATAATCTGGTGAAAATTGTCTTAGCGTAAGAGTGTAAAAATACTACATTATAAACTCACTATACATCATTTCATCAAAATTATTCATTAAAAAGAATACTTCATTTTAACCTCATTATACTTCATTTTCATTTTATCTTCAATGTTCTTTATTTTATGTTCGATTTCCTTCATTGTATTTTTTAGATTTTAGTTTTTCTAAAATATTGTTAATTTTTTTCTTTAGTTTTGTTCATTTTATCTTAAAATTACTTCATCATCTATTCTCACTTTAAAAGCAATTTTCATATGATCAGGCCTAAATATATATATGTGTGTGAGAGAGACCAGCTTTGCACAAAATCCCTTTTTCTACTCTATGTTTTGGAGAGGATTGCAGTTGGGGCATGTGAAAATTTACATGACTCTTTCTTTATAGTTTGGAGTGATTCCTAAAATGCAATACACCATTTCTTAAGTTCTAACCCATAAAACCACCTCATCATACAAGTGCAACTCAAGCATTACACACACATATATGTATAATGATACCAGCTCAAGATTAAGTGAAATTGAAGTATTGTATGCATACATGTGATTATTACAAATTCTAAATTATATGTTTGGACAAATATGCAAAACCTTCACTTAAGAAGCTTTAAGTAAAAACTTATTATTTAAAAAAGATTTTACACAAACTTTAGAAATGAATGTTACTTCCAATTTTTTTAATAGGTATACATTAATTTTAAGTACACGCACCCACTCGCACACTCAAATATCTTCGGGGAAGCTCGAATATGTGATTTCTCAGCCACAAACAATGTACTTTAACTACTACACCCCAAATGACTTAACTCCACTTCTCTTCTTTTTTTTTTTGGAATAAGTGTACATTAATCTTAAACACACACACCCCACTCACACACCCAGATACCCCCTGAGAGCTCGAACTTGTGACCTCTCAGTCACAGACAAGATGTTTTTACCAATATACCCTGAGCAAAGGAACTTACCTCCACTTTCTGATTATTTTGAATGTCCCTTTTCAATTATGTAGCAAGTTTGACTGTTTAAGAAATATTTTTATATGAATAAAAAGAAAAATCAAAACTATCACAATTAGAGATATTCACTCTTATGGACACCCACATAATTAGCTAATCTAATATAATATATATATATATATATATATATGTGTAATCACAAATTTTCGTATTTAAATGAATAAACACAAAAGTTGGATACAATTCGAATTAATTTGGATCTAACAACAATTTGTAGGTTCTATCGCTATTTCTCCTCTGATTCTTC
>JAPKLW010000017.1:1659464-1696617 GCA_026898455.1 Plectranthus barbatus | reverse complement strand
AATTGAATAACAACTCATGTTGTTGATCGTAGACTCAAACCCTACAAGTCAAGACTCGAGTGAGTGTGTTTTAGCACGAGGATTTGTTAGAGCCCTCGGCATAGTATATCGGAGGCCGGCAGTTGTCCCGAGACACAGAGTTGCGTATTGATGTTGTTTATGACCTTGGACTGATCGTTTAACGTTGTTGATATGACAGATGGACCCTAAGAGCGCAGCATTTTGTTTTAGGAGTGCCCCACCATTTGAGGATGACAATTTGACTAAAACGTTGTTGGAGCACTGGAATTTTTGGAGGCAGGCGAGAGGGCAGGGCATCACAGATGCAGAGGCTATGGAGAGGACCGCGGAGCTAATGCCATCGAGATGGACTACTCGGACACTGGAGTTAGCTAGAGTTCACCGTAACCAGCGGACAGGTACTCGAGGGAGCTTCCAGACCTTCATGACCGCGCTCCTTCAGGAGGTAGTTTTAGCTGAGGGAGTATCGCCGACATCTTCATGGAGCACGCAGGCGTCAGCGACAGGTGAGGCGCCGCAGACGAGGCCTAGACCCGCCTCATCGTCTATAGCACAGATGGTAGTACCATCCGAGCACCGATCGGGAGGATCAGTTGGACCTCATTTTGACCCTGTAGGATCCTCCGGGTATGTTGACTACCAGGTAGCATTGCAGCAGTCGTCGCCGCAGTGGACACCATCTTTACCGCCAGCACTACTTACAGCACCAGATGCACCTGTATCCACGTCACGCATGAGGATACGCCCTACACCGAGCACGCCCGTAGCGGCTTATGCGTCACCCCAACATGGATTATAGCAGGGAGGAGCGTATGATCCTTATGCGTGGTGTGATTTCTCCACAGCTTCAGTCCAGTATCCACCACCGCAGCAGGACCCGACTCTGCTATATGGATGTCAGGATACACCTGTACCACCGGTTCAGCAGCCACAACACGATTTGGGAGGGCCTAGCGGGGCCAACCTGGTACATGATTATGGTTTGGACGGTGCGGAGATGTGGCCGATGCAGACCACTAGCGGGTATGAGGACATGTTCGGAGGTCATGGGATTGCTTATGGTCAGGGGATGAGGCAGGCACCTATTTGTCTATCCAACGATACTGAGAGCAGCCGAGGGAGGAGGATGACAGCTCGAGACATGGGTAAGATGCCGATGAAGGTGGAGGATGACGATGAGGAGGAGGATCCATCCGAAGGATCCGTGTGAGAGTTGTACGAGTTTATTGCTAGTTGTTCTATTGGGATTTGTACGTTTCATTACTGCTTATTGCAGTCTATTTATGATCATGTTCGGGATAGAGACTGAGATTTAATTGTTGCTGAACTTTATTATTGTTGGAACTTGTATTCTCGGTTGTATCGAATTTGTAATGTGTGAGACTGGTTGAAGTACTTGATGATTATTGTATTGAACATTTTGGATTTGAAAAGTGGTGTTGATTGTTTACAAGTTTTGAGTGAGTGGTGAATGGATGGCGTGATTCCAGAATATAATGAATACTGTTATGTGAGGATGTTATGGAATTATTAATTAAGTGTTGCTTTGCATTGAAGATAATGGATTTTATCGATCAAGGAAGGGGAAGAGGTCGTGGCAGAGGCAGAGGCAGAGGCCGCGGACGAGGTAGAGGCAGAGGTCAGCGGGGCAGAGGTCGTGGGAGAGCTATCCCACAACCTGAATACGAAAATCCAAACTGGGAAGAGGTCCCAATCAACCAAGGATATGAGGAGTATGAGATCATATCAGATGATTAAGGCCCAGCGGACCAACATGGTCAATTCCCACCACCATATGGGTTCGCACCTGAGATTTCTTCGGTAAAGTGGGTGTAAACCTTTAGGAAGCAGCAGCCTCCCACTTTTGATGGAACAGGAGGTCCAACAGCTGCAGAGGACTGGGTGCGAGAACTTGAGAAGATCTTCAAGCACATGCGGTGTTCAGAGGAAGAAAAGATCAACTGTATGTCTTATCAACTGAAAGGGAAAGCAGACCGATGGTGGGAGACGTATGTGAAGTCTGTTGCGCCGGCAGAGAGAGACCATTTGAGCTGGGACAGATTTAAGGAAGCTTTGTTTGAGAAGTACATACCAAAACAATATCGGAAGGAGAAGGCGGTAGAATTCTTCTTGTTTGAACAAGGAAAGCTGACAGTAGAGGAGTATGACACCAAGTTTGGGGAGTTACTCCAGATGGCTCCGAATCTGCGGACACGCCACAGAAGATGGCAGAAAAGTTCAGGGATGGTTTGTGCGAGGAGATCCGCACATAGCTGGCAACTTTGAAAGGACTGAGTTATCAAGAGTTTTTGAGCACTGCTCTGGACATTGAGGCGTCCAGGAACATGGAGAGACTGCCAGAATAGGGAGCACAAGAGGCACAAACCCCAGCTTCGATTCAGAAAAGGAAGTGGGAAGAGCCGCCAAGGCAATTTGTACAAGGGCAAGGCAGCCAAAAGCGCCAAGATCAGGACAGACCTCAGAATCTCCAAGGGAGATACGGCAATCAGAACTTCCAAAGGAACAATCCCCAGCTATTTCTGAGGCATGACCAGGGGGATATAGGTCCGTAGCACTATCAGGCATGCAGGAAGAGACACCTAGGTGATTGCCGTCGAAGGGAGGTGAGATGCTTTAACTGCAACGGGCTTGGACACTATGCTCATCAGTGTGCCACACCCCAGGCAAGTGGAGGAAATTGCCCGAACTTCCAGAGGCCGGCGAACCAACAACTGAGGGCTATCAGAGGACATCGCCAGCCATGGAGAGGCAATGTCGGAAACTGAAGAGGTGGTCGACAAGGCTACCAAGCTCCACCTCGGAACCAAGAGGGCAACCAACAAGGAGGTGATGGACAGCAGAGGAGAGCCCGAGCCTATGCTCTGGATGGTAATCAAGACGATGGCAATCTGGTAGGTATGGGATGCGTTAATGATATACCTGTTATGGTATTATTTGATACGGGAGCATCGCATATGTTCATATCATCCGCATGTGTTGAGGTTTTGAAACTTAAGGTAGAGAAGAATAATCATGAATTGAACGTAGCAATACCTTCAGGAGAAACCACTATTTCTACCTTAGTATGCCGAGACTTGAGAATCAAGCTTGATGAAAATGAGATACAAGTAGCAGAGCTGAATGTGCTAGACATCCACGATGTAGATATAATCCTAGGAATGGATTGGTTGTCAGGGAATAAGGCAACGATCTTATGTTGCGAGAGACGAGTGATCATTCCGCAGCAAGGGAATGAGGAAACATTCGTGCATAGATTTCAGAAGAGACAGAGAGTGCAAGTAATCTCTGCAATTCAAGCAACGAAGTTGATGCGTAAAGCAGAGAATCAAGCCTTCCTAGTTTATTTAGAAGGAGAAGAGAAATCCGAACTAACGGTGCAAGATGTACCGATTGTAAGGGAATTTGAGGATGTATTTCCAAAGGAACTTTCAGGATTACCACCGGACAGACAGGTGGAGTTCACCATTGACTTAGAACCGGGTGCGGCACCAATTTCTAAAGTGCCGTACCGCATGGCTCCGAAGGAATTGCAAGAATTAAAGTTCAACTTCAAGAACTATTGGATATGGGCTATATTTGTCCTAGTGTGTCACCATGGGGTGCACCGATTTTATTTGTGAAAAAGAAGGATGGGTCTATGCGTATGTGCATTGATTACCGAGAGCTGAACAAAGTGACATTGAAGAATAGATACCCGTTACCAAGAATCGATGACCTTTTCGATCAGCTTAGTGGAGCAAAGGTGTTCTCTAAGATCGATCTTTGATCAGGGTACCATCAACTGAGGATTCGGAAAGAGGATATTCCGAAGACATCATTTAGGACTAGGTACGGTCATTATGAATTTGTAGTAATGCCATTTGGGTTGACGAATGCTCCGGCTGTGTTCATGGATTTGATGAATCGAGTATTCCATCCATATCTCGATGACTTCGTACTGGTATTCATCGATGACATTCTGATATACTCCAAGAGTGAAGTGGAGCATGAACAACATTTGAGAACTGTGTTGCAAACCTTGAGGGAGGAGAAGTTGTATGCCAAATTCAGCAAGTGTGAGTTCTGGCTGAGGGAAGTGACGTTTCTGGGTCACATCGTGTCGGCTGATGGAATCAAGGTAGATCCAGCCAAGATCCAGACAGTGATGGACTGGAAATCACCAACTATGCCAAACGAGATTCGCAGTTTTTTGGGTCTAGCAGGTTATTACCGGAGATTCATTGAGGGCTTCTCAAAGATTGCGAGACCGATGACTCAATTACTGTAGAAAGGCGTGAAATTTGTTTGGTCTGAGGAATGTGAGGAGAGCTTTCAGAAGCTGAAACAACTACTAACCACCGCGGCAGTCTTAGCAGTGCCAGAGGCAGATAAGAACTTTGAGGTTTACACTGACGCCTCGAAAAATGGGCTAGGTTGTGTATTGATGCAGGACGGTAAGGTGATAGCTTACGCATCAAGGCAGTTAAGGCCGCATGAGGTGAATTACCCGACTCACAATTTGGAGTTAGCAGTCGTAATCCACGCGTTGAAAATCTGGAGACACTATCTCTATGGAGTGAAGTATGCCATATTCACAGATCACAAGAGTTTGAAGTACTTCTTCGAACAAAAGAACTTGAATATGAGGCAGAGAAGATGGTTAGAACTCGTAAATGACTACGACTTGACGATCAACTATCACCCTGGAAAAGCAAATTCGGTATATGATGCCCTGAGTCGGAAGGGAGAAGCACAGTTAGGCTGCATGCTTACGAGAGAAACCAAATTAATCAGAGAGTTTGAAAGACTCAACCTGGAAGTAATATCACCCTCGGAGAGGAAGAGATGTGATTTGGCAGTTTTGACAGTAGTGCTGGATTTGAGGAAAAGAATTCTTGAGGCACAGAAGGAAAACGCAGAGATTGAGAGATTGCATCAGAAATTGAAGGATAAGCCAGTGGGAGAATACCGAGAAGCACCTGACAGTACATTGTTGTTCCGAGACAGGATTTTGGTGCCAAACATCGAAAAGTTGAGAAATGAGATATTTAGTGAAGCACATGATACGCCGTATACCGCTCACCCAGGAAGTACTAAGATGTATCAAGATCTGAAGACTAAGTACTGGTGGGATGGTATGAAGAAAGATGTAGCCTTATATGTGGAGAGATGTTTGATACGTCAGCAAGTTAAGGCATTACATCAACGACCGTATGGGAAGTTACAACCGTTAGACATCCCTGAGTGGAAATGGGAACATATCACCATGGACTTCGTAACGGGGTTACCAAGGTCACAGAAAGGAAATACGGTGATATGGGTTATCGTAGATCGTCTAACGAAGAGTGCTCACTTTTTACCGATTAAAGTAAACTATGGGTCGGATAGGTTAGCCTAGATTTACGTCCGAGAAATATTCAGACTGCATGGAGTGCCAAAATCTATTACGTCTGACTGAGATGCAAAATTCACATCTCGATTTTGGATGAGTCTACAGCAAGAATTGGGGACCCGCCTGAATTTTAGCACGGCATTTCACCCTCAGTCGGATGGTCAATCTGAACGAACCATCCAGACTCTTGAGGACATGCTGAGGACAGTGGTCTTAGACCGAGGAAGCAGTTGGGAGCCGATTTTGCCTTTGATTGAGTTTGCCTACAATAATAGTTATCAGACAACAATCGGAATGGCTCCTTACGAGGCCTTGTATGGGAAGAAGTGTCGTTTGCCTTTATACTGGGATGAGGTAGGAGAAATGAAGGTTATTGGACCGAACACGGTAAGCAAAATGATCGAGATAGTCTGGCAGATCAGAGAGAGAATTAAGGAAGTGCAGAGTAGGCAGAAGTCCTATGCCGACTCGAGGAGGGCTGAATTATGTTTTGAAGTGGGGGACAAGGTGTTCCTTAAAGTTTCACCTACCAAAGGAATAATACGCTTCGGGGTGAAAGGAAAGCTGAGACCGCGCCATGTGGGACCATATTAGATTCTAGAGCGTATTGGTCCAGTAGCATACAGATTAGCTCTACCCCCGAGCATGGGCAACATTTATAACGTATTTCACGTGTCTCAACTGAGGAAATATGTATATGATCCTAGACATGTGATACGACAAGAGAAAGTAATTTTGAGCCCAAACCTACAGTATGAAGAGCGGCCGGAAGCTATCTTAGACCGCAAGAATCAAGAGCTCAGAAATAAGTCCATACCGCTTGTTAAGGTGCTTTGGAGCCATCATGGGCATGAAAAAGCAACCTGGGAGCTGGAAGACGAGATGAAAGAGAGATATCCCGCTCTGTTCGAAGCTTTGTAAATTTCGGGGACAAAATTTTTATAAGGGTGAGGGGATGTAACACCCCGTGTAATATATTGACCATGTATTATCTATTTAGAATCAATAAAGAGAATTTTATTGAATTGAGAGCATTAATATGAATTATTTTTGATTGGAAAGCATTGAAATAATGAGATTGGTATTATTATTAAATTGAGAGAATGATATGATTTATCATGTATATTGAGGAAATGAGAAATCTTGGAAACAATAAGATTTAATTATAATATACATTTGAAATTATATGGAATCTAGGTTATATGTATATGTTTATAGGCATATTACATACATTATATTATGAGAAGAGTATATATATATAGGTTGAGAGATATACTATAAACTTTTCCACCTTATGTTATAAGCTAGAGAGAGAAAGGAAGTGAGAGAGAGAGCTGCTCCATTTTCAGAAAAACCCACCCAAACCCATCACCTTCCCGGCGTCGCTCTGGCCACCTCCGACCACCTTTCGACGAGCCACCACCACCCACGTTCTTCGAGCTTCGTATTGATATAAAGCAGCGCTCGTGAGGTTGAGTGTGGACGGAGAAAACGTAGAGAGAAGGTGAGGTGGGTATACTAGTTCAATTTTGAATATTTATGTTGAAGCTCGTTAATATGACCTTAAATCCGTGTTTTGATAATTGAATAGTGTTCCCCATCGTGTGAGGAGTATTCGGACGGTCTGAAAGTGAGATTTGGCCACCGAAAATTGCGACCGCCGCCGCGTGTGGAGGAGTTCCGGCGAGGTAGTTCTTTCTCCCGTTTTTCATTGTATTTTTGAGTTTTGTGGTCATATTCTTGTTCCCCGTAGTCTAGGGAGTCTAGTTATGCAATTGCATGTATCATCGGGGTTGTGGGAAGGTATTATAGTCACAGTTGCAGGTTTTCCGGCAAAACTCGCGAAGAAGATGACTCCTGTCGATCGACAGGAATTCTGTCGATCGACACGGAGGTCTGGGTTCGAGGGAGATCGACAGGATGTATGTCGATCGACACAGTTGTGTCGAAGGAGATATATCGACAGACTTCTGTCGATCGACAAGAGGTGTGTCGATCGACAGGAGTTAGTCAGAGGGGTGCATATCGAGTCAACCCTGTCGATCGACAGGAGGCATGTCGATCGACAGGAATAGTCGATATACATTGTGTCGATAGAAGCCTGTCGACCGAGAAGGGTGTGTCGACCGACACAGAATCCTGTCGATCGACACAGAGGCAGGGTCAATCTACATGTTATCTAGTTCTAATCCTTCTAGGTCTCGATTATTTACGATTCAGTTATTGTTGACTTAGATCATCTGTTCTGACTTGAGAACCTTAATTTATTGTAGGAAATTGAAAGTGAGGGTCAGTCAGCTCACACTAGCCAGAAGCATCTAACTCTAAGCTAATTATCAGGTGGGAAACTATTTCAGTATAAAAACAAAAGTGTGTTTTATTTCCAAAACGTCTAAACTGCTTTGATTTTAAATGAGAACTGCTATGCATATTTTTGTACTATTATATCTGTCCTCTGTTGAAAGCTAATAACAGAGAGTTATTGATAAGACAAGAACCATGTAATGTTAAGTACATGCGCTACTCTTATTAATCGTGAAGGTTTGATGTCTTGGTATGAAAGTTTGGTTGATGTGATGGAATTGTAAGTCTGTGAGAAAGTGAATGACAGAAAGCGACCGGATCTCGAAGAATGTACCGAGATTAGTGCACTTAGATGATAGTAAGTTGAATGTTGAATCATTCCTAACTCATCATCGTAACTTGGAAGTGGGCCAACTTCCAGTTACATCTATGATAATAGATATAATAACATACTTAGATGCGCATAAAATAAAATGTTTTAGATAGCACGGTTCTTTTGAACAAAGCCCCGTGTCTATCTGTGTGAGTTGCATAGCATGTCTCCTACATAATGTATGTTTTCGGGCACGTTTTCCATTGGGTACATTAGTACTCAGCCCCTCGTATTATTTCTAAAATACGTAGGTTAAGCGGCATGGATGGCGAGCGGAGGTGTAAACAGAGCAGCTTACATATTTTTGTAAACTTACAGATCCTGAGATATACATCTTCATATGCACATCTCCGCCACGCATCACACACGCTGCTACACTCTCTGATCTTTCCTTCCCAGATTTGTGTACTTTTTAAATGCTTTAACTTAAACTTATGACTCGAAGTATGATTTATTGTTATTTATAAATCTCTTTTATTACTAAATTATTCCGCTTATTTATTATTGAGCAAAGAAGTGTTAGACAAAACCTGAAACATCAATGTAACGCGACCTCAAATTGGGAAGGTCAGTTGGGGGCGTTACAAATACTGACCTACCCCTTTATTACCACGTTATGAGAACAGGCTGTATTAATTGAGAATCCCCATATTTAAGGTTACCGGACATTCATTAATTAATCGGAGCCTCTGACAAGCTCTAACTACAATTCTTAATATCTTATAATTCCTGAGTAGTACCACTCAATCCTTATCACTCGTGCCTGAACTTAATCAGCCTGCAGGACTTTGGCACGATGAATGTTATTGAGCTCCTCAGGGAATGTCCCCATCCTATTACTCGGATATGGTTACCTAAACCCAGTCTCAGGCGGTACTACACGAACTGTTGTTACCCAAGATGGGATATACGAGCACGTTACTTAGGCTCTCCACCATGGCAAGTCAAAACAACAGTTAACCCGTGCAAACCCCCTGAACCTTTGTTAGGGTTTGGACTCAATCAATAAAACGAGATCTTGTATTTGTTGATGTCAGACAGACGAATACATCTCACTACGGTCCATCAATACGCCACCTCTGTGTACCGGCATGTCAAGTAACCAAGACAGACTACTTATTCCGACAATACCGCAGCCATCCGGACAGACGTATCCTCATACGATGTCTCGGCTGTGATCAGGTTTATGTCTCACTGGGGTCAAGTGATCATACTGTCTTCTGCGATCTACAACACGCCGTATGATCGTCCCTATCGGCGAGACAAGAGGATATCATTGTTCATACATGTAAGATTGTTAATAGATATTAGAAATAAACTGTTGTATACTCATTATAATAAATGCTTTCAGTATACAAAACCCATCAACCTATTTATAGTAAAAGAAAAATATATGTATTTTGTTAAACTAATTGCCTTAATATTAAAATAATGACATTATGTATCATGATATTTTCCAGGATTTAGTTTTTCTTATTATTTTATAAGTATAATATTAAAATAATATACTTATAAGTATTATTATATTTCTATTTAACTAAAATTTTTTAATTAAAAAAAAAAGAAAAGCAAAACCCCCAATTTACCTATTAGGCAGCTTTTTTTTTGTCGATACAGGGAGAGATAATCCACCAGAGGAGGGATGAGATGTATATATGACACAATATTTAGGGGTATGACCAAAACTAGACAAAAATAGATTGTTCCTCACTTGCATCATGGAACGAGTGAGGATGATGGGGAGGCTTGACATAAACAGACGTCACTGTGCATTGTCATCTACCTATTAGCAGAGGCGGACACACACATTAGCTTGGGGGTACACTTGTACCCCCAAAATTTTTGTTTCCTTTTATCAAATATATATTTATTACTATATATATATTAATTTACACATTATTTATTTATATTTTTACATAATGCACCCCCAATTTATTTTATTTATAGATTGTACCCCCAATTCTATATTTCTAGATCTGCCCCTGCCTATTAGGCAACTTTTTTTGTCGATAGAGCGCAAAACAACGTATATTGCCACATTGTTCGTAGTTTGATTGAGGATGTAGACCACAACTTGATTTAGAGCATTGCTCTTCTAGCATATTTATACCGCAATTTATGCAAAACATCAATAAATGAAAGTAGCAAGAAGAATATTGGTGGGTGTTTGATTTTACTACAGGTAACATTATTAATCATCTTTTTCTTTATTAAGTTATGTGAGTACTATTTTTAACTTCAATTTATTATTCATTCGTCGTGTCTAGATTTGGGCTTGGGAGATGATTATTTCAGTGCGATCCACCATACAAGGTCCTATTCCCCCCATCCAGTTGATGCTCCAATAGGAGCTAGGTAAATACTTTTAATTCGAATCTTTAATTTATACTTAAATGTCATGCACACTCCAGGTGTTCAGTTTGTAAGAGCAAGGTGCACATGACAAAACACGTACTTGAGGCATATCGCTCATAGTTGGCGATGCTACGTGAGGATGAGGTAAATAAAATCTAAATTTTTTATAAATTAATTTTATTACTTCAATATTTACATATATTCATTTATTTTGTAAATAAATGCAGTTTGATTTTACAACATATTCTGTTGAGGAACCCGACATTCCCTGGATCTCGACGACATTTCTCATATTTTTTTAGGTCTGTGAGGGTTACTACCCGGACCGTGTCGCGAGACAATTTGGTTTCGTGCAAATGATTCCCGATTCAAATCTTCTCACAACAGAAGAAGACCTCGAAGCACTACATAGTAAAAAGCGAACCAGCAAGTCTTATGATTGGAGTGACGAGCTCAGGGTGTACATCGATGATTGGAATAATAGAGATCAACATGTGTACATTGTTGCCGAGCAAGAAAATTGTGTCTGGAGGCCCCACAGTGTTCGAAGATTATATTCACTGGTTCTTAACAAGAATCGTGAAATTGGTGGCTAATCCAAACCACACACGAGCTCAAGTCGCTCCATTGGGATATTTTGGACACGAAGATCAGCTGCGACTTTCGGTAAATCATTTAATCATATTATTTTTTATTTTTTATTCTTTATATCTATGTTTGACTCGCATTATTTATATCAAATTTATTTTAGATTGATGGGATAAGTGACATGACATAATTGGCTCGTGATGGAGCTTATATGTACCGTCACGATCCAATAGTTATGTCACTTTTGAGAAAGATCGAGCAGATAGGGGAAGAGACGCTGCGACTTTCACGCTTTGGACATCCGATAGTCTAGTCGACACAGTCGATGTCGCAAGTGGTAGGTAACCATAATATATTTTTTAATTATAATATTTATATTCACATTTATTTTTTTACTTATCATAATTGGTTTTAGGGCAAGGAAATCAAGATGCCGGACCTTCTCAGTCTTCTCTTAAAGGTAGAGGCCTCCGTTAGAAGCGCGTTGCACAAAAGAGAAGACGGGGACCCAATGTAGATTTTACTAGTTCATAGTTTATAATTTATTTGAATTGTAAACTGTTTAATTAAATAGTTGCAAAATGAATATATTTGATTTAGTTTAATTTTTAAATTAATGAAATAGAAATTACTAATTAAATTAGTTGAATTTTAAAAATTTTAAAACTAATGTAAAATATATCAATAAATTAATTATTTAATATTATATTTACATATTTTATTGAATTATATTTAAATAATAATAAAATCATAAAAATAAAAAATTGATAATATAATTTTTTAATTTAAATGATTATATTAATTAAATAAATATTATCATTAATATTATAAAAACAAACAAAAATTAAAAAATAAATATTGTCAAATTAATTCGGTACTTTAACTACCGAATTGTTGGAAAATATGATTTATTTGAATTTAAATTTTATGGACTATATAATTCGGTAGTTTAACTACCGAATTACTTCAAAACTACTTCGTTTCGGATGTCGAAGTACCGAAGTAATGTAAAACATCATTACAAGTAATTAATTTTTAATTATGATAAATAATTAAAATTAAAATAGATAAATAAATGTGATTCGGTACTTTAAGTACCGAATTACTGTAAAATCACACTGATTCGGTAGCTTAACTACCGAAATGGTTATTTGCGTCCATAAAAAAAAGTCAACCTATTTTGGTGATCACATATCTAGGTTTGTGGTTAAATAGGTATTTTTCTCGTTAGGTAATGTAGTAGCCTTGTTTCTGTGTGCTGATTTAGTAACTTACCTGAATCATACTTGATCTGGCCTTGACAAAAATAAAACTGCATTTGTTTGATATTGTAAAATTTTGCATTGATTATAAGATGCAAGTGGCTTGTAGTTTTACTGTTTTTTTTTCATAACTGCAATGCTGTATATTTGTACCAGTGAGTTTCTCCTCCGTGTTTGTAGGGCAACAAATTGCTTAAATTTAGTTTTTGAATCTCACTCAAATTTTTTCATTGTAGATCAAACTCATGAGTCATGATCTATAACACATGACAAGGTATTTTACCCACCTGTGCCCCAAGTCTTGGACGTCTCTTTAGTTTGTTTTTTCCTTGCATTCCCAAATTTATTGTTTATCAGCATACGGAAAGAAAGAAATTTATGTAATTGAAAAGGATTATGTGAGTTTGATAATGAATTCAACGAATTAGCAAATTAATTATCACCGTTTTGGAATTTAAGACATTGAATATTGGTTATGGAAGAACATCAATCATCAGTCTAATTTTATTTCTATTCAATATGCTCCCTCTTTTTCATAAAATTAATCTTATTTTTTATTTTTGTTTGTTCCATATAATAGTCTTAATATTAAAATTGGAATAGTAATTCATTTACACTAATAAAAAATTAATTTCTCTTATGTATATCTCCTTGATTTTATGTCGAAATTAAATGAGTCTAAATTCGTGGGAGAGAATAAAAATAAAAAATATATCGTAGATATCACTCATATTAGTCAATTATCTGTGGTGACACAAATAGACAATCTTACATGATATTCGAAGACATGCATTACAGCAATAAACTTAAGGTGTTGTGGGGAGTGATTTGCGGAAAGCAAGCAGATGGGTTGACAAAATCAACTCAGTTAATTCTTTCCGTTTCCGGTCTGGTTACATACCTGCGCTGCAAGCGCAAAAGCAAGCCAAAACACTCTTCATATTCATCATTAATGTTACCCTGGCAGCAAAATCCTACTTTCCTTGTTTCTGCAACTCTTGCTTCACTCCTTCTACTACACCTCCACTTTTTCTACATCTCAGGTAAGTCCATCAATTCATAACCATGGCCATCTCTATTATATATTTTGCTATTTCATCGTATAACATGACATAATATTTATGTTGATGGATTCGAAAAAAAACAGAAGCTGGCGCTGTAAATTTCACTATTGTGAACAATTGTTCACAGACAATATGGGCAATGGTTGCCGACAACCAAACATCAACGGTGGGCACAACGTCCGCCGGCGGCGGGGACGAGATCCGCGTCGGCAGCTCCATCGCCATCCAGTTACCAAATGGGTGGCACGGTTATGTCTGGGGCAAAACCGGTTGCACCTTCAACGAGTCGGGCAGCGCCGCCTCTTGCGCCACCGGCGACACCATGCCGTTTACGCTGACCGAGTTCTCGCTGAAGTCGAAACATTCATCGGACTTTTACTATGTCAGCCTGGTGGACGGTTACAACTTACCTCTGCTGATCCAGCCAAATGGCGGGTGTGTGCCCGCCGGCTGCATCGATGACCTCAACCGGAGATGCCCTCCGGAGCTGAGGACCGCCGGCGGCGCTGCGTGCAGAAGCCCGTGCGACGTGTTCGGGAGCCCGGAGTACTGCTGTAGTAGCGGGCTGTCGTGTGGACCGACGAATTACTCGAAACTGTTCAAGGAAGTGTGTCCAAAAGCTTACAGCTACTTATCTGATAATGCAAACAGCATCTTCACTTGCCGCGACGCTTCTCATTATACCGTTACCTTCTGTCCACTCTACTACAACTCTTCTCTAGGTAATTTACAACTTCATACACATATACATCGATCATGCATGGGAATTGAATTCATTTTCTTTAATTTTTCTCTCTTTTCTTTTCAGGGTCTCCTGCCAACAGTTTTCCTCCACCAGGATTAATAGGTATTCACAAAATCGTTCCCATCAGGCTGCCGATCTTCTTCATCACTTTATCCTTTGTCATTTTTCATTATTGTTAGTCAGTATTTTGTTTAATTTCAATTTCTTATGCCAATATTAATTTGTTAATTCGCTTTTCGGCGTAGAAGATTAAAATAGGCTTCTTTTATCATGTAGGTCCAGATCATGGAGGGAAAAGTCGCCCCAAGGAACTTGTCACAGGTAAGCACATTATGATCCAACGCTCAAGCATAATATACTAACTAATCGCGCATTAATTTCATATTAAAAAAATGCTCCTTATTAACATGAGTAGGATGCACACACTGTTTTACTAGGATCATGTAATAATTGTATGCCCCTCATCGTGCAGTTGTATCAATTGGTATTAGTGGCGTCATGGTAGTTTTCGTCAGCATATGCATCTTTCTCAGAAGGCGACATTGTAAAAAGGGAACTGCACGGAAATGCAATCGGGACGTTGAAAATCTTCTCCTCCAACATGGATCCCTGGCTCCTAAAAGATACAGATATTCAGAAATCGAGAAAATAACCAATTCCTTGAGAGATAAGCTTGGTAGTGGAGGATACGGCAGTGTGTACAAAGGTGTGCTCTCTGATGGCCGACATGTTGCTGTCAAGATTTTGGTTGATCAGAACGATACCGATGGAGAAGAATTCGTGAATGAAGTCGTCAGCATCGGTAGAACCTACCATGTCAATGTTGTGTCTCTCTTGGGGTTTTGCTACGACTACGAGGAAAACAAGAGAGCCCTTCTCTATGAATTTATGCCCAATAGTTCATTAGACAAGTTCCTCACCAACAATGGTTGCCTCCTGGATTTGGAAAAGCTCTACAAGATTGCAGTTGGAATCGCCAAAGGCCTAGAATATCTACACACCGGGTGCATCACCAGGATCGTCCATTTCGACATTAAGCCTCAAAACATTCTTTTAGACAAAGGATTTTGTCCAAAGATATCTGATTTTGGGCTTGCCAAACTCTGCAAGACGAAGCAGAGTGTGCTGTCAGTGGTTGGGATGAGAGGCACGATTGGATACATTGCACCAGAAGTATTTTCAAGAAATTTTGGTGGAGTGTCTCATAAATCTGATGTGTATAGTTATGGAATGATGCTTCTTGAAATGGCTGGAGCCAAAAAGGGGTTGCAGGCTGAGGCGAACCAATCGAGTGGAAGTTATTTTCCAGATAAAATCTACGAGCAGGTTATGTTAATGGGCGTCACCAGCAACGAGTTGATGATGGAGGAAGAGGAAAGAAGAAAGAAACTATTTTTGGTGGGATTTTGGTGCATTCAGACCAATCCCTCAGATAGGCCATCGATATCCAAGGTTGTGGAGATGTTAGAAGGAAGTGTTGAGGCCATACAAATTCCACCAAAGCCATTCCTCTTTTCACCGCCGCTCATTCCCGACCCAAATACCTCTTCCTCCTCGGACTACCTACAGACGCAGAACTGATCAAGACACTGTTGTTTAATTTGTTTTATTTTGATTTTTTGGAATTGCTGCTCTTTTATGTTATGAAGCCCTTCTTGTCTCGGTCCTTGCCATTTATTTCACAGGGGAAGGAAACTAAGATTAATAAATCACTCATTTTGATTAACCGACACAGTTTTCCTAGAAAAGTTGCTCATTCTTGCCCCCATACATACTCCGATCAAAGTAAATCAGATTCTTGGAAATCAACAAGTCACACCCACTTTTGTTGACGATGAGAGTCTCCGTTTCCACAATTCTGTTTTTTCATGAAAATTACAGTAAATTAGTGGAATATAAAAATGTATATATAGATATATGTATTTCAGCGAGGATGTATTGAATTGGAGCTTGCATATCAACTCCCATTGCAAACTATCGAATCTTCGTTCTAAAATGCAAGATTCATCCATCCATTTAAAAAGAAAATTATTAATACTCTGTATAAATTTTTTTGTAAAATGCATACTTCATTGTTCATATTATTATTACTTTTGTACTATAACTATGATTTATTTTAGCTCATCACATATGCAAACTTCGTTAAATGTAGTTATTATTATTAGAAATAATATGTCATTATACAACGTTGATTTTTTATCCAATTGCAGTATCACACTTCATTATTATTTATAATATTGTTTAAATAAATATTTGAAAAAAATAATATTTTATTAATTTAAAATATATATAATATGAGTTTTATTTGAAAGATATATAATTAAATTACTTATAATTTAATAGTATATGATACATTAAAATTAACTGAAATTGAATGAAATGTGATTATTTAAAGTTATGGAAACTAGGGGTGTAAATGAACCAAACTGTTCGTGAGCTACTCGGATCTCGACTCGATAAAAGCTCGTTCGAGTTCGTTTAGTAAAGCTCGTTTATTAAATGAACCAAACTTGGGCATCATAGTATTCGACTCGAAAGCTCGTGAGCAGGCTCGTTAGCTAAAATTAGTAAGAAATATAAAATAATTACTTTATAAATATAATATTTTTATGATTTAAGAGTAACAATAATGATAAATCTTTCTAATAATGAAGAATTTAATAATTTGAACATGAATATGATATTAATTTCTCAATAAATAACTTTTTTCTTCAAAATAATAATGAAAATTTAAAATATATTCTAAATTTAGAAAGTTCGTTTAGGCTCGATTAAAGCTCGATAAAGTTCGTGAACATCAAAGTATTCGATAAAAAAGCTCGAAGTTCGACTCGAAACTAAACGAATCAAACTTGAGCACGGAACTACTCGACTCGACTCGGTTCGATTACACCCCTAATGGAAACTCATCCAATCAAAAGGAAGAATACTCAACAAACAAATTGAAGGTTTCTAGATTTTAAATTCAGAGATTCGTTCTCACAAAGTCGGCTAAAATAAGGAGGAAACCAATCAGATGCGAAGGAGATATGAAGAGTCTCTACACTTCTCAGAAAAAGAAGAACAGAGATTGACGAACGGACATATAGTGTTTAACGGATAAGATTCAAACGGAAAGTTTGAATCTTCGACTATAAATAGAGGATTTCGCGATGAGACAAAAAGTTCGGCAATTCAAAATATTCATAAGCTCACGCGGGATCTCATCTACTTTGCCGAATTCAAAATCCGATCATTCATTGATTGAGGCTTTGTACATTTGAAGTTCTCTTCTAAGGTTATCTTCGAGATTCTTTCTATCCTAGAAAGAATCTAGTAATCATCTTGATTCACAAGGCTGATTATTACGGGCTATTGCCGCAAGAAAAAAGGTTCCGAAAAAAACTATAAAATTCCCAGTTCGACGTCCGAGGAGAAGGGAGGTTTGTCCTCACTCTGAGAAGTCTCAAGGAGAAGATTGAAGACCGAGGTGCTTGAAGGTGCGCGATGATCTGATGGAGGAGTTGTTCATAGTTAGAGTTCAAGCCCGATGTTGTAATCAATCTTAATGGATTTCCAATCGTAGAGACTGAAGAGTGGACGTAGAACATTTGGTTCGAACCACTATAAACTTTGTGTTCATTTACTACTTTCATTTTATTGCTCACGACTTATTTTAAAACACAACACATCAAGTATTGTTGTATAAACCAATATCGCATTACATCACCTATATAATGGCCCAAAAATGTGTTGGAGTAGGAATCAGTTAAACATATTCCTTTCTAACAAATTGACTTTTTATCACATGTAAATTAATAAATCATAAAAATTAGAATTATATCACTATTTTAAGTGAGTTGAATTAAAATTATATAAATATTTTTTACTTATTCCAGTTCAGCACTGGGACAAATATTCCTTAGTTGTTTCAGTTTAGCATTGGGGGACATTAACTTCAGATTCTTTCCGTCATATTTAGCCAACCAGTTATTAACTATTTTGAGGACTTTTTGTCGTGATATTACCAGTTCAATATCACAAGTATTGAACTCATAATTGTCAGGATTGCTAAAGTCTTCAAACTTGTTTATGTGATTAAGATTTCTCATTCTCGCATCTGCAAAAACCTTCAAGTTCTGTTAAGAAGAATCATTAAAAAATCATTAAAATCATATACAAATTAAATATTCATAAAAATAAAAGACAAAAAGAAGAAATTTTACCTACTCTAGATAATTAATGTGAATTCATGGAAGGTGCGAACTATTTGTTGAAACATATACCTGGGTACCACATGCTGCCTAGGTCTAAACGAAAATCACAGATTATATAGTGGTTGAGAGTTAAGTTTGAACGGAAAAGGTACCAATGTATCATAGATTTTGTACCGGTATGTATAGGGCTACACATTGGATTAGTTTCAGCTTATCTAATGTAAGAGATTGTAATTTGGGGATCTCTAGGCCAGTACACTTGTCAAATATCAATGTGTTGAGTAACTGACATGCAAAAATTAAAATAATTTTTTTTTTTGGAAATTAGAAGGTTTTGTGGTGGATAGGCGTTAAAAATTGGGAGAGATTAGAGTCTTTAAGAAAGGAAAGCTACAATGTATTTGTTGATTTTTTTTTCTTGATTACAAACTTAATATACAACCCTATTTATAGTAATTTACAACGGTTAGGATTATGTCATGTCAACTCTAATCTAATCTAATGGCTATAATTGACCTTCTATAGAAATTCATATAAATATCTTGTTCTAGAGACCTCTAAGAGTATCTACAATTAACTTCTAGAATATATTATTTAGTGGATCTACAATTTTGGACCTAAACTTCATAAATTATTTGATTCCTAATTAATAAAGACAAATCAAGTTTATATTTCAACACCCCTTTTTAAACTTGATTTCTTGCTACTCCAAGTAAGCTCCTCATCTTCACAAAATCTTCTTTCTTGAGAGGTTTTGTGAATATATATGATACTTGATCAAGGGTTTTCATGTACTCCAATCGCATATCTTTCTTCATCACGCACTCTCGAATAAAGTGATAACATGTGTCTGTATGCTTGCTTCGACCATTGAAAACTGAATTATTGGCCAAAGCTATGACAGACTTGTTGCCCACACAAATTTTTGTTTGCTCCTTTTGTGGAAGACTTAGCTCCTTTAGTAAGTTTTCAAGTGAAAATAATATCTCCTATGTAGAACACAAAACCATTTGTGCTCTTTGTGATAATCTATATCTCCATTCCAATTGCTATCGCTATATCCAACAAATTTGTAATCGTCAGAAACATAGAAGTGTAGGCCATAGTTTATCACACCTTTGATATAACGAATAATCCCCTTAGCTGTCTTTAATTGAGTTGTTGTCGGGTTTTCCATGTATCGGCTAACAACTCCAAGCACATACAATATGTCTGGCCTTGTGCATGTCAGGTATCACAAGCTTCCAACTAAGCTTTTGAAGAATGTTGGATCCACTCTTTCTCATTCATCATTCTTTAAAAAATTAATTCTGCATTTTGTTGCTATAGCGACTGAGTTTGAGTCATCCATCTGGAACTTCTTGATGACCTCCTTGGCTATCTTTATTGAGTAATAAAAATACTGACGCGTTGTTGTTTCATTTTAAGAATACTAAGTTTCCAAATGTGGCCGCTTGGTTAACCTAACCCAAATGCTATGTAGATAGACTATTCAAATCTGGGTCGATCCCACTGAGAGTGGAGTCAAGCTTATCAACCTTCAGTGTCACGAGTATCCAAGCAAATGATTTATGTTTCTAAATAATAACATGTAAATGCTCAAAAGAAAATATCAAATATAATATAGTGTTCAGAGTGGATAAATCTTTATTGGTTCCTGATCAGAGTATTAATATATGCAACGGAATATTTAGAGGGTTCTTGCACTTATCTTGCTGAGGTCACGACTCGGCAAATATTTATGAAATGTGTTTATGCTCGAAAGATATTAGGGTTTATTACAGATTATACGACAACACTTGAGATATTGTGTTTTAAATCAACATGAATAATAAGGCAATAAATAGCAAATAACACCAAGATTATAGTGGTTCGAACAAATGTTCTACATCCACTCTTCAGTGTGCTGTCTGGTAATTCACTAAGATTGATTGTACAAGGCAAGACTTGATCTCTAACTGCAGACAACTCCTTTGTCTGGTCACAGCGCACCTTCAAGACTCCTTGGATGTCAATCTTCTCGGCAAACACTTAGAGTGAGGACACACCTCCTTTCTCCTCGGTCGCCAAAATATGAATTTTATAGTTCTTCCTAGAACTAATCTCCTTTGTGGCTAGATGTCCGTAATAGTCAATATTGCAGATCAAGGTGACTGCTAAGTTCTTTCTTGGACAGAAAAAACTCCAAAGGTAATCTTAGAAGCAAGCTTCTTTGGTCTCGTGTTGAACACGGTATCTTTTGCAAAACCTTGATTGTCTACTGGATTGGGTGTTGAATTTGTATGTTTTTGCGCGTAATTCATCGGGATTCTCTAGATTCGTTGAACTTTTTGCTTTCTGTAAATCCTTCTATTTATAGACGAAGATTTAAACATAACGTTTATATCTTTGTTCGTTTGCCAATCTTCGTTCTTCTTTTTCTGAAAAACACAGAGACTCTTCAGGTCCCTTCTATGTTTGATTGACTTTTTTCTTAATTAGTCGGCTTGTCAGAACGGAACTTTTATTTAAGTATGGAAATCTTCCTTTTGTCTGTTGATAATTCTGCCTTCTGATTTTAGGAGATTTCTTAAACTTTTGAAATTAAAGATCCTTCAATTTCGCAACTTTAACTTCATTGTTGATTGCTATCGGATGGTTTGATGAGAAACCGTTTGTTTGCTGAGATCTCAGTAACTCTGCTGAGATTCAGCAGTCTGTTTGCTTCATTCCTTCAGCAACTTGTGTGTCCGCTGAGTGCCTCCAACAATCTCCGTGTGTTTGCTAGCCCTTTGATACTTCGATGTTTGCTAGCAACTTTAGAAATCTTTGTATTTGCTGACTCCTTCATCAATCTCTTCGCACTTTGCTTGAGTCTTTTAGCAATCTTCTCGAACTTTCCTGACTCCTTCAACAAACTTCAGCGATCCTTTCCAATTCTATTACAACTCGAATATGATTATCCTATAATGGACTTTTACATTTTTGACACAATTCTAAGTTGCCAGATACTAGATATGCTAGCTTTGATGCACCAAAACTATATCAAATACAAGTAAGGCCAACGGGTACAATATTCCCAACAATTTCCCCCTTTTTGTTACGATCAAAGCCCTAATTCTAACTTACTGATCAAGGAAAACTGATAACCAAGATTACAAGATATTCCTGGCAATTCTAACTCAGCATATCAACTCTCTTAGACTCAACATTGTTTAAATTTGTTCCCCCCAAAATAGGAAGGGTATTGCTCGATTTAAA
Organism: Plectranthus barbatus; assembly: GCA_026898455.1. NCBI lineage: Eukaryota > Viridiplantae > Streptophyta > Magnoliopsida > Lamiales > Lamiaceae > Plectranthus > Plectranthus barbatus. The sequence goes on along the minus strand of JAPKLW010000017.1, from coordinate 1,675,077 downwards.
AGAAATTTAACACAAATGAATGACTTAATAGAAATGTTGAAAATTCAGCAAGAAAATAAGCACAAAGCAACATTCACGCATAATATAGGGCAATACACAATCGAACACAATGCACACACTCAAAACTCCATGCAGTTTGCTGATTACACAAAATGTGTAAGTTCAGCTAAAGTAAATAAATTTAGAGTTGGACAATGAGGTGTTATCATTAATTTGGGTTAGTTTCCATTAGAATTTCAGTAGTGAGGTACAGGAAACACACTCCTAAATAAATAAATAAAAACTTACAAAAAGACTTAGGGATAGAGGAATTACTTCTTGGTTGCGGAGGAATCAAAATAAGCATCTTTAGCACTAGGAGAGCCGGTGGCCTTCTTCAATTTTCTGATCGACTTTGCAGTTAACTTCATGAACTTGTCCACCATAGCGTCTCGCTCTTCCCTCTTGATCCTTTCCCTCTCCTCCTTCTTCCTTTGTTCTTCATTTTCATCTTCCTCTTGTTGCCTCCTTAAATCTTCTTCTAGCTTCTTGCGAGCTTCAATGCGCTTTCTTCTTTCTTCTTCTTCTTCTTCTTTCAGCCGATCTACCTCTTCAGCTAACCTTCTCTCTTACCCCTCTTTGATCGCAACCAAAAGATCATTGGAGAAAGATTCGAAATCATCCTGCAGATTCTGGCAGAGCTCTTCCTTGGCCTCTCCTATCTTTGCTTCCACCGTAGCTTCTACCTTCGCTGCTACCTTCGCCTCTACCTTCTCCTCTACCTCAACATTTATATACATCTGGATATCCCTGTGAAAGGTGCTAGAGCTCAGAGGCTCGACAGTCATAGTCGGGGATCCCACAAACATCACTATCTGCCCATAAGTGGTAGGAATATTGGTAAAAATTGCAAAGTCCTGAGATGGACCAGCATTTGGAACAGCTGAGTCTTCTTTCATGTGATCAGACTCAAGATCAGCTACTTCTTCAACAATGGGAGTGGGAGGCTTGTAGGTAGCCATCCGAGTAAGAATGTTAGCCAAGGTGTTTAGCACCCTTTCCCGGAACTCCTTCATCTTCTTCTCCTCATCTGCTTTCTTCTGTTCAGCCTTCTCCTTTGATAACTTGGGTTGCAACTCAGTTGCTGTAGCCATCTTATTTCTTGTAGCAGGAGATTTAAATACAATTTTGCATGAGGATGATTCAACAATCTCATATTCTGAGGCAGGCAATGAGATATCTCCAGTGATAGCACGTTGTTCCTTGATCTTCCTCAGCCTAGCAACTGCTTGCTTCTTAGAGTATTGCCTCTTGGATGTCTGACCATCCAATCATTAGCCCAATCCCCCTCACTTCTCCAATAATTCAGACCCATCCAAGCCATCATTATCGCACGATCTTCATAGTGAATCTCATGGGTAGCATAGTCATAGAACCTCCACCTCTAGAACTCTATCTTCAACCAATCAAGATCAAAAGACTCACCAGCGAATTCAGCAGCATAGAAGGTTTCGAGTTCATTTGCTATTTGAGCTTCAATAAATACACTAATATCTTTGGCTCATGGAATGAGGTCCTCGTTCTTCTCATCTTTAACAGTGACTTGGGGGCACCACGTGGCAATCCGTTTTGCCTTGAATATGCTATCTGGTCGGCCCTCCATTGGTACTTTTAGCGTTTCTGTTATGATGACCGTTTCTCCTCCAACAAGCATCATTACTCCCTCAACAACTTCTTCTCTTGAGGTAATCTCAACTTCCTCCAACAACCATCACTTAGAATGGAATCAAATAAAATACCTGAAATTTTGGGGGAGGTAGGACCAGGTATGTGCTTTCGCCAGATGGAGTCTATGGGCTCGTCGAACAGTGTTGGGGAATCTGCTGTTGTATCCCATCTTGGGACTTTTGATGGATAAAATCTCAAGGCACGAAGATACTACTCATTCTTCTCCTTCACTCGCTTGTTCAAATCTTTTGCCAATTATGCTTTGGCTTCTGCAGCACGCTTGGCAGCGGCCTCCTTCTCAGCAGCTTGGGTGTCAGCAACTTGCTTCTTAGCATCCATCTTTTTAGCAACTAGCTTTGCAACATCTTCCTGCTCCGCTAACTGTGCACTTTGTTGCGTAGCTACCTCAGCATCTGCTTCAACCTCCACAATTCCTTTCTCAAGGCCAACATCCCCTTGCGCTGCTGCCTTGACTCCTCCAGTTTCAAAAACAATTTGGTCTTCTTCCTGCACCAAATCACTTTCAACACAAACATTAACAACCCGATCTTCTCCTTGCGCAACCTGTTGTTCCAACACATTCTCAACAACAACACTACTAATTTTGTGTCAGACTCGGTTTCAGTCCAAGGAATCCAAGTTTGGATATCCTCGTACTGACTTTTACTTAAGCAAAGATATGCCGAAGTCTGACTGAGCTTGATTGTCTCCGTGTATCTCGTGCTTACAAGGTAGAGGCTTTTATACTGACTTCTCATAGTCAGTATAGACATCCGTCATACTGACTTCCCATGGTTAGTATGGCGAACCCTCATACTAACTTCTCATAAGTCAGTATGGTAAACACTTTACTGAGTATCCAGGTCTTGCCCATACTTGGTGAAAACCAAGTTTCACGCACGTACGTTTTTTTCAATTCTCGAGCATTTTCTATGCTAGGTTTTCAGCTAATAAGTTATATTACAACTCGATTGATCCTATACAAGGACTCAGTTTGTGAACTCTTGAAACTAAAAAACTTACTAAGTGAGTTTTGACATATCAAAATATTAATTTAAGGAGGAAACTAAGACTTAGTTCCTAACAGGTCGTATATGTGTGTTTACTTGGTTAATTCCTATCTTTTCATACAATTTACTCATGTTCAAATTTCATGGCCAACATAGTCTAGTTTTAATTTTAAGTTTTTTTTTAATAAAAAATTAACTAATGAATATTGTGTATTAAAATTCAATATTATGATTTTATTATGATTTTTTAAGTCAAATTAAATATTAACATCATTATTATAATTTTACATGCATGCCTCTTTCGATTGTAGATTTGAAATTTTAAAGTTTAAAATTTAATATATTAGACCCACATATCTCTTTAGAGTTTACATAAAATTATAAAAATAAAAATTTAAAATTAAAGTTATATTATAATAAGAGAAATTAACTAATTTACATTTAAGCTCTAGTTTTCTAAAAATCAACTAAAGTCTCCACTCTCCATATACTATAAAAGTTAGTTAAAAGTTAAACATATTTGATTCAAACCGCTAAACCGGCCAAATCAAATCGTTGTTATACGGTTTGGCCGGTTTGATTTAGATAAATATTTCGCCGGTTTGGTTTGAAAAAATTTCAAATTGTACCTATTGACTTAGCCGAAATTTTCCTTCCAAACCGGATTGTGAACACCCCTAATTATAGTTATTGTTATATGAATTTTATACTTAAGAAAATTAGATAATCAATCTAAAATTTATATTTATTTCTATTTAACAATTCTTTCAATCTAAAAAAAGTAATATCAAAGGCAGGTCAATTTAAAATTAATATTCAATAATATCATAGATATTGAAACAATATAAAATGTAGCTCAATTATTTGTGGTGATCAAACATGACCTTCCGAGAAAAGCATTACAATTTACAGCCATGAACTTAAGCAGTAAAGCTGGCTCCACTGGAATTAATGGGAATGGGAAATGGAAATGGAAATGTCAAATGTAGTTAATTTGCAGAAACTAGAAAGCTAAGCAAGGGTCAACTAGGGGTGTACACGGTCCGGTTTGGCCGGTTTGAGAGTTGAAGTATGGACCAAACCAAATAATACGATTTGAAAAATTCTCAAACCAAACCGGCAAAATTAATATTTCAAACCAAACCAAATAAAACGGTTTGGTTCGGCCGGTTTAACGGTTTGAAATACGACGTTAACGAGCAAAGTCAAAATGTAGAAAAATCTCATATTTTTAGCTAAAATTTATTTGAGAAATTAAAAAAAAAGCTAATAGTGGCTCTCATCGGCAATGTATGAGACAATCTTAATAAAAACAAACAATTAATGACATAAAAAAATAATAGTTCATATCACATTCTAAAAAATAATAGTATGGTGAAATTAATAAGATACGATAACGATGAAGCTTGCCCAGAGAATAGAGAAGACAATAAGGGTAAAGAGAGACATTTGAATAAAATTGTGAGATTGGAATATTAGATTATTTAAGATTTATTTTATATTTTAGAAAATAAATAAAATTTAGAAAAAGAATTAAAATGAGATTGAAATATTTGATAGTTTAGGTTTTATTTTAGATTTTAAAAAATAAATAAAAATGTATGAGAAAAATAAATATTATATTATGTTGCATAGAGAATTTGATCTCATACCTCTTAAAAACTAAAATCTAGATAGAACCACTATACTAAATGTACTATATTTATGTTTTAAGTATAAAATATAATTTAAATATTTATTATTAATATAAACGGTCCGGTTCGGTCCAAACGGCCGGTTTCTCTACTCAAACCGTGGACCAAACCAATTAATACGGTTTGAAACTTACGGTCCGGCCGGCCGATTTTCGCATTTGTCAAACCGGCCAAACCGGCCTAATTATTTCGGTTTGGCCGGTTTGGACCAAACCATGTACACCCCTAGGTCAACTATTAAGTCGCACGTAATTAATGCAACGCGTATTTTTAGTTGGGAAAAACATCTCCATTTTGTACAAATTAAAAAAATATATTTTAAGGATTTTTATTAGTGGATTATATCCCTAAAATTAATTTTGTTAGTAGAATTTATCATCTATTAATGATTCATCTTTTGAGTATCACGTAGTAGTACTGATGTAAGAGTGACCTGATATTTTTATTTTTCAATATAATTTTATTTCTTAAATTAAAATATTATTATTATTAAGAAACTTTATTTTTTAAATATATTCTAATTTAAACAGTAATAAGAGTTCTTTCAATTGTTTTTTAATAAATCAACTAATAATTTTACTTTTAATAATATCTTAATAATATATATATATATATATATACACGTGAAAATATTTTAAATGACCAATTTTATTATAAAAAAAATCTTAAATAACCACCACAATATACATGTATAATTAATAATCAAATTTATGTGAACTTTCACAGATATCCATATTATTAATTTATTTTTTGCAAGTTTTTAAATTTAAGCAATCAATGTTGTAATAATTACAATTTTATTACTCAAATTTGTACTTAAAAAATATAAGGTAAATGTTGTAAATATTTTTATTTTTATGTGGTCATTACTTGTAATCTTTATTATTGGGCTCTATGGCCCTATTCATATGTTCAGTTAAGGTATGTATATATTGACATAATATGGAGAGAATATGAATGACAGTTACTTTCTCTTCATCTCTGTATTCTCTCTTTCTCCTCGTATCTTCTGTATTGAATATTTTCACCTCTCCTTTATCTCAAATTTACAACACGTTATCAGCACGATTGATAAAAAAAAGGTAAAAGCCATCACAATGATAATGAAATTATAAACATAAATGATCTGTCCGCCTTCCAATATCACGAAAAATGCATATACGTCAAAACCTCTGGCAAGAAGATAAGAAACAACTAGAACATAGAGAAACGAAACGAGGAGAACGTATTTAGATAAACCCCAAACCGACTCTGCCAAAATAAGTCACGATCCAAAGGTGTCCAATTTAGGTATACCAAGGATCTCCTTTTCGCAATTCAATAGGCCCCCAGAAACAAATTAAATTCATTACATAGACCACAATTATGATCTAAACAATCCACAAAAAGGTTGAAAGCAGATAACACCCAAATCATTCGCTTGGTCATCGACGCTCTCCTTGTCCAATTCATCAATACACACAATCAACCACAAAAACGCAAAGATGTGATCGCCGAAGTTAAAAAAAAAACTCAATCTTAATTTGCTGAATCCATCATTTTCTTATGCCTTCAATGTGGGGACTACAAATTCTCAGTTGGAAGGAGATCGTGACTTATAAAGGTCTTCAATATCTAAATTCACGCACAAATGAATTAGAACTGTAAGTTCGAAATATAATTAACTTGCAATGTAGTAAGTATTCAGTCATATGCATTTATAAATGCATTTATTTATTATAAAGGAGTGAATAGATCTTATGCACCATAAAGAAAGTATATATGGACCGTATATATTAAGTGATACTCCTCAATGCCAGATGCATGAGAGATTTATTGGTGCTAAAGTTAGATATCCGCGGAAATAAATTTCAATAAAGAAATAACACTCCTATAACCTCCTGAAGAGGATTGTCCTGAAGACAAGAAATCCCAATGACTAGCACGTGCATCAAATAATAAAACATTGGGATCGCGGAAAAACCAAGTTATATTATTATGGGAAATGTGGAAAAAAAAACTTGGTTAATATTGATATTATTATGAATTTATGTATAAAGGAGAAATATGTTATATAATCACAATTGTCGACAACATATATGTCTCTACAATTGCTCTTATATTCCTTAATTTGTAATATGGATCCAAAGCCCAAGTGCCAGAAGCACTATAATTGACTGAAATAAAAGAAGCAATTGAGACCGAGCTTTACTCGCTAAATAAAATAAAAAGTGTATACTTTATATCACATACACTGAAAATATTATCCCTGCAGGATACAAAATGGTATTTATATAGAAGGGAAATTAAAATAATGAGGTGGTGAAATATTAAGCGAGATAAATAGCTCATGAGTTTTTCGCAGACACCCATTATTGACTTTTATCAAAATATTCTCCTACTTTCTATGACATAATGTTCCGCAACTAAATATATGGCAGAAAATATGAAATTATATGTATGCAGTTAATAAACGTTATGATTGAATTTTTGTATTGGTCATTGGTACCTGTATGAATATCTTTAATGGATTTAGAAAGAAAATGAGAATTGCAACATGATATAATTCATTTAATTGAATCCTTCCTGCTGAAGGAATATATTGAAAATAATGTATTACGTGTATATTATTGGAAAACATAAAGAGCTTGAACAAGCTAGCTCATGCATAAAGACGGAGTTCTAAATGAAAGACTTGATAAGATCAAGTGCTAGTTGACCTGCAGATCAACTATCTCTCGAAGAGGTTTTTATACATATCAGTCAACTTTTGTGAAAGTTCGTCCACACAATGCATATTGTCATTTGATCCAAAAGTGGATAATGACTCGTTTGGATCTAAAGAAGATAACAAAAGTATATATAGGACCAGAAGTTCCTTACTTGAGTGTTATTATGACACTATTTTATCAGGCCTGATATGACATTTGGAGTTACTTGTTGGTAAAGATGAATTTTTCTCTTATAAGAGGTGTCGGAAAGATGTTAAATATATCATTTGTTGTCTTCATGGTACAAGATACTGGTATCTTATCTATCTTATAAAGAAATCAATATATGGTATTAGTAGTATACAAGTGGATGATTACTATTTCGTTGATCCCCATATTTCTATGTCTTGACTGGTTATGTTGTTATTATTAATTGAAACAATATATTCGTGAGGTATATAAGGTTACGACAAGAGTGATATTCCTCATTATCTTTGTTAAGGATAATACAATTAATTGTGTTGCACAAACAAGTGTTGAGTATGCAAAATATTTATTATTAGCATTCTTTTACAGTGATAATCCTGCAGATTATTCACATAGACTATTCCATATTTACATTTGAATAAATATTCATAATAGATTATAGTTGGAGGATTGTTGTCTTCAGGGGGAGCGACAATCTCAAATTATCTTGAGATCTCGAAAGTTAATATTTTGGAGAAAATTAATAATCTCAAAATAGTTTTCGTGTTTAGACCCTGAAGGTCTATTCTACTCAAAAGGTTAAATAGATGTACTCTTTTTCCCTTAATAAGTTTTTCCCATTGGGTTTTCTTAGTTAAGGTTTTTAACGAGGCATCTAGTGCAACACATGAATAAGCTTATGTCTTGTACTCTTTTCCTCGATTGTTTTTCCCACAGGATTTTCGGCGAGGTTTTTAACGAGGCATGAATATAACAAAGTAATGTCCAAGGGGGAGTGTTGTAAATATTTTTATTTTTATGTGGCCATTACTTGTAATCTTTATTATTGGGCTCTATGGCCCTATTCATATGTTCAGTTAGGGTATGTATATATTGACAGAATATGGAGAGAATATGGATGACAGTTACTTTCTCTTCATCTCTGTATTCTCTCTTTCTCCTCGTATCTTCTGTATTGAATATTTCCACCTCTCCTTTATCTCAAATTTACAACAGTAAATAGGGGAAAATATCCTAAATTACTGAGATTTTTGGGAAAATACCCCAATCTATTTACATAAGTTAAAAATACTTCAATCCTTACTTTCATTTATGAAATATACCCTGATCTATTTGATATTTTGGGAAAAATACTCAAATGTATTATTATTAGTTAAAAACACCTCAATCTTTAATCCCGATTACAAATTATACCAATACAATAAATATTATTGGCTCACACAAAGATGACAGTCAAAACAACTATCTTCGTTCGTGTTAAATCTAATGTTTTAAACAACCAATATTTGTTATATATTCATAAAAGTATTTAAACTCCATGTTCTACTCTTTTTTTTTTAATTTCCTTCGGTTAGTGTAACGTCCAATCAAAACCAAGACGGATACATTTTGATATAAGATCACACGTCAAAACACGCATTGACAGAAAAAAAAGGAATTCAAGCAACCGAAGGAAAAGAAAGAGCAGAACATGAAGATTTAAATACTTTTTAGAAGATAAATGCATTTGAATATGTAGCAAATATTATTGTTTAGCACGTTAAATTTAACATGGACGATGATAGTTGTTCTGACTGTCATCTTTGTGTGCGCCAATAATATTTCTCGTTTTGGTATAATTCATAAACAAAATTAAAGATTGAGGTATTTTTAATAATTATTACTCCCTCCATCCCGGCTGAATTGTCCCGGGTTGACCGGACACAATAACCAAGGAGTGTGAGTGTAAAGTAAGTTGAGTGGAATTAATATTTTATTGTTGAGTGTGAAAAAGTTGTCTTTTTAAGTAATGAGACAATTGAGGTGGGATGGACGAAAAATGAAAGTGAGACAATTGAGGTGGGACGGAGGGAGTAATACATTGGGGTATTTTCCCAAAATATCAATAGATCGGGATATAATTCATAAATAGAAGTAAAGATTGAAGTATTTTTAACTTATGAAAATAAATTGTGGTATTTTTAAAAAAATATCAATAATTTAGGGTATTTTCTCCTATTTACCCAAAAATATATTAGCTAATTCGGGTCTGACATTCAATCCACTTTATTTGTAAATTAGAAAAATTATAGAATGATGGTTGAGATTTGAATGACCACTTTTTAGAAAAAAAAGTTCGAATTTGTGATATAAATTTAAATTAAAAATTTTAAATTATTTTCGCTTGAATTTAATGAAATTAATAAAAATGAAATGTAGTCATTTGCAATTTAATATGCGATTTAAAAAAAGGGCAATTCTAAATACAGCCTCAATATTTCTCTTCATAGCCACTTTTTTTTAGTTTTACAATTTTACCCTCATCTCATAACCTCCAATTTAAATTTTAAATAAAAATAAACCCAAGAATTCCCTCCAAATAAAATGGATTAATATTAAATCTTATGTTAATCCACCTCTCTCTCTCTCCGTCATCTATGACAGAAGTAGATTTAACTATTTTGTTTAAGTTTAAAATCTTTGTCCCATGTTGTCAACATGCACTACAAAAAAAAAAACACTACGTGTAGTGACAATAATGTCAGTGACATTTAAATTTTTGTGGCTAAAAATACATTTTTAGTAACAATTATGTATTTTATCATAAAAAATGCAATCTGTGACAATTTAATTAGTTGCGGATATTTATTGTCACTAAAGCTAGTGGCAATAATATTTTTGTGACTAAACATATATTTATAGCAACAATAAATTCTTTTGTCACAACAAATATGAGTTGTGACAATTTTATTAGTTGCGAATATTTATTGTCACTAAAGTTAGTGACAATAATATTTTTGTTACTAAATATATATTTACTGCAACAATAAATTTTCTTGTCACAAAAAATATAATTTGTGATAATTTCATAAGTTGTCAATATTTATTGTCACTAATATTAGTGACAATAAATTTTTTGTAACTAAAAATACTATTTTAGCTACAATTAATTTTTTCATCACAATATTTTTCAATTTGTGACAATTTCATATGTTGTTAATATTTACCGTCACTAAAGTCAGTGACAATAATTTATTTTGTTGCTAAATCAATTTATAGTGACAGTAACCAAATTTATCACAATAAATAATAAATAATTATAATTTAATATATTATAACTGAATTTGTCAATAATAATATTTTTTATTATGTTTAAATAAAATTTCAAAATTTAATAAACTCCACTAGTTCATTAGTAATATTTTTTATAAGCCATCAATTTGCTTTTGGTTACGTATTATCTAAAACTTTTAAATTTTATGAAATTCTATTATATACTTCCAAATATATGAAATTATATCCTACATTATGTTTTATTAAGTAATTTGATTCCCACCAACTTAACACTGTTAAGATTTTATTACATTTTTGGTTAAGACTATTATGATATTTACCCATATTAAGCAAAATTCTTGATGTGGCAATTAAATAATAATTGAATATTGACTTTATATACTTAAGTAATTAAATTATATAAATATTTGTATATAAGTAATAAATATTAATAAAAAATTACATTTAAAAACATTTAAAATATGATTAAAGATTATGTTACTATATTAAAAATTATTCTATTTAAAGGTGATAAGATTCAAAATGTGTAATTAAGCTAAAATTCAGATTGAATTAAAACTTTAATCATGTATTTAAATAAAAACACACAATTAATTAAGATTATTGAATTTTTAATGAGTTAATTATTTATTCAAAATATAAAATAATGCGTAAATTTAAATTGTTTAGTTAAATTATAATTTTAATTACATATTTATGAAAAAATTATGTTTAATATAAATTAAAATCTTACGTTATATTTTTTTTTATTAAAACTTATTTTTTTATTCAATTTTAATTATTAGTAATCTTATAAATTAAAAAAATACTATCACTTCGACAAATACTAAATAATGAAGTAAAAGTGAATATTGTGTAGTAGTTTTTTAATATAAAACTGTATAAAACTTCATTTTATCAATATTTACATTTTACATTTATTTTTAGAATTCTCTGATGTGGTAGTAATTTTTAATTTTTAAGTTTGTCAAGATTTAAAATTATAAAGAGAAATAGATTCCATAAATTTATTAAGTTTAAATAGATAGACACTATTACCTTAGATATATTAACTATCCAAAATATTAATAATTAATCACTTGGTGCAGTGGATAGATATAAAGGATTAAATTAAGAGGTAAAAGGTTCGAATCCTGTTGGAAGCACTAAATATTAATTTTTTATATGAGTATGTGCAAGGCACTTGATTATTCATAGGTGCGGTGCAGTGCGATGTTGGCTCGGTGGTCCTAATTGCTCGTGGTGCGGCACGATGTCGGTGGATTCAGTCGATGGTTGGTTGTGGCTCGGTGGTGGTAGGCTAGATGCGGTTCAATGGTTGGGTGTGGTGCGGTTGGTTAGTCGTGGCTCGATGTTGGCGGGTTAGGTGCGATGCAACGGTCGGACGGTTGGGTGCGGTTCAAGGCATTGCGGCTCAGTGGTGGCTCGACCGACGGTTAGGTACGGTGTAGGCGGGTTCAGATGTTTTGGTCAACTATGGCTAGGTATTTTAGTGACGAAAATTTTTGCTACTAAATTCGAAGTTTTTGTGATAATTAGTGTTGTGGCTAAAAGGTGTTTATTTAGTGACAACACTTATGTGTAACTATATAATGATATTTTAGTGACGACAAATTATGCTACTATATTATAAAGTTTTAGTGATAATTATTATAGTGGCTAAAACATGTTTATTTAGTGACAACACATCTGTGCGACTATATCATGACATTTTAGTGACGATTAAAGTTTGTAACTAATTAATAGTGAATTAGTGATGAAAATTGGAGTCACAATAAAATAGAGCAATAGTGACGACTATTGTAGTTCGTCGCTAAACCCTTTACCCCCTATTCAGTAGCCACGACATAGGGACGACACACAATATTGTCACTAATATGCTACAGTGACAAAATTCATATTTATAGTGATAATTTTTGTCGCCATTATAGACCATTTTTTTTTTTGTAGTGATGTCGCCCATGGAGGATTCGAATCTTTTAAGAACGCAGCCATCGGCAGTGGAGGTGAGAAGGCATCCCGGCTAGCGGCGGCGGTTACGTGATTTATGATTTATCATAGCCACTGTTTTGGTGGTAGGACAACTCGTCGAAAGGGATTTAAGAACTCGCTGTGTTTATGATGTTCTACACCAATGTGGCTGCACCAGCGTGTTGCCAATTTAGAGAGATAAATTTTTATGAAAGAGATGACCTGCAAAAATCATGGAGGCAGGCTGCAGGGCAAATTTGAAAGGTTAAAAAAAATTAATGATGTTGCCCTAAAAAAAATTAATTATGTTGCCCTTGTTATTGAAGATTCCAAACTTGATAAAGTAGGAAGATATTTCCGAAATTGATTTCTTCTAAAAAATATAAATTATGTTTTTTATTAAAGACTTTAAGTTTATAATAATGAGGGTAAAATAGTAATATTCTAAAAAAAAGTGGCTATGAAGAGAAATATTGTGACTATTTTAGAATTACCCTAAAAAATAGATAATGTGGGATTTGACCAAAAACTCCATTTGTGATTTCTAGCGTTTGCAACTTACGTGTAATTTCAATTGTTTAAAGATAATTAAAATATAAAAAAAATTGTATGCGATGTATTTGCGAGTACATTTAATAATTTATTTAAATTAATTTCTTTAAATAATTAAATCGTAAAGTACATTTTGTGACTAGTATAAAATTTATTAGTCCCCGATCAGAGTGTTTTTATATGCAGCGGAAGTATAAATACGGTCTTGCAGTTATCTTACTAAGCTCGCGACTTAGCAAGTATTTATCAAATGTGTTTAAGCTCGAATATTCATTAAGTTAATTGCAGATTATACTACAACAATTGGTGTGTTGAGTTTCAAATATGCACAACCACAAAATAACGAATAAAAGCAGTAAAAGAAACACAAGGATTTATAGTGGTTCGAACAACTGTTCTACGTCCACTCTTCAGTCCTCCCACTAAAAATCCACTAAAAGATTGAGTACAAGGTCAGACCTGATCTCTAACATTGAACAGCTCCTCCGTCTGGTCAACGCGCACCTTCAAGCACCTCGGTCTTCAATCTTCACCTTGTCGCTCCGTAGAGTGAGGACAAACTTCCCTTCTCCTTGGACGTCGACTGTTGGGAGTTTTATAGTTCTTCCAAGAACCTATCCTTGTGTTAGCGATGCCCGTAAGAATCACGCTTGCGAAGCTAGGTGACTGCTAGATTCTTTCTAGGATTAGAAAGAATCCCAATATAAACCTTAGAGGTTATACTTCAGAGGTCTCGAGCTTCAAGTATGATAGCTAGTGAAAAAGATTCAATCACGTACTAGCTAGGTTGAGTTCGCGTAGAGTAGAGAGTGTTTTGATATTGTCTAGTTTTCTCCGTGAATATAATTTCGCGAACCTTTGAATCATTTTAGGATGACACCTATTTATAGATGAAGATTCAAACGGTTGTTTGAATCTTATCCGTTAGACTCAAAGGCATTGCTCGTCTATCTGCGTTCTTCCTTTTTCTGCAGTGGACAAAGACTTTTCAAGTCTCCTCGTCTCTGATTGGCATAGCTTCTATCAGTGGTCTTCTTTGTTAGAACGGATCTTTTTATTTAACTTGAAACCTCCGTTGTGTCTGATGATTGTTCTATTCTCTGATTCGTCAGGTTTTCTTGTGATCTAGATCCTTCTGATTTACGACTCCAATATTCCTCTTGATTGTTGTAGAGCGTTTGTTGGCGGTTGGCATACAGCTGGCATCTCAACAGTCTTTGCTAAGATCTTCGTATTCAGCTGGAGATACTTCTTCAGCATTCTTGAGTGCGTTCAACATTTCACCGTATTTGCTAGCCTTCACTTGTCTTCTTCAATGATCTTCAGCAATCATCAAGCATGTTAATTCCTTCAGCATTTTTTATTCTTCTTCTTTTCTAGTTCTATTACAACTCAAGTGTATATTGCCTATACAGGACTTTTACATTTGACTCGATACTAAGTTGCTAGAAACTAGATTGGCTATTTTTTGGCTTGAGCTTTGATGCACCAAAACATAATTACAAAATTATTGACAATAAAGGGATTTAACATTTCTAACAATATTCCTAACAAAATTGTTTGTAACACATTTGCGATTAGATATTAAAATAAGAAATTAATTCCGATAATAAATCTTAAAATAAAAATATTTGCAATCTAATCATTTAATTGTTTCTAAGAAAACATTGAATACCGCATTCAAGATGGAGCAAGTAGTTTGTAATTTTTTTACAAATATATAAGAATCATATTTGTAAAAGTGAGGAAAAATGACTATTTTTTTAATGTGTACATAATCAAGGTTATTTAAGATTTTTATTTAGTCAAAGTTGTCATTTGCGATTTTGAATATATATAGATGGGATCATATGATAATAAATACGTATATTAAAAATAAGAATGAATCTCATTTCTTAGTTCTAATTAAATCAATGGCTGATATTTAATCAAGCAACAGTTAAAACGTAATCAAATTATAAATGATCAAGCAACAACTGAAATACAATCAAACAATATTGTAATCAAGCAATAACTAAAACACAATCAAACAATATTGTAAAGGTAATCAAGCGATTTTATCATTTCATTACGGGGGAATTTTTATCACCGGATCCAATCCCTATATATATATATATATATATATATATATATATATATATATATATAGAGAGAGAGAGAGAGAGAGAGAGAGAGATGTGATCATATGTTACCCACCTCCACATGTTATATGAGACCAATTCTCAACCCTTAATTTTTTGAATCATGTGGTCCACATTTAAACTTGAATTATTCATTAATAATTTTTAATTTCCTTATTAATCATTATTAAAGATTATTTAGTAATCACCACAAGACATATCTCTTCTTACCCATCTGCTTTCTCACTCTCTCGACTCATCCATCTCTCTCTCACACACACTCTCTCTTTCTCTCTCTCTGCGTGTAAGGAATTTGTATTCTTTGAATAGCATGCTTTCTAGGTACGTGAATCTGGGGATGACGAAGGTCGCGAAGAAGTTGTTCGATAGAATGCCTGAAAGGGTCAGGTGAGAAAAAAATCCCCTGTGAGAGAAAAGAATGAATCTGATCCATTAGATCTTAATAAATCAATGATTGATATACAATCAAGCAACAACTGTAACACAATCAAGCATCATATTAATCAAGCAACAAATAAAACATAATCAAGCAATTGTTCGATTGTGTTTTGATTGTTGCTTGATTGTATATCAACCATTGATTTATT
>JAPKLW010000017.1:1648735-1659364 GCA_026898455.1 Plectranthus barbatus | reverse complement strand
AGAGAGAGAGAGAGAGAGAGAGAGAGAGAGTGTTATGACCAAGTGCTAAAATTAAAGTTTGCGCTAAATAGGAATGAATTCATGCCATTGGATTGATAGCATTAATGATTGAGATTAAAGCATAAATAATTAAAAAATTAAGCATGATTTTTGTTCGTGCTTAATTGTTTTATAAATTATGCTTAATTCGATTAAGAATGATTTATAAAGAAAAAAAGTATAAAATCTGGAAAAATATTTTAATCTCAACCTTTGATTTTTTTAGATGAATGGTGTAGATTCATTCCTATTTAGTACAAACTAACTTTAAGTATGGGATGAACCCCCTATATATATATATATATATATATATACACGGATGCATTATATGGTTACCCCATCTCTATATGTTATATGTGGCCAAATCCTAGCATTTAGATTAAGATTTCAATGCTTGTGATTTAACTTGAAAGTAAACAAATTTCGGTGCATTATCGAGTGTAATGTACTACATCATTGGATATAATGGTAATTTTCACACTCACGATTTTGGAATTAGCTGAAACAAAAATCACATTCCTCAAAATTGTCTTTTTCTCTCTTCTTTAAAATTTTTATAAAACTTTAAATAATCATAACTCACTCAATTTAAATTAATTTTCCACGTATTATATATCAAATTAAAGATAATTTAATTATCTTTCAAACACAATCTCTATTACATATATTTAGAATAATATATTCATCGTAAACTAAATAATGTAATTGCCTAAACTAAATAATGTAAAATAATTCAAAGAAAAATGTAATGATATATTTAAAAGTACTGTAACATTAATAAGGTAATAAGGAGAATTAGATAATGTAAATCGATGAACATAGATAATGCAATATAATATGAATAATAATGTAATGACATATTATGTTGCATTATCTAATTCTACTTATTAATATTACAATATTACATTATCCTTTGTATTATGTTACATTATTTAGTTTTAGTTATTACATTATTTAGTTTTAGTAAGGTTATCTTATTCCTAACCTATGCAATAAGAATTTCGTTTGAAAGGTAATTAAATTATCTTTGATTTGTTATATAATGTGTTATGAATGTTACATTATTTATGACAAATATGTTGCATTATTTGTTTACAATTTCAATAGTATAATAAAACCTAGATTCATATTTAAAAAATAAAATAAAAATACGCAATAAAAGATAATGTAATATATAAAGAATAAATAATATATCAACTATCATATAAATAATGTAACATCTACATAGTAAAAATTGGTCGGCTGACAGTCGCCAAGAAATTGCACCACCGTGCATAACAGATACTCAAAACCACTATTAACTGTTGGCTGCGAAAATACTAACTAAGACCAGCCAAAATAGATGCCGACGAAGAGAAAAATAGCCGAAGTTGGACTATTGAAGGAGAACCATCGCAAGATCGAGAAAGTTTATGCACATACGCATCACCATCGTATTCCAACTCACGCAATCTCTTTCAGGCATTCAATCGAACAAATTCTTCGCAGCCTTCGTCATCCCCAAATTCGCATACCTAGAAAGCATGTTATTCCAAGAATATAAATTCCTCACACGCAGAGAGAGAGAGAGAGATGGATGAGACGAGAGAGAGAAGATGGATGAGAGCAGATGGATGAAAAGAGAGATAGATGCCTTGTGGTGATTACTAAATAATCCTTAATAATGATTAATAAGAAAATTAAAAATTATTGATAAATAATTCAAGTTTAAATGTGGGCTATATGATATAAAAAATTAAGGGTTGAGATTTGGTCTAATATAATATATGGGAGGAGAGTAACATAGGCTCACAACTTTATATATCTATATATCTTATTAATTAAAGTGTAGTAGTATTTTAATTAATAATTAAAAATACTATTATAAAGACATCTAAAAATATAAATACTTTAATAATAAATTAAAAAATATAAATAATTATTAAAAATATCAGTCACTATCGCATGGTGCTGGTATGACTGTGGTACTTAACGGCTCTATCACTATTAGAGAATAAATTTACCTAATATACATGAACCTTAAGGATATAATTATTTAATAGAAAAACTTAGTATATATATTTCTATAATTTATAAAAATTGGGGGCTATATTTTCCCTTTTTTTGTTAAGTTTTATGTTTGACAAAATCAACTCAGTTCATTGTTTGTGGTTACATACTTAACGCAAGCGAAAACACTCTTCTAACCCTGGCAGCAAAATCCTTCATGGCTCATCTCGCTTCCATCGTTGTTCTACTACACCTCCACTTTTTCTACATCTCAGGTGCGTCCCACCAATTCATAACCATGGCTATCTCTACTTTTTTTTGCTACTTCATCTCATAATATATATAGATATGAAACAGGAGCTGGCGCTGTAAATCTCACTATTGCGAACAATTGTTCACAGACAATTTGGGCTATGACTGCCGATGACAACACACCAGCGGTGAGCAGAACATCGGGAAGCGGTGGGGACGAGGTCCGTGTCGGAAGCTCAATCACCATACAGTTATCAAATAGGTGGAACGGTCGCGTCTGGGGCAAAACCGGTTGCATCTTCAATGAGTCCGGCAGCGCCGCCTCTTGCGCCACCGGTGACAACAAGCCGTTTACGCTGGCTGAGTTCTTGCTGAATTCGACTCGGTCATTGGACTTGTACGACGTCAGCCTGGTGGATGGTTACAACTTACCTCTGCTGATCCAGCCAAATGGTGGGTGTGAGTCCACTGGCTGCATCGCTGACGTTAACCAGAGATGCCCACCGGAGCTGAGGACCGCAGGCGGCGCTGCGTGCAGAAGCCCGTGCGACGTGTTTGGGACCCCGGAGTACTGTTGCAATAGCCTGCCGTCGTGTGGGCCGACGAATTACTCGAGACTGTTCAAGGAAGTGTGTCCAAAAGCTTATACCTACCCCAAGGATGGTGCTAGTAGCGTCTTCGCATGCTCTGCCGCTTCTCGTTATACCATCACCTTCTGTCCACCACCCTACAATTCTGATCTAGGTAAACAATTCACATATATAAATATATAGAGAGCTCCATCACAACTGGTATGTATCATGGGAATTCATTTTCTTTTTCTGTCTTTTCTTTTCAAGGGATTCCCCCTGCTCCAACTCCTGATCCTTCAGAAGCAATAGGTATTCATCACTCGAGATCTTCTTCATTTAATTTTCTTTGTTTATTTTCAATTTCTTATGCCTTAGTTTGTTAATTCGCTCTGGTCATAAAAAAAAAATATAACATTGGCTTCTTTGATTCCTCCCTAGGCCCTACTCCATTCGAGGGCCCTCCAGTAGATGATGCAGAGGAAAATGGTGATGGAAAAAAACGTGTTGACGGTGGTCTCATAGGTAAAACCTTAACCAGCAAGTCTTTTAAGCACGCAAACACACACTATTCTATTACGGTTCTGTGGCAGGGATCATGTAATATATGTATGCCCCTTGATCGTGCAGCTGTATCATTTCTATTAGTGTTCATTGCCATGACGTTTGGTCTTGTCACATTCTACTTTCACAAAAATAGACCAAATTCTGAAAATGGAGCTGCCCCGAAATGCAACCGAGACGTTGAAAATATTCTACTCCAATATGGATCTCTTGCTCCCAAGAGATACACATATTCAGAAATCGAGAAAATAACCAATTCCTTGAGAGATAAGCTTGGTAGTGGAGGATACGGCAGTGTGTACAAAGGCAGGCTACCTGATGGCCGACATGTTGCTGTCAAGATCTTGGTTGATCAGAACGATACCGATGGAGAAGAATTCGTGAATGAAGTCGTCAGCATCGGTAGAACCTACCATGTCAATATTGTGTCTCTCTTGGGGTTTTGCTACGACTACGTGGGAAACAAGAGAGCTCTAGTATATGAATTTATGCCCAACAGCTCATTAGACAAGTACCTCACCAACAATGGTTGCCTCCTCGATATGGCAAAGCTCAACAAGATTGCAGTTGGAATCGCCAAAGGCCTAGAATATCTACACACCGGGTGCATCACCAGGATCGTCCATTTCGACATTAAGCCTCAAAACATTCTTCTAGACAAAGGATTTTGTCCAAAGATATCTGATTTTGGGCTTGCCAAACTCTGCAAGACGAAGCAGAGTGTGCTGTCAGTGGTTGGGATGAGAGGCACGATTGGATACATTGCACCAGAAGTATTTTCAAGAAATTTTGGAGGAGTGTCACATAAATCTGATGTGTATAGTTATGGAATGATGCTTCTTGAAATGGCTGGAGCCAAAAAGGGGATGCAGGCTGAGGCGAACCATTCGAGTGAAAATTATTTTCCAGATAAAATCTACGAGCAGGTTATGTTAATGGGTGTCAACAGCAACGAGGTGATGGAGGAGGGAGAGGAAGGAAGAAAGAAAATGTTTTTGGTGGGATTTTGGTGCATTCAGACCAGTCCCTTGGATAGGCCGTCGATTTCCAAGGTTGTTGAGATGTTAGAAGGAAGTGTTGACGCCATACAAATTCCACCAAAGCCATTCCTCTTTTCACCGCCGCTCATTCCCGATCACTGTACCTCTTCCTCCTCAGACTACACACAGACTCACAACTCAGGCACTGTTGTATAATTTTTTATTATTTATATTTGCATCGGTGAGTTTCTCCTCTGTGTTTGTAGGTAAACAAGTTGCTGATGTTTAGTTTTTGAAATCTCCAGTGTGGATATGTTTCTCACATAGTCTTCAAAGAATTATATGTTATATTTATTGTGTCTCAGAAAGAAAGAAATTTGTATAAAATGAAAAGGATTATATGAGTTTGATAATGCATTCAAAATCGCTAAATCAAATTTATTATCATCGCTTGGAAGGGAAGAATTTGAATGTTGGTTTCTTGTCCAACGCCCAGCTGTATTAACATCCTTGTAATAAATGTATTCTTGCTGAGCATATATAGTATAATATTTTTTTTCTTATATTCATCCATTTTTTCTTCATGAGATTATCTCATAGAATATACCAAATCTAGATACTAAGAAAATGAAAAAAACTTCCGATTAGGAGGGTTGGAGCCCCCTAGCCCCAAGGTAGATCCACGGCATTTAAATGTTGGTCTGGAGACATTTACTAAAACAAAAAATGTTCCATTGTTCACCATGTGGTCGTGTTAATGTGCACATTATAGATAATAATTGAAATAATTAAAATTAACCTCATTACTAATATTATATTGTCATATATCACGTGAACGAAACAGTTTACCCACTTTCTAAATGGTGTTAAATCTTCATGGCTGGGCATGTAGCTGTTTCTCAATCTTGGTGAATAAATTGTAGATTAATGTGTTGTTTATGAATTTAAGATATATGGTATTGATTAATTTATTTTATTTTTTTAGATGATAGTAAATTTTCGAAATATATTTTCTTTTCTCTCAGCGAAAAGAAATTCAGTTATGTTAAATAAAAGAGTGCACGCGCTTCATCTTCACCAATAAATGATTCAAGTTAAAAATAAATTATACTTCTTTTTTGTTATTCTATGTTTATTATATAATTGTACTTTTTGTTATATAAATTTTATTATTAAGAAAATCAGATAATCAATCTAAAAATTAATTTATTTCTATTTAACAGTTTTTAATCTAAAAAAAAGTAATATCAAAAGCAGGTCAATTTAGAATTAATATTCAAATATATCATAGATATTAAATCAATTTAAAAGTCGCTCAATTATTTGTGGTGATTCTAATTTCTACAAGACCTTCCAAGAAAAGCATTACCCCACTTGAATTGATAGGAACTAGTTTTTTCCCGCGCGATGCGCGGCGTGTATATATTAATGTAGTTAATTTGCAAAAAGCAAGAAAGGGTCAACTAATAAGTCGTGGTAGTAATTAATTCAATGCATATTTTTAGTTGGGAAAATAGAAAAATATATCCCATTTTTTCTATAAATTAGGAAAATATATTTTAAAATATTTTTACTAGCGGATTATATCTCAAAATTTAATTTTGTTAATGTTAAGTATCACATGGCGTTCATATAATAATGACGTGACATTTTGATTTTTATCTTTTTATCCTTTTAATAATGTTTTTTAATAAAAATATTTTTTTATTTTTTTCTCATTTAAAATATCATTAAAAATATTAATTTTGTAAAATATCCAAATTTAAACTATAATAAGAGTTCTTTCAATTGTCTTTTGATAATTCAACTAATACATTGATATTTTAATAATATCTTAATGAAAACATAAATAAATATATATATATATATATATATATATTAATAACTTAAATAAAAACAATTTATTTAATAAATAAAAATACTTAAAAAGACAAAAATCTAAAAAAAAATTGAGGATATAATTTCCAAAATAAAAATATGGAAGTATATTCAACTGATTTGTGAATAATTGGGGTTTTATTTTCCTATTTTTCCTTTTTTTTAATTATTATTTTTTAAAGTTTTATGTTTGACAAAATCAACTCAGTTCATTGTTTCTGGTTACATAATTCACACAAGCGAAAACACTAAAAACACTCTTCTAACTCATTATTAATGAATCAGCAAAATCCTTCATGCCTTCTTCTTGCTTCCCTCGCTGTTCTACTCCATCTCCACTTTCTCTACATCCCAGGTACGTAGCACTGATTCATAACCATTGGTATGAAACAGGAGATAAGATAATATTGATATGAAACAGGAGTTGGCGGTGTAGATTTCACTATTGTGAACAATTGTTCTCAGACAATCTGGGCTATGGTTGCCGACAACAACGGAACACCGACGGCGAGCAGAACTTCGGCAAGCGGTGGGGACAAGGTCCGTGTCGGCGGCTCAATCGCCATTCAGTTATCTAATGGGTGGAAGGGTCGCGTCTGGGGCAAAACCGGTTGCATCTTCAATGAGTCGGGCAGCGCCTCTTGCGCCACCGGTGACGACAAGCCGTACACGCTGGCTGAGATCTCGCTGCAGTCGCCTCAGCTATCATCGGACTTTTACTACGTCAGCCTGGTGGATGGTTACAACTTACCTCTGCTGATCCAGCCTAATGGTGGGTGTGACTCCGCTGGCTGCATCGATGACCTAAACCGGAGATGCCCGCCGGAGCTGAGGACCGCAGGCGGCACTGCGTGCAGAGGCCCGTGCGCCGCGTTTGGGAAATGTGGACCGACGACTTACTCGAGACTGTTCAAGGAAGTGTGTCCAAGGGCTTATACCTACCTCAAGGATGATGGAAGCATCTTCACCTGCACCGCCGCTTCTCATTACACCATTACCTTCTGTCCACCACCCTACAATTCTTATCTAGGTGAACTTCATATATAGTGCTCCACCGCAACTCTAGTCATGACCATGGGAATTCATTTTCTTTTTCTGTCTTTTCTTTTCAAGGGATTTCCCCTGCTCCAACTCCCGCCGATACTTATCCTCCACCAGGTATAGGTTTCATCACTCGAGATCTTCTTCATTTAGTTTTTCTTTGTTTATTTTCAATTTATTATGCCTTAGTTTGCTAATTCGCTTCTTGGTCATAGAAAATATAACATTGGCTTCTTTGATTCCTTCGTAGAGGACTCGGCACATCTTGCATGGGAAGATCTTGTTGGGGATCTTGTCACATGTAAATCCATTAATTAGTCTTCTTGTTTGATATATATACACACACAATATTCTATTACTACTTAATTACTGTTGTGTGGCAGGATCGTGTAATATATGTATGCCCTTTTATCGTGCAGTTGCAATTATTACAATTAGCTTCGTGGTTGTTTTCTTGGGCATTTGCTGCTTTCTCATAAGACGAGATTATGAAACCGAAGCTGCACGGAAATGTGACCGAGACATTGAAACTCTTCTACTCCAACATGGATCTCTTGCTCCCAAGAGATACACATACAAAAATCAAGAAAATAACCAAGTCCTTCAGATATAAGCTTGGTCGTGGAGGATATGGTAGTGTGTACAAAGGCAGGCTACCTAATGGCCGACTTGTTGCTGTCAAGATTTTGGTGGAAACAGATACCGATGGAGAAGAATTCGTGAATGAAGTCGTCAGCATCAGTAAAACCTCCCATGTTAACATCGTCACTCTCTTGGGGTTTTGCTACGAGGGAAACAAGAGATCTCTTGTTTATGAATATATGCCCAACAGTTCATTAGACAAGTTTCTCAGCAACGATGATTGCCTCCTGGATTCCGAAAAGCTCTATAATATTGCAGTTGGAATCGCCAAAGGTCTAGAATATCTACACACCGGGTGCATCACCAGGATCGTCCATTTTGACATTAAGCCTCAAAACATTCTTTTAGACGAAGAATTCTGTCCAAAGATATCTGATTTTGGGCTTGCCAAACTCTGCAAGAAGAAGCAGAGTGTGTTGTCAGTGGTTGGGATGAGAGGCACGGTTGGATACATCGCACCAGAAGTATTTTCAAGAAATTTTGGAGGAGTGTCTCATAAATCAGATGTGTATAGTTATGGAATGATGATTCTTGAAATGGCTGGAGCCAAAAAGGAAACGCAGGCTGAGAGTGAGGCGAACCAATCGAGTGAATGTTATTTTCCAGATAAAATCTACGAGCAGGTAATGTTAATGGGTGTCACCAGCAACGACTTGCTGATGGCGGAAGAGGAAAGAAGAAAGAAACTGTTTTTGGTAGGATTTTGGTGCATTCAGACCACTCCCTCAGATAGGCCGTCGATGTCCAAGGTTGTAGAGATGTTAGAAGGAAGTGTTGAGGCCATACAAATTCCACCAAAGCCATTCCTCTTTTCACCGCCGCTCATTCCCGATCAGTATACCTCTTCCTCCTCAGACTACGCACAGACTCACAATTCAGACACTGATGTTTAATTTTTTGTTTTTCTTTTAATTTTTGAATTGTCGCTTCTTCATTTATTTTAGTTCCAAGAAATGTTGATTGGCAAACTTTTTCATGCTAATCAATAAAATATTAATTTCACTACACTCACAAACATTGGTTTCTGTGCTGAAATTATGTGGGACTAATAACGCGGAACGGAGGTAGTATATTATAACAAAGTAGTCTACAATAACCGTTCCCGCCAAAAAATTTTATATTAATTTTATATTATATTATTTATTATTTCTTCTATTTTATAATAGATTTATAATAAATAATACTCCCTCCGTCCCGGGTCTCTTGAGACGTTTGACCCGGCACGGAGGTTAAGAAAAAGTGATTAATGAGTTAGTGGGGTTAGATTAGTTAGCTAATTAAAGTTTTAAAAAATAGAATAAAAAATGCGAAAAATCACATCCACTAATTAAATTTAAAATTACATGTAATCAATACAACACTTTTGATCAAATCACAAATTTGGAGCCATTTTTGCTCCTAATCCCTAATTTGAATTTACAACACAAATCAACACATTAAAACAAACACATGAGCATTAACACTACACATTTGATCTCAGAAGCATTCATCATCGATCCAAAAAAAAAAAAAAGAGAGGCCGAGAGAAGAATTGGAATGGAGGCAGGCCGTGAGCTTTGGGAATCGAAGCGGAATGAGCTCGTTCAATTTCTACTTGAAGGCAGCAAGGATGGTAAGCCTTTAAGGGGCAAGATCACCTCTGCAACCAACATCTTCGGAGTCCACCGATCCACCGTTCATCGGCTTTGGACAGCTGCAAAGAAACAAAGAGAGAATCAAGGTTTTATTCATTTGAAAAATCTGAAAAAAGGGGTAAAAAAACAAGGGAGTTTAGAGTTAGACCTTGATAGGTTGTCAAGGATGACATACTCAAGTAGAAGCACAATAAGGGGAGTTGCTAGTGGGCTTGGGGTAAGTAAGTCATCGGTTGGGAGATGGGTGAAAGAGGGCAGGATTAGGGCACATACCAATGCAATTAAACCGGAACTGACTGCCTCAAATCAGGTAAGTAGGCTGAAGTTTTGCCTTCAGTCATTACAGTTAGATAGAGAACATAACAACATCAAGTTCATGGAAATGCATAACACAGTCCATATAGATGAAAAGTGGTTCTACATGACCAAAACCACACATAGGCATTACTTAGCACCAGGAGAAGAAGACCCTTACAGAAGTTGTAAGAGTAAAAAGTTCATTACCGAGGTTATGTTCATGTCTGCAGTAAGTAGACCAATAATCACAGATGAAGGGCATGTAGTATTCGATGGCAAAATAGGCATCTTCCCATTCACATACACAGAACCAGCCAAGAGAAACAGCAAGAATAGATGTGCAGGGACAATAGTCACAAAACCAATTGAATCAGTCACAAAAGATGTGATTAGAGATTGTTTGATCTCTAAGGTATGATCCTTATTCATTCTCAGCTTGCACACAGGCACAAATGGCATTAACCAGAAGCACACAGGCACAAACTTGTCCATTCTCAGCTCAAATCATCATAGAATGGCATTACATAGGCTGCAGAAGCACATAGGGACAAATACACTTGCACACAGGCACAAAAGGTAAAAACCAAAAGCACACAGGCACAAATGATCCATTGTCAGCTGAAAACATCATAGAATAGGATTACATAGGCTGCAGAAGCACATAGGGTCAGAAACACTTGCACACAGGCACAAATGATCCATTCTCAGCTTGAAACATCATAGAATAGGATTACATAGGCTGCA
>JAPKLW010000017.1:1567801-1631039 GCA_026898455.1 Plectranthus barbatus | reverse complement strand
ATGAAGTTTCAAGGGCCTCATTCTCTTTAAAAATCGAACCTCAACATACTATATTTTAAATAATACAAATATAATATCTGTTATGTGATCATATTTAAATCAAATTTCATAGACTTTATTCTTGATATAATATTTTTTTTATTTTTATAAAATTTGTATGTATAGTTTAACCTATAATATAGAGAATAATCTATATTATAATATATTATATGTAATATTGGTGAATAAAAATTATATATATTTAAAAAATATTAAGACATATACTTTGTTCATTTCATAAAATAAGACATCATATATTTAGTAGGTGTAAATCATCACATTAATTTTAATTTATTTTTAGTTTTGTTTTACTTTATATGTTTTATATTATGACATATGCATATATGCCAATAAACAATTTCAACAAAATTATATGGGTTATTTTTCAGTAAAATATTATATTTTAATTATTTTATCTTATTTTTTTATTTTAAAACAATACAAGTATAATGCTTATAAAAATAATACAAATATAATTTTTGGGGCAAAGTCTCATAAATGAGACTGTCTCATTATTTTATTGTAAGACGAATTTAATGAAATGATGTGTTTATTTATTGCAAATGACGTATTTCTTTGTTGCAAATAATGTAATTTTTTAAAATGAAATGATGTATTTAACTTATTGAAATGAATATGTATTAAGGTCTGTCTCACAATAAAAAAATGATGAGACTGTCTTTTAGGAGACCAACTCAATTTTTGGATATGTTAATTTTATATAAAAAAACTCCTAATTTTATAAGCTCTGTATTTTATCTAATTCTTTTGAATGTTATCAAATTTATATATGTAGTTTAACTATACTAATATATAAGGCAAATTCTCATATGAGACGGTCTCATCATTTTTATTGTGAGACGAATTTAATGAAATAATGTATTTCTTTATTGCAAATGATGTCTCACCATTTTTATTGTGAAACGAATTTAATGAAATGATGTATTTCTTTATTGCAAATGATGTATTTCTTTGTTACAAATAATGTAATTTTTAAAAATGAAATGATGTATTTAACTTATTGAAATGATGTATTAAGATCCGTCTCACAATAAAAAAATGTTGAGACCGTCTCTCAGGAGACCAACTCAATATATAAATATTCATATACATATACATGTTTATAACCTTATAATTATATTTAGTATAATTAATAAAATATTAAATATATAATTCGTGCAACGCACGGGTGTAAATCTATATATATTATAACAAAGTAGTCTACAATAACCGTTCCCGCCAAAACTCTATATTATATTTTATTTTATTTTATTTTCAGTTTATTCTATTATAACATGTGTTTGTATTCGATTATAATAATAAATAATAATAAAATTATATTAGTCACTTAAATATTATATTTCACTAATTTATTATATTTACTATTTTTGAAATAATACATTTATAATATTTTTTATGAGATAATATATAAACCAAATCTCATACTTTGTATTTGATATACTTTTTATTTTTATTAAATTTATATATATAGTTGGATGGATATATATAAAATTATTTATATTATAATACATTAAATATAATATTACAAATAAAAATTAAATATATTTAAAAAGAATTGCTAAAAAATGTTAAGATATATAACTTTGTTAATTATATCTTAATATCATAACATAACATATCATTTAATTTATTTAATTTGCGCATAACGAGAGTGCAATCATCACATTACATTTTCAATATTATATATTTTTTTAAATCATACAAATATAATTTTTTGATAGGTTAATTTTGTAAACAAACTCTTATTTTTTGGAAATTTTGTGTTTTATCTACACGCTTTGATTTTAATCAAAATTAATATATATAGCTTGATGTATAATTTTAAAAAATTTGTATTATAACTATGCTAATCTATATATATAAATTATATTTTAATTTTATTAAATATGTAAATCGTGCAACGCACGGGAGTAAATCTAGTAATATATTAAATGCAAATAGTCTAGAATAATTGTTCCCTCCAAATCTTATTCATGTTAATTTTATATTATATTTTAGATATGCAATAACCAATAATAAAAATATGAAAGAAATTATATTTGTCATTTTTTTCTTTAAAACATCACACTTCAACAATTTATTATATTTATTATTTTTTAAATAATACAAGTATAATATTTTTTATAGAATAATATTCAAACAAACATAATAGGCTTAGTGTTTAATATAATTCTTTTTATTTTATTTAATTTGTATATATATTTGATGTATAGGAGCAGATCCAGTGAGAAAACTCTTAACGTGAGAAAATGAGAAAGATGCTTGATTGCATTCACGACATTGCTTGATTGCATTCAGGTCGTTGCTTGATTGCAATGTTGCTTGATTGTGCTATAATTGTTGCTTGATTATTTTGTTGCTTCATTGCGTTTTAGTTGTTGCTTGATTCAATGTCAACCACTGATTTTTTTAGATCTGATGGATATGATTCATTCTTTTTTCTCACAGGGGATTCTTTTTTACATGATCCCTTCTCTTTGATGTATAATATTATAATAAGCATGAGAGCAAAAGAGCACAAAAAATTGTATTGTAATAAAATTTTAGATAAAATAAGAACTTAAGAATTACCTATGTTATAGATTTTGATATCATAAAATTTGACATTTTTATTTTTATAATTGTGAACTATACATAACTTATATATGATTATCTTCGTTTAGTTAGAGGATATGTTAATTTATTGTTTTAAATAATATTACTATTTCCACTATTATGAATTTTACCATGATAAGAAAATATATATATCAAATAAATAATATTTTTTATTTCAATTATATCTTCATTTAGTTAGAGGATATGTTAATTTATTGTTTTAAATAATATTTTTATTTCCACTATTATGAAATTATTAATACTTCTTGTAAATTCAATTCTTTTGAAGAAAATTTATATTTGTGAGGTGACAGATTACATACAGCAAACTTATAAAAAATTATATTTACTAAATTTTATATTAAATATAAATAAGATGACTAAGTAAAATATGAGTTTTTATTTAGAATTACTTAAAATTTTAAATGTGATTTTAATTTGAGACGTAAATGATTAAAGTATTTAGTCTGTTTCTAATAAATTATTAAATTGATACACAATTAAATTAAAATATCTAAATAAATTAAAATTTAAATTAATAAAATTATTAAAAAATAAAATTTTAAATAAATAACATTTTATCGTACAACACCCTGCACTCTTATAAAAGTAAATCAAATTCATGGAAATGAAGAGTCACGCCGGCCCACTTTTGTTGACTGATGAGAGAGACTAGAGTGGTCTTTTCGTATCACAGTTTTTTCTGCACGCAAATTACATTTGATCATCTATTAGTTACTATAATTCTGAATTTTTTTATATTTTAATTTAAAAGAATATAATATTTTAGATTTATATCTTATTCAAATTAAGTTAGTATTATATTTATTTTACATATATTAATATTTAAAAAAATTAACTAGACGACATTATATTTTACAGTTATATAAAATGAAATCATGAAGTAATACATAATTAAAATGATTTATTGAAAATTGAATTTAAAAATCATGAAAGAATTACTTATAAAAATTCAGTAATTGACAAATATAATCTTAAATTAAAATCTAAAATTCTCAAAGATATATAAGTATTAATATTATGGGTAAATAGTAATTTAATTCACAACTAAAACAATCATAGTCAAATAGAAAACGAAATGAAATATTTTCTAAAACAAAATTAAAAGGGAAGGTCTTGGGTTAGGCAGACCTAAACGATTTTGGCGGGTTTTATCCATTAACCCAAGATTTAGGCGGGTTTTATCCATTAACCCAAGCCCAAACCCATATAATATACCCTATTTGGGATGAGTGAACCCATTTGGGTAGGATAAAACCCGCCTAAACCGTTTAGGCCTGCCTAACGCAAGTTTTTGCCAAATTAAAATATTAAAAAAAAAAATTAGATAAATGGTGCCGTTGATGGCATGCATGGCCTGCTGTGCTAAATTGCACATTTCCATTCAGATATCCGTTAATTAAAAAAAAAGAAAGGGTTAATTGCAATTTAATTCGCAACGTTTGTTGGTTTTTGCAAAATTAACCTAACGTTTACAAAATTGCAATTTAATTACTAACGTTTGTCTATTTTTACAATTTAATTCCTAACATTCCAAACATGCAATTTAATTACTAACGTTTGTTCATTTAGTAATTTAATGTCCAACATATAAAAGATTTGCGTTTTAATTCTCAATATTTAAAAAAATGTGTTTTATTCCCTTGTATATATAAAATTATATTTTGACTATTAAAGGTTTTTTTTTTGAATTTAGTTAAAAAATAACTTAATATTTATAAAATTATATTTTAACTCCTATTATATATATATATAGAGGAGGGATCATGTAAAAAAAAACTCCATGTGAGAAAAAAGAATGAATTATGTCCATCAGATCTAAAAAAAATCAATGGTTGATATTGAATCAAGCAACAAAATAATCAAGCAACAACTAAAGCACAATCAAGCAACATTGCAATCAAGCAACGACCTGAATACAATCAAGCAATGCCGTGAATGCAATCAAGCATCTTTCTCACTTTCTCACGTTAAGAATTTTCTCACTGGATCCACTCCCTATATATATATATATATATACATAGCCAAAATAGAAAGTCATTTCATAGAATATGTTCGCTTTTATATTTTAATTTCTAGTAATTATTATTTATAATTTCACTCATAAATATTAAAAGTGAAGATTTAAAATTACATCATAAGTCTGAATGTTTCAATTTTTGTAATTTAATTCATAACTTTAATCTATTTATGTAAAAACAACTGAATCTTCATTTATAATGGATGCTCGTTTTTTTAAAAAAATGATATTAAAAATTTTATATTTTAATTTTTAATATTTATGAGTTAAATTCTAAAAATAAACATTTATTAAAAAATAAATTATCAAGTTGAAAAAATTTTAAGAACTAATAATTTTTGCATTAAATTAAGAAAATATAACAGGAATATATGTGAGGAGGTGCTTGGTTATTTTCTAGTTGAATTTCAAAAAATAGATAGTTGTTAGTATTTAAAATGTAATTTAATTTATAATGGAAATTTGTAAATGTTGGGAATTAAATTGCAAAAATGGAGTAACAATAGGAATTAAATTGTGGGTTTGAAACGTTAGGGATTAAATTGCAAAAATAGATAAATGTTAGAAATTAAATTATCATTTTATAAATATTAGGTTATTTTTACAAAAATGGACAAACGTTAGGAATTAAATTGCAATTAACTCAAAAAAAAAAAAAAACAAATCCCGAAATCCGAGCCCTCGCTTTGGGCTTTCAACCCCAACTTATCAGCCTAAATAAAACTCCTTATTTCACCCAACAATCAGCCAAAATCGGAAAACGCCTGATAAGTTAGAAGAGAAGTCTTCCTCAAATGGATCAGGAGCGAGAAACAGTGGATGTCGCGCGCTCCGGTTCCTGCCGTTTCGGCTGCTGCCGTCCGCCTTTCGTGATCGCCACCGCAAGTTCCTTGTTTAAACTCGGATGGTTGGCACTGCCCTATCTCCTGCCAATTATAATACATATGTCAATGTGAGTGAGTGACACTGTAAATGGATTTCTCTATACTTGCTGAGTTGATTGAAATCTAGTGTAGCCAACATTTTATACTCGTACAATATATTAATGAGTTGAGACAAAATTCAATTGCAGAATGCTGGGTATCTTCATCTGGCCTCCATGTCAGTAATGGTGATGCTTCCATTCTTCCACTGCCTTAGACACATTGGATCTTCGACCAATTCGATGTTATCTTAACTCTGCGCAGGTAGGTAGCCTTTTCTGAATGGCACAATACTTTTCCACTTTTTCGGAAGGTACAATATTTTTCCCGCTTTTCTGCTCCTTTTTCTGACGGCGATAGGGTATGTTCACCTTTTGTTTGAACGGTAGTATCGGTCAGTCCGAAGAATCTTGGGCTGGCAAGTCCGATGTATAAGTTTTGGGCTTGCATATATTAAGGAATCTCCAATCTTTAAAGTCTGATCTTTATTAGCATAGTTCCTCATACATATTCTTCTTGTCTCTTATGCGCGGGGATTAGAATTAGGTTTCCATACTAGTGTCGTCATACTTGTAAGTCCATGCTTGTGACATCATTAATTAGTATAAGCTTGGTCCCTAAATTTGTAAGTTTGGTATCTGTACTGGTGAGTTCGATATTGGTTAGTACCATACTTGGTCTAGTCCAAACTCGTCAGTCCCAGACTCATGTATCCCAAACTTGTAAGTTCAATTTGAACCTTAGTCTGTTGAGTCTTGCGCATCCAGGCTGATTCATCAGTGTGATCTTCTGATCAGCTTCAGCTTACAACTCGATAATTAGACCTATACAGAACTTTACATTTTAAGACCATATTAGATTTAATCTAGAGACATACTAAAATGGCTTTTACAT
The DNA here is from genome assembly GCA_026898455.1 of Plectranthus barbatus. NCBI lineage: Eukaryota > Viridiplantae > Streptophyta > Magnoliopsida > Lamiales > Lamiaceae > Plectranthus > Plectranthus barbatus. The sequence continues at coordinate 1,624,526 of JAPKLW010000017.1, read as the reverse complement.
ACTTAGACTCACCAAAACAAAAAAGATAAAGAAATTTCTAACAAATCTCCTAACAACATGTTCATACCATTATCTCAAATTAATGTGTGATATTTAATATCTCTTCTTTACGTGCAACATAGAACCATTCAACATCAAAACAATGTTAGCATCACTCATTTCTTTACAAAATTGACTTTTGTTTTAGTATTATATGGAAGCCTAACCCGGGTAAATTAATGTGGGATATTTAATATTTTTACAATCATAGTATATTTTTCAAATCTTAATCTTTATAATTAGAAAATAGAATTTGCATTTTTGTAATTATAACACACAATTCTTTTTGTTCTATAATATTATCAAATAAAATAATTTATATAAAAGATTAAATCTTATAATCATTTTTTTCCTAGCTCACGAAGCTATTGTCATACAAAAGTTATTTCAAGTTTTAATTTGTTATATGAATAATTTGAATTGATAATATTTTGAAGAAAAAAAAAGAATTTAAATGTTATAATTGTAAAAAAAAAAGAAATATTATGTTTTATGTTGTATTTCAGAAAGCAATGGTCAACAAAATTACAATGAGTCGTGCACGTCTATTTAATTCAACGCGTATTTAGAAATTGTTATCGAGTTGACAAAAATCAACTAAACTCATTATTTCTTGTAAAACTCAAATCTTCTAGCACCAACAACATTAATGATACTTTACTCCTAAAAAAAAACACTATCATTAATGATACACTCACAGCAAAATCCTTCACGCCTTCTTTCTGCAACTATTCCTTCCCTCATTCTACACCTCTATTTTCATTACATCGCATTCGCAGGTACGCATTATGCTTCAAATTACAATGCATGGCAGCGTATTAGCTACTATTACTTGCAATTTCATCATAAACAGGAGATATTATATATTAGATGGATTTGAAACAGGAGTTGGCGGTGTAGATTTAAAACTTGTGAACAGCTGTTCACAAACAATTTGGACAGCGGTAGAAAGTAAAACACCGAATGCAAATTTCTCATCGGCAAGCGGTGGGGACGAGGTTCGTGTGGGCAGCTCACTCACCATCCAGATACCGGATAAGTGGAGCGGCCGTGTCTGGGGCAAAACCGGCTGCATCTTCAATGAGTCCGGCACCTCCTCTTGCACCACCGGTGACGACCGGACGGCGGTTACGGTGGCAGAGTTATCGCTGCAGGTCGCTGAGGGATTGGACTATTACGACGTCAGCCTAGTGGATGGATACAACTTACCTCTGCTGATCAAGCCAAATGGTGGGTGTGCGTCCGCTGGTTGCATAGATGACCTAAATAAGAGGTGCCCTCCGGAGCTGAGGACCGAAGGGGCCGCTGCGTGCAAAGGCCCGTGCACCGTGTTCATGACCCCGGAGTACTGTTGTACCGGCGGCGTGGGGTCGTGTGGGCCGACGAATTACTCGAAACTGTTCAAGGAAGTGTGTCCAAGAACTTTTAGCTACCCCTACGACGATGCAAGTGGCACATTTACATGCGCCGCCGCTTCTCTTTACACCATCACCTTCTGTCCACCCAACAATTCTTATCTAGGTAAACAAACTCCATAGATTGGTGCTCCTTGCACCAAGGCAACTATATTATATTTATGGGAATTCATTTTCTTTCTCTCTCTTTTCTTTTCAAGTACAAGAAATGATTCCCCCTCCTCCAACCCCTGCCAACAATTATCCTCCACCTGAAAAAGGTATTCACAACATGTTCAGCACTTGAGTTCTTCTTCATCAATTTATCGTTTGTCAAATTTTCATTTCACTATGTTGTTTCGTTTCACTATCTTTGGTTCCTTCATAGAGACCTAAACAACATTTAATTCTTCTTCTTCTTCTTCATGTAGGACCAGATAATGCAGTGAAGAATCGTGCCAGGGAAATTGTCACAAGTAAATTCTTGAATTAATCATTTGTAGCCGATTATTTTGTGTTAAATAAAAATAGATCCGCATATGCTCATTTATACAAAGTTAATTTTTCAGTTTAAAACTATATTTACTCCCTCCATCCCGCATAATCAGTCCCACTTTGATCGGGTACAATAATCAAAATTTGTGAGTGTAGTAGAATTAATATTTTATAGATGTGAAAGGATTTTTTTCCATTTTAGGAAATAAGACTAATCTTATTGGACGAAAGGAGTATGTTCTGTATACTTTAAATATATTATATTTATTTATATTCATATACTTAGCAATAACTTTATTTAAATAATTTGTGGTTTTTTTATCTTAATCATTGACGTGGTTAATCTACTCATTCTTACTTATCACAAACATTGTATTCATACATACTCTGTTTTATCACGGTTAAGTGGCAGGTTCATGTAACATATGCTCTTTATGGTGCAGTTGTAGCACTTAGCATAGGCGGCGTCATGGCAGTTATCATTAGCACATGCTGCTTTCTCAAAAGAAGATACTCTAAAAATGGAAATGCATGGAAACCCAATCGAGACGTTGAAAATCTTGTGCTACAACATGGATCTCTAGCTCCTAAAAGATACAAGTATTTAGAACTCAAGAAAATAACTAAATCCTGGACTGATAAGCTTGGTCGGGGAGGATACGGTAGTGTGTATAAAGGTATGCTCCCTGATGGCTGCCCCGTTGCTGTCAAGATCTTGATTGAGACTGATCATAGCAATGGAGAAGAATTCATCAACGAAGTTGTCAGCATTAGTAAAACCTCCCATGTTAACATCGTCACTCTCTTGGGGTTTTGCTACGAGGGAAACAAGAGAGCTCTTGTTTATGAATATATGCCCAACAGTTCATTAGACAAGTTTCTCAGCAACAATGATAGCCTCCTGGATTCCGAAAAGCTCTATAATATTGCAGTTGGAATCGCCAAAGGTCTAGAATATCTACACACCGGGTGCATCACCAGGATCGTCCATTTTGACATTAAGCCTCAAAACATTCTTTTAGACGAAGAATTCTGTCCAAAGATATCTGATTTTGGGCTTGCCAAACTCTGCAAGAAGAAGCAGAGTGTGTTGTCAGTGGTTGGGATGAGAGGCACGGTTGGATACATCGCACCAGAAGTATTTTCAAGAAATTTTGGAGGAGTGTCTCATAAATCAGATGTGTATAGTTATGGAAAGATGATTCTTGAAATGGCTGGAGCCAAAAAGGAAACGCAGGCTGAGAGTGAGGCGAACCAATCGAGTGAATGTTATTTTCCAGATAAAATCTACGAGCAGGTAATGTTAATGGGTGTCACCAGCAACGACTTGCTGATGGAGGAGGAAGAGGAAAGAAGAAAGAAACTGTTTTTGGTAGGATTTTGGTGCATTCAGACCAATCCCTTGGATAGGCCGTCGATATCCAAGGTTGTGGAGATGTTAGAAGGAAGTGTTGAGGCCATACAAATTCCACCAAAGCCATTCCTCTTTTCACCGCCGTTCATTCCCGACCAGGATACCTCCTCCTCAGACTACGCACCGACTGTTGTTTAATTTTTTGTTTTTCTTTTAATTTTTGAACTGTCGCTTCTTTATTTATTTTAGTTCCAAGAAAAGTTGAGTCGTTCTTGCCGCCCACATATACTCCGATAAAAGTAAATCAAATTCATGGAAATCAACAAGTCACGCCGGCCCACTTTTGTTGACTTGATTAGAAAGTGGTCTTTTCGTCTCACAGTTTTTCTCTATGCAAATTACATTTCATCTACTACTATAATTCTACGGAAATATTTTAATATAAAAGAATATAAATATTTTAGATTTATATTTATTCAAATTAATTTAGTATTATATTTATTTTACATACATTAATAATAAAAAAATTAACTAGGCGATAATGTATTTTAAATTGCATTAATAACATACGTCGAAATGTTAAATTCATTATATGTTAATTGAATGAGTTTAACATCTTTTTGCACATTTTAATTATTACTCAATAATAAAATATTAATTTCACTAACTCATTCTACACTCATAATCCTTAATTTTCATGCCAAAAAAAAAGTGGACAATTGGCACGGGACAAGAGAATGTAATTTTATCTTAAAAATATAATTTGTTATAATATCTCATATTGAGAGGATCATCAAACTTCTATATTGTCCAAACTATACATTTTTTTTTTGAAAATATATGAACTTTAAACTTTATAATATTAAAAATTTGAATTTGAGAGCAAAAGAAAATCACAATTCTTTTGAAAATCTCGAATATGAATAAAATGACACAATAAATAAAAAATTGATATTTGGAAATGTGATTGTCTCACAACAAATAACTAATATTGGCATCCTTCTTTTAAATAGGAAATTTGATAGCGGAATAATCTGTGAAAACAATCACCTTAAACCTTATTGATCACTAAAATTATCAACAAGTGATTAAGCAATAATTGATAATATAGCAGCAGAAATAAATTATCGATCACATAAGAAATGATATCACAAAATAGAAATCATGTTGTATAGCTTATCAATCAGTGTTTGAGCAACTTCAACAGATAATATAATCTAAACTAGGCATAAAAGAAACTTTGAACTTTAAAAGAAATCAATTAATATATAAATTCTAGGATTGAACTTCTATTAATGAATACATATGCAAGTCTACTAAATTATTCTTGTAACAAGTGAGATATCAGAATCATACTATAATTTCTTTGGCCGAGCAAGTATAGCTTGGATTACTAATAAGTAACTTTTACCCCTCAATCTCAAGAACACAAAATTAATCAATTTTAATTAGCTCAACATATTTAATTCCCTACAATTAACCTCTAAATCCATTATCTGGGTAGTCAGTTAATTAAATTATAAATTCTTATTCTAGCTAAAGACTATCATTTCTAGTCCCTTGGATGGCTTATAGTCCAAATTAGTTGTCAATTTGTCACGCACCAATTTTCATAAATAAAAGAGAATGAACCATGCATACTTTTCATTGAAATAAAAAATAAATGTTTATAATCTTGAAAATAAAATCGAAATTCAAAAGAAAATAAAAACATAGTTTGACTCTAAACTGCGGAAGCTTTGAAAAAATATGAAAAACTTGACCATCAATTGACCACCATCATCGCACATCACTCCTCATCGCCCTAAGCTTAAAACACACAAACAGAACCAAGTGCAGAAAAACAGAGATATGGTCCTAAGTGACTCAACACAACCTTAGTCTGTAAGAACCTGACTCTGATACCACTTGTTGGTCCCGAAATCAGAGTGCAAAACTGTGCAGCGGAAGGTATATAATATGCAGCGGAAGTAAATATGATAGTTGCACTTGTTCAACGAAAACAGAGTATAGTCAGTTTTGTGTGTTTAGAAGACTTAAGCTTAGTCCTGTCCTAGTTAAGTCAGTTTCACAGTATATACTCTCCAATACTTAGAAGTATTGAAGGTTTCAAAGTCAGTTTATTAAACAGAAAAACAGAGCAAGAATATAAATAAAGTTGTAAAGAGCACATAGGACTTAAAGTGGTTCGGATCTCAATATCCTACATCCACTCTTTAGACCCAAGGTCTAGATAATTCATTAAGTAATTGGAATATCAAAAATAAATTATTATGCATTAGCCGAGATCGTTAATTGGAATATCAAAAATAAATTACTATGCTTATGATTAATCCTAGCATGCTCATATTGATTATTCATAAGAGGGTTTTACAGAATACCTGGATTGTAGATCCTGAATAACGTAGTGCGCAGAGATTTGACCCTCGATCCTCTTTCTTGCGCACCAAGATTTATTCCTAAATGATCAAGGAATTAAATCTATGAAATTAATAAGCTAATTTCGAAAATAAGGAGGGAGAGAAGAAAGAGCACGATCCTCCTGATCTGATCTTCTGATCTGTATCCCAACTCCAATTCGAATATCTGGTGAAGATTCCCTTCGGATTCCTTTGCCGGATGAGAAGCAGAATTTCCTCCTTCTTTTCTCAGATCTAGTTGATCTCCACAGCTCCCAAATCCTGGTTTGCTGTGTTGCAACTTATGATCTTGTGGTGTGTTGTAATCTGAGAACCTGAAGCCTATTTATAGGAAATTCTGGACTTCTATTTGACCCGAGTTTTCATGGGCCAAACCAGGGATCAGAATGCAAATAGCAAATAAGGTCTATCAATTAATTAATTTCCATATTCAACCCAGAATATAATTAATTAATAAATATTGATTCATTCCACCAGAAAATCAATATTGTCATACCTATTTGCTACCACGTTTTGAGTTACGTGTTGCATGGGCTCGCTATATCCCCACATTTAAGGTTACAGACATTCGCTAATTAATTTAGGCTCTGACAAGCCATTTAATTAATTAACATCTTATATTCTTGAGTCAATCCACTCAAACCTTTTCACTTATGCTTGAACTTAATCAGCCTGCTGGACTTTAGCATAAAAAACCTTTTGAGCTGTTCAGGGAATGTCACCATCCTATACAGGACGTGGTTACCTAGTTCCAGTACCAGACAATCATACACAAACTGCTTTCACCCAAGATACAGATATACAAGCTCAACTAGAGTCTTTCACTGCAACTCAAAGTGATACACAATATGTATATACTTCTGTACCTTCATTTAAGTTTAGGATCTCATCAAGTCATAAAGATCCAGATTCTTTTATTGTTAGATAAAAGAATTGATCTCAACTTAGGTCCTTATCAATGCGTGCCCCGCACCAGCATACCAAGACATCCAAGATAAGATGCTTATTACTGCGTATGCTGCAGCCTACACCTACAGTTTATCCTGGAACTGTCTCAGCTGTGATAACCATTTATATCTCGCTAGTTCAGACGAACCATACGATCTTCTGTGATCTACTACACACCGTATGATCTCCCTATTGACGAGATAAGAGGATAAGATCATTTGCGACACATGTTTGGTAATTCAGACTGGACATGAACATAAAACATTTATGATTCCCAGTATATTAACCAATCGACCTTGTACATAATATACCAATCATAAGGCTTTCAGTATATAAATCCATCAAACGACACCCCGCGGCCTTCTTCCTAGTGGTTGGATGTTTACTTGTTCTTCCCAGAACTAAGGTGGTTGGCATACGCCCGTGAGAATCATAATTCCAGACTAGGAAACTGACTGTTATGAATTTGTCTCAAAAAGATATATTCACCTAGAAGATCTTCAACTTAAAGCTTCAGCCTCGTGCTGTGAGAAGTTAGCACGGTGGGTAACTTGAGTCAAAGACTCAAGTCTCGTGTTAGAAAACATGGAACTCAGAGAATTTGGCAGAGAGATGGCCTAAAAGAATGCCCTTTGTCGTATGAAGACTTTTTAGATTTCGTAACCGTTTAAGGTTGAAGGGCAGACCTTTATATAGAGGATGACCTTTGGCAATTTGAATTTCTATCCATTAGACTCATAAATCTAGACGTTAGACTTATGGATTATATTCTCCAACCGTATGCCTTAGGTCTCTTTTCTGATCTGCTCTGCAGCGTTAGTGTACGATACACTAACTTTATGTCAGACTTCTTTTCAGCCCGAGGAATCCCAGTTTGGATAACCTCGTACTAACTTGGCCATATTTGAATGCCTGAGTCTGACTGAACTTCGATAACTTTCGAATTGCTCAATCGTTAAAGGTAGAGGCTCTTATACTAACTTTTGAAGGTCAGTACAACTTAGCTCTCATACTGACTTCCCAGGGTCAGTATGGTAAACCCTCATAATGATTGTCCACAGTCAGTATGGAAAACACCCTCATACTGATTTCTACTTATCAGCATGGAAAACCCTTGAACTGACTTCTCCTGGTCAGTATGGATGGACCTTAAACTGAGTGCTCCAACACAATTTTGGGTCAAGGCTAAGCATGATGATTGACAGTTCTCGAGCTTTCTCCTTTGTTCGGTCTTCAGCCTAAGTTCTATTACAACTCGATCGATCCTATACAAGGATTACATTTTAGAACTCTAGAAACTGGAAAAACTGACTAAGATGGCTTACAATCTTTGACCCACCAAAACAACAAAAAGTAAGAAAGGATTTCTCTAACAAAAATTCTAACACAAAATTTTATGCTAATCTATATTTTCAGCAGCCTTCCTCCTACCACTTTTCTCCATATTTTCAGCCCATTTTTCTTACTCACAACTTAAAGACTAAGGAGATTATTTATAAATATATCGAATTACTATACTATTGAAACCAAAAAGATTTTGGGTGAGCCGTCCCTACTGCCCATGTTGATTCGCCGGTGAATATAATGTATAAAGTATTATGTGAGTATAAGAGAGAATATCTCACCTGCACTCAAAAAAACTTACAAGAGTGGGCTATGAAAAATATTATTTGAAAGTTAGTCGAGGTGCAATATTAAATGCTCTCACAAATTATTATAATATTTATAATTGTAATATTTATAAATTATTAATTTAAAGCTTTTAGTGGTCCAAAATATTATTATCTTGTCAAATTTGATGATTTTTTTAACAAAAGGTTCAAGTCAAAATCGAGAGATTTTATTAATTAATGTAGAGAATTTATAATTTATAGAGTTTTATTGTTAGTTTAATTCAATTGCTAATGTGTGGCCAATAAAAACTGATCTTTCCGGTCCTACTAGAATTGATTCGAATAACGGTCCAACTGAATTACATCGAAAAGTCGAGCATTTCCTTTCAATTCAACACCTATTTTTTAGGAAATTCAACACGTATTTAATATTTTAATAAGTTGTCCAAATATTTTTTTTAGGAAGATAATAAGTTGTCAACTGAGTTGATTTTATCAACTCAATTCATAATTATTGGCTGAGACGTTTTCATCATTGTATCCTATTAAACCTACAAACTAAAGAGATAGAAAACCTAACCTCCAACTATTACATAGTATATATTCCACTATAACTTATTCAATTCATTATTTCTTGTAAACTGTAATCCACAAACACTATACAAAACTATCAAACACAAACATCATTAATGGTTCTTCTTTCTGCAACGATTCCTTCCCTCATATTACTACACCTCTATTTTTCTTACATCGCAGGTACGTATGCCTTACGCATTCACGCTTCAAATTATACCAATCCATATGCATGCATGGCTGCGTATTATTATTTTGTAATTATATATTTGATGGATTTGGAAACAGGAGTTGTCGGTGTAGATTTAACATTTGTCAACAGTTGTTCACAAACAATCTGGGCAGTGGTAACGCCAAATGTGAGTAGAACATCGGCAAGCAGTGGCTACGAGGTCCATGCAGGCAGCTTACTCACCATCCAGATACCGGATAAGTGGAGCGGCCGTGTCTGGGGAAAAACCGGCTGCATCTTCAATGAGTCCGGCACCGCCTCTTGCACCACCGGTGACGACCACTTGTCCGTTACATTGGCTGAGTTATGGCTGCAGTTCGCTGACGGATTGGATTATTACGACGTCAGCCTGGTGGATGGTTACAACTTGCCTCTGCTGATCAAGCCAAATGGTGGGTGTGTTTTAAAATAAGAATACCATGTTAGAAAATAGGAATTTAGGAGATTGAGAGAGATAGATTATTTTGGTGGATGTTAGTGCATGTATATGTGTGCATACGTTATAGTCACAATCATTGTCATGCCCTCCAAACCTGAATTTTTTTCGATTTTAGTAGTATAATGATTTAATATTTTTATAGATAATTCTTTTTTTTGGTTGTGAGTAAGAAAAATGAGCATAAAATTAAAAAGAAAAAATGTGTTGGAGCTTGGAGGGGCTTAAAATTTAGAAGAACATACATTTAATTTTTTTCAACTTTTGCTCAATTTTATATTTTTTTTATTAAAATTTAATTGAGCCCCCTTACAAAGAACTTTTGGATCGCCACTAGTCGATAGAGCTATCTAGAATTTTCTTGATAATTCCTAATTAGTTCTATCTTATTTTTTTTCCTTAATAAATCAAGTTTATTTCCAACAGGGTGTGCGTCTGCTGGTTGCACCGGTGACCTAGAGAATAGGTGCCCTCCGGAGCTGAGGACCGACGGCGGCGCTGCATGCAGAGGCCCGTGCGCCGTGTTCAAGACCCCGGAGTACTGTTGTACTAGCGAGGCATCGTGTGGGCCGACGAACTACTCGAAACTGTTCAAGGAAGTGTGTCCAAGAGCTTTTAGCTACCTCTACGACGATGCAAGCACTAGCGCCTTTACCTGCGCCGCGGCCTCTCTTTATACCATCACCTTCTGTCCACCCAACGATTCTTTTCCAGGTAAACAAACTCCATAGACCATAGTGCTCCTCCTTACCTGTGTCAGCACTCTTCGGTTCCTTCATAGAGACCTAAATAACATTTTATTCTTCTTCATGTAGAACCAGATAATGCAGTGAAGAATCGTGCCACGGAAATTGTCACAAGTAAATTCTTGAATTAATCTTTTGGTAGATCCACATCTTTTATTTTTACCAAGTTAATGATTTGGATTAAAACTATATTATTTTATATTTTAGGGGTTACTATGAAAAATATCCTAATGTATTGGTCAACTATGAAAAAATATACTTTAATATTTCTGTCACTTAGTTATAACTTAATGTTTCATTATGTCAATTAAAGATATCACTCCCCTATGAAAATACCCCGATGTTTATTTTACCATTGAATATATTCTAATGTTTGATTTTGTCAAATAAAAACACCCTTCATTCATTAACCGTGTTAAAATTTTGATGAATCATAATTAAATCATGCGTAATATTTCTTTTTTCTTAGGTATATATGTGGCATATAATGAATTAAAACTAGTGTATTATTCATCAAAATTAACGTTAGGATATTTTTTATAGTGATATATATTTTTAATTGATACAATGAAACATTAAGATACATTTTTATTTAACCAACACATTAAAGTATTTTTCATAATTTCTCCTAAATTTTATATTTCTATATATGTTATATAAACTTAAAACATATTATATATTTTTATCTTTATCATTAGTGTGGTTAATCTAGTCATTCTTACTTAAACATGTATATAATCGTGCAGTTGTAGCAATTAGCATAGGCGGCGTCATGGCAGTTATCATTAGCACATGCTGCTTTCTCAAAAGAAGATATTCTAAAAATGGAAATGCATGGAAATCCAATCGTGACGTTGAAAATCTGGTGCTCCAACATGGATCTCTAGCTCCTAAGCGATACAAGTATTCAGAACTCAAGAAAATAACCAAATCCTGGACTGATAAGCTTGGTCGGGGAGGATACGGTAGTGTGTATAAAGGTATGCTCCCTGATGGCTGCCCCGTTGCTGTCAAGATCTTGACTGAGACTGATCATAGCAATGGAGAAGAATTCATCAACGAAGTTGCCAGCATCAGTAAAACCTCCCATGTCAACATCGTCACGCTCTTGGGGTTTTGCTACGAGGGACACAAGAGAGCTCTAGTCTATGAATTTATGCCCAACAGCTCATTAGACAAGTTTCTCACCAACAATGATTGCCTCCTGGATTCAGAAAAGCTCTACAAGATTGCAGTTGGAATCGCCAAAGGTCTAGAATATCTACACACCGGGTGCACCACCAGGATCGTCCATTTTGATATTAAGCCTCAAAACATTCTTTTAGACGAAGAGTTGTGTCCTAAAATTTCTGATTTTGGACTTGCCAAGCTCTGCAAGAAGAAGCAGAGTGTGCTGTCAGTGGTTGGGACGAGAGGCACGATTGGGTACATTGCACCAGAAGTATTCTCAAGAAATTTTGGAGGAGTGTCTCATAAATCTTATGTGTATAGCTATGGAATGGTGCTACTTGAAATAGCTGGAGCCAAAAAGGAAACGCAGGTTGATGTGAACCACTCGAGTGAAAGTTATTTTCCAGATAAAATCTACGAGCAGGTAATGTTAATGGGCGTTACCAGCAACGAGTTGATGATGGGAGAAGTAGAGGAAAGAAGGAAAAAATTGTTTTTGGTAGGATTTTGGTGCATTCAGACCAATCCCTCGGATAGGCCGTCGATATCCAAGGTTGTGGAGATGTTAGACTTAGAAGGAAGTGTTGATGCCATACAAATTCCACCAAAGCCATTCCTCTTTTCACCGCCGCTCATTCCCGACCCATATACCTCTTCCTCCGCTGACTACGTACAGACTCAGAGCTCAGACAATGTTGTTTTATTTTTTAGTATATAATTTTCAAGCACCCTTCTCCTTACAAGCCCATGCTTGAACAATATATACTAGCTCCGATAATTTTTTTCAAATCATATTTGATATTCTATATTTATTAAATCATGCATGTTGATTAACCAATACAATTTTGCTAGAAATGTTGGCTCGTTCTTCTCCCAAACTAATTTATTTCTTTGTTAAGGATACGGTTCAAGATATTGATAAAGATTGAGTTCATATCTTTTAGATTTAATTGTTACTCTTATTCCACTATTTTATACTTTCTTTGTACTCTATATTAATCTCCTTTGTAAAAGTTATTCATCAATACAATAGATTTATTTACGATCATATGATATTAGGCTATTAGCCAACTATCTTGGCGTGAATTAATACAAATGATAAATATCAAACTTACTTAATTTTGTGAATTACTTGTTAATTTTGGCATGCACAGATCGAGACATTACTTGTCAGTCAGCGATTTATGTCCCTTGCCGATGGCTCTTATACTCCTACTCTCTACCCAAAAATGCATGTGGCAAAAGAGTGAAATAAGAAAGCATGACCCATCTTTGTAATATATCTATATTTCCGTTCTAAGCAATGTATGGGCATGACATAAGATAAAGAATGCCACATGCTGCCAGAAAAGACTGTAGGCAATAATTTGTAAATAGGGGAAAATACCCTAAACTATTGATATTTTTGGAAAAATACCCTAATCTATTTCCATAACTTAGAAATACCTCAATCTTAACTTCCATTTATGAATTATACCCAGATCTATTGATATTTTGGGAAAATACCCCAATGTATTATTATTAGTTAAAAATACCCCAATCTTTAATTTTGTTTATGAATTATACCAAAACGAGAAATATTATTGGTTCACTCAAAGATGGCAGTCTAAACAACTATCACCGTCCGTGTTAAATTTAATGTACTAAACAATCAATAATTGCTATATATTCAAATGCATTTATCTTCTTAAAAGTATTTAAAACTCCATGTTCTGCTCTTTTTTTTTTGTTTCCTTTGGTTATTTGAATTCCTTATTTTTCTCTCAATGCGTGTTTTAACGTGTGATCTTTTATCAAAATATACGCATCACCAACCGAAGGAAACAAAAAAAGAAGAAGAAGAGTAGAACATGAAGTTTAAATACTTTTCAAAATATATAGCAAATGGTGATTGTCTAATACATTAAATTTAGCACGACGAATATAGTTGTTTTGACTGTCATCTTTGTGTGAGCCAATAATATTTCTTGCTCTGGTATAATTCGTAAACGAAATTAAAGTTTGAGGTATTTTTAAATAATAATAATACATTAGGGTATTTTCCCGAAATATCAATAGATTAGGGTATAATTCATAAATAAAAATAAAGATTAGGGTATTTATAACTTATGTAAATAGATTGGGGTATTTTTCCGAAATCGTCAATAATTTAGGATATTTTTCCCCATTTACCCTTTTAAGTTTCTAGAACTTGTTCATTACTATCTATGAGGTTCTACACCCATTACTTTGGTATTTGGTTTTTCATATTATGCTAACTACATTAATGATTATTCTAGATTTTCTTGGTTCTAACCATTGAAGGCGAAATCAGAATTCATTGATAGTTTTATGCGGTTTCAGTCTTTTGTTGAAACTAATAACATTCTTGATTCAAGCAACAATCCTCTCAATTGCATCTTCACGCCTCATTCACTGCTCATGGTTCAGTTTGTTCTTGTACGTTTGTCAAAAATTATTTAACATTACCCTTATTTCAAATATTAATTAACATCTCATTTTCATAATATCACATTTAATATTCTCATTTTCCAAAGTTATTCAGGGGTGTAATTATAAATTACCATAGAAAAACAATATTAAATATAGAAATAGGAGCATGTAATTGAAACACCCCAAAATAATAACCCGGACCAAATAATTAAAACGGAGGAAATATTATCTTAGATATATTTAATCCATCTATGTTATCTCTTATGTAAAGGATGACCAAACTTCCATATTATCTAAAATATATATTTTTAATGAAAGTTCATAAATCCTAAAATTAATAATATTTAGATTTTGAATTTCCACGTAAAAAAAATTATAGTTATTTTGAAAATTTAAAATATTAGGTGGTTGAACACAATAAATAAAAACTTTATTTTTTGCAAAACTTTCTTGAATTTATTTAATATATTTTTTTGCATGAACACATTTAAAAAATTTTGAAAAAAAAAATCCCTTTTTTAATATTATATAGATATGGATAGAAGACTAACTGCAACCCTAAAATAACTCAATTGACTCCCAAATAAAAGGAACTAACTTAGTCAAGACTCAACTAATAACAAAAGATTCTCACACCTAAAAAATAAAGATACATTCAATCATAAAATGAGTTACATTAATTTATGATATTGTATAATATTCTACTTCAACATCCTAATTTTCATCACATTTCCTCATTATCTGCGCACGACAACAAGGGTCGTCCACTTTTCAACACTACTCCTCGAATTTTCCACCGACACTCTCGAAGTCGCCAGACTAGACTTAAATCACTTAACTCCACCCACAACTTTTCAAATTCCCGCCATTATTACACACTCTTTAGCCTGAGAAATATTTTCTTCCTAAACTTGCGCAAAAATTTTACCACACTGAAAATTTTCTATCTACGGCGTGACACATACAGCTTGAAAATGAAGAATCTCGACTGCGTCGAACCCATATGAGCTAGTGTTTAATACTGTTGGGTCATTGTTACTTAATGGGCCTTCAATAATATGAGCCCAATAGACTTTGACCAATTAAGCCCAATAGGGCTAAATGGAAATTAAACAAAATCGTTGTGGCGTGCGTGAGTGCAACACCACCAAGAGTAGGGATGTCAATTTAGCCTAAAACCTGCGGGTTGCCCAAATTAACACGAGCCAAAATGCAGGTTAGGGTCAAGATATTTTGACCCGAAAAAAATTTAGCCCGATTAGCCCGTAACCGAATAACCCGAGGCCCGATAGGGTTGAGCCCGAAACCCGACAGGTTGGCTCGATTAACCCGATTATTATTTTTATTAATATATATTTGATAATTATAGTATTAAAATCTACTTCTAATATTTAAAATGATATTTATTAATTAAGTTTAAGATATATAATTGTATTTTGTTTATATAGTATTCAATACATAGTTAAATTTATTTATTTATGAAGTTAAATGTATTCAAATATTGCTAAGATAAAAATAATAATATATTTTTAATAGATAAATTTATCATTATATAAAAAATTGTGATGTGTTTTGCATTTTTATAAGAAATAAATAATATTTTGCTTATTTTTCACATTTAAAATATTAAAATAATGAAAATATATTAAAAATAAAAAATAATTAATAAATTCATTGGCCCGACGGGCTAGCCCAAAAACTGATGGGTTAGGGTTAGGGTCAAGATTTTTTAACCCGAAGAAATTTCAGCCCGATTAACCCGCAGCCCGATAGGGTTAGCCTGAAACCCGACGGGTTGGCCCGATTGACATCCCTAACCAAGAGAGTTAGAGGAGAGCTGCTGCGCTTTTTCAGAGAAAGAGAGAGCAGAGCTGCTACCTTCGGGAAAATAGAGAAACCGAGGGTAGAGAGCCGCATGCCATTTTCTGTGCTAGAGAAAGAGAAGGAAGTGAGAAAACGTCTTAGATTTTGATTTTTATAGTCCTGCTTCAATATTGGTGATTTCTTTCTCTAATTTCTTTGGTAAACCTAGATTGTAATTTAAAGGGTTTTACTTTGAATTCATGGATTGGGTGATGAGTTTTGTTGTTAGCCAAGATAGGTGATATCTTAAGTTTTTATTGATATTAGTTGGTGAGCCTTTGGTGGTGATTTCTAGAGAGAAGACACCCGTGTACCCATTATTGTTGATATAGTGGAAATTTGTTGAGTGGCTTCTAGTCAGTGATTTTTGCCTTCGTATCGGAAGGTTTTCCACGTTAAAATATCGGTGTTCTCTTTACTGCTTTGAGATTTGGCTTGTTTGGTTATCTTATTTTGCACACATCTTTAATTTGGTTGTTTTGGTCGATCTCCACATTGGTGTTTATTTCCAATAAATACTACCTCCGTTCCATGTGAATTGTTACATTTCTTTTTGGTATGAGAATTAAGGATAGTGAGTATAAATGAAATTACTACTCCCTCCATCCCACTCCAATTGTCACACTTACCAAATTGGGCGTCCCAATCAAATTATCACACTTCCAAAAATGGTAACTTTTTCACACTCAACAATAAAATATTAATCCCACTAACTCATTCTACACTCACAACTCTTAATTTCCGTGCCGAAAAGAAACATGACAATTCGCATGGGACGGAGGGAGTATTTTAATATTGAGTAAAAGTGACATACAGTATAAACTCTATAAATTAATACTCTTGGGAACTCAAGAATTTATTAATTAAAAGAGTTATTAATTAAACTATAAATTAATAATTATTAATTTATACATTAATTAATATTTTATTAATTTATAATAAAATATTCAATTCACTTACCTTTCAAACTTCTATTTAATTTTTGTACATCAAATGAGGACCTAATTTGGAAGAGTCCTTCAATCTCTCATATAATTATATTCTTAATGTTCAATGTCTCAATTTATGGACATTAAAAAATATTATGTATATAAATGCAAGATAAAATATGTATATCACCATAAACAAATCATACACAAATGGCTCCCCATCTTAAAGGTGTAAAGAAAACAACAATGACCGATGAGATTCGAAGAGCATTATGCAAGCACGCCAAGGATAATTCAAGTCTCACTCAAAAGCAATTGCAAGAATGGGTGCTTAGTAACTATGGTTTGCAAGTGAGTCAAGGTACAATCTCTAATACAATCAAGCGTTCTTCAGATTATCTCTCACTTGCTCCAAAAAGAGGTGATGTTAAGCGACACAAATCGGCAAAGTATCCTGATCTAGAGAAATCTCTCTATGAATGGATTATTCAATATCAAGAACATGTGAATATGACTGGTGAGCTGATCATCGAGAAGGCGAAAAAGTTTATGAAAGATATGTATCTTATAGATAATCCAGATTTTACTTTTTCCATAGGTTGGCTTGGAAAGTTTAAAGCAAGATATGGAATTAAGAATTTTTTGTTGGGATTGTATACTGAAAGCATATATGATTAAGTGTTTTGTACACTGGTCTTCATATATGTTGCCGCAACAATACTCGCTGTCTGATAAAACAAACATACAACGAACTATAATATCCTATTATCTCGCCTATAGGGATGATCATATGGTGTGTAGGAGATCACAGAGGATCATATGAATCGTTTGACCTAGCAAGATATAAACAGTATCACAGCTGAGACGGTCCCTGGATAGGCTGTCGGTCTAAGCTGCGGCACATCGGTTCATAAGTGGGCTTATCCTAGCTACTTGATGTGTCGGTACATAGTTATGTATTGATGGGATCAACAGTGGGATGCGCCATTCTCATTGACATATGAATGAGCCAGATCCCTAACATACTTCCTATGATCTTAAACCTAACTGAAGGATAAGGGGCACACACAGATTGACCGCACTTTGATTTACTAGAGTGGCGAGTCTTACATGTACTCTAATCCTTGTATTTTGGGTGTTGGCAATTTGTGTGTGGCCTGCTTAGTCTGGACGTTTTGGTGAGCATATCCGTTTCAGGATGGTGACATTCCCTGAGGAGCTCACAAGGTTCATTATGCTAAACCCTGCTGGTTGAATTATTTAATTCAGGCATAAGTGAAAAGGAGTGAGTGGTGTAACTCAAGAAATAAGAGATTAATTAATTGTGGCTAATTGTCATAGGCCAAATTAATTAATGAATGTCTAAAATCTTAAATATGTGGATCATGTTAGTTTGGTGCAACCCGTTCCTAATAACGTGGTAATAAAGGGGCGAGTCAGCATTGTTACCGTGGTGAAGGTTAAAACAATATTTTATTAATTAATTATGTTCTGGGTTGAACAAGGAAGGATTAATTAATAAAGAGAGCCCACTTTATTATTTGCATCTGATCCCTGGTCTGGCCCATGAACTGCTCAAGCCCAATAGGGTTAGAGTTTCTCAAAACCCTAACACTATATAAAGGCCTTCTCTCTATCAGATCATTAGTTGTTGTGAAACAATTAGGGTTTTCAGTATATTGAAAAATAGAGAGAGAACGGCGGCGGCTGATCTGTGGGAGGAACTGATCGATTTCTCCAGATCTCAGATCCAACTTGGTAGATAATCCTCACCAGATTTCCAAGGAGCAAGGGAACAGATCAGAAGATCAGATCTGTAGGAACAACCATCCACGCCATCGTTCAGATCCAGATCCAGATCTATTTCATCGTTACTAACTCTGATCTAGTCCTGTAGATCAAACGGTGAAATCAGATATTCTCTAGATCCATCCTACGCAATTAATTTTGTAGGAGCATGCATAGGATTCGCATGGTTTATTTAATTGAAATTTATTCCTGGTATCCTAAGAACGATCCTTGGCAAGAAATTCATAATGGCAACTCGTGTTGTCCATCGTAGACTCAAACCCTACATTTTTGACGTTTCGGAGAGAGTGGATCTGTTGAAATGGAGGGCATGAATGATAAATTAAAAATCATAAGAGATAAGGTTGATCAGTTTGAAATGAAAGACATCTTCAATATGGATGAAACAGGTTTGTTTTATATTGTTTTATTATTTTTTATTTTATACTTTAGTGATGTAACATGTTTTAATCTTAAGCAGGTCTATTTTTTAGACTTCAACCGGACCATTCCCTTGCAACAATGCAACTTGAAGGGAAAAAACAAGACAAAGAAAGGCTAACTGTTGTTATTTGTTGTAATGAGGATGGCTCCGAGAAAGTTCCTTTATGGATAATTGGGAAGTATGCTAAACCAAGGTGCTTCAAGAATGTAAATTTGAGCAGTTTGAACTGTGAGTACTGTGCTAACAAACGTGCTTGGATGACTGGGGCTTTATTTGAAGAATATGTTCGCCAACTTGATAAAAAAATGGTTGGAAGAAAAATTCTTTTGATTGTGGATAATTGCCCTGCTCATCCAAAAGCCATTGAAGGATTACAGAGTGTTGAATTGTTTTATTTGCCACCAAACACAACTTCAAAAATTCAACCTTGTGATGCTGGGATTATACGAGCTTTTAAGATTCATTATCGTCGTCGATTTTATAGAAGTCTTTTGGAGGGTTATGAATTGGGGGTTCCAAATCCAGCAAAAATAAATGTGTTAGATGCAATTAATCTTGCAATTGAAGCATGGACTATAGATGTTCATGCAAATACAATTGCAAACTGCTTTCGTCATTGTAAACTTCGATCAATAGATAACATGGCTTTTGAGAACTCTGATGAACAGGTAGGTGGTGAAAGCACCCAAGAACTCGGGAATTTGATTAAAGAGTTGGGTTATCACAATGCAATGGATGTCGAAGATGTCCTGAACCACCCACTAGAAAATGTAGTTGCACAGTTGTGGACTGATGAAGAAATTATTGAGAGCATTATTAGAACTGATAAAGAAGATGAAGAAGATGCTGAAAGTTCTACCATGGAGCCTCCTTCACGAAATGAGGCAATTAGAGCAGCAATCACATTGAATAATTTCTTGCTGAGTTATGAGAAGACAACACCAAAAGTTCTTACAATGATAACAAAAATTAGAGATGGGATTCAAGTTGAAATTGATTTCAATAAAAAACAAACGACAATTGAGTCATTTTTCAAGAAGTGTACATAAATTATTCATGTAATATGTACGCATTTATGAAATTATTAATTTATATTTTATATGGGACCTATAGAAATTATAAAAAATGTATTATCTTATAATTTTAGCGAATTATTAATTTAGCACCCTATCCCCGAGTCGGGACCGACAAAAATTATTATTTTAAAGAGTTTATTAATTAATCGAGTATTAATTTATAGAGTTTCTACTGTATTTAAAAATGTAACAATTTAGTTGGGATGCCCAATTTGGTAAGTATAATAATTTGGAAGGGATGGAGGGATTACATGATTGTCAAAAATGGGCTTGACCCCTACCAACCCAAAAACTAGCTAATCAACTCTGTTAGATAGTTTCGAATTGTTCGGCGTTTAAGCGGGTTAGCATCCCCTAAATGGGGATTACATGGGCTAGGTAGCCGGCTAGGCGCCACCTAATCGATCTAGGAAGGATTTATTATATATTTTTTTAAAAATAATTATAATTTTTTTTTGTTTATTATTATGTATATATTTAGAATATTAGAAAACAATAAATTAATTATTGTTTAGAAACTGCTTAGATCCTGTCTGAAATGTCTAGAGTGTGACTTATTATCAATGAACGGGAAGAAGAAGAGAAAGAAGAGGTTTTATATATTTATATTTCATCCATATCCCTCAAGCCGGTAATGCAATGCAGTAACCTTATTTATGTGTGATGAGATTGATATTGGGTTAAGAAAACTAAAAATGATGAGCTAACAAAACCAATTTTATTTCTCTCAATTCAATCAGCTCAAAAGTAAAGATACAGCAAATATAAGTGTGGAAGATGCATGCGAATCGCATGTACGACACACACACGCCCAACACGTGACTGCTAACAAACTAGAAATGCAAAGAAATACAAAAGTCGTAAACATGACTTATTAAGTGAAGAAACAAAACAAACTGCATCAAACCACCTCCATGCAACCCATGCACACATAAACTCCACCATATGCAAACTGTTGCAGCACCATACGATCACCATGCTCAACACCTCCCTCAAGATGAAGGCTGTGTAAATCTACAACGCCCATCTTGGACAACAATGTTCGAAAATGAGGACCAGGAAGCTGTTTAGTACTGAAAAGATTGGCGAGCTGTAGAGCACTACTCAAGGCAATTGGCTGAAGAAAACCCTGTCGATAAAGACCGCACACATGATGGCAATCGAGCTCTATATGTTTGGTGCGTTCATGAAAGACGTGGTTTTTGGTAATCTAAAGTGCAGCCAAATTATCACAATAGAGAACGAGGGGAAACTGAAAAGAAATATGTAGATTCTGTAAAATGTATGAGAGCCATTGAATCTCCTTTGGCTGTGGAGCTTAGTGCGCGATATTCAGCCTGAACCCTAGAAAGAGCAAGAGTAGACTGCTTTTTGCAACGCCAAGAGATAAGAGATCGACCAAGAAACAAGCAAAATCTAGTGAGGGATCGACATGTGTTTTTGCAAGTACCACAGTCAGCATCCGAGTAGCTAACTAAACTCAAGGGATTATCAGCTGGTATGAACAAGCTTAGAGAGGGCGTAGACTTCAAATAACTGACCACGTGCAAGGCACTGTCCCAATGAACTTGGCGAGGAGCTCCGACATATTGACTAAGTTGTTGTGTAGTGTAAGCAAGATCGGATCGCGTCAAGCCAAGGTAAAGAAGCTGACCAACAAGCTTCCGATACCTTTCAGCATCTGTAAATAGTGGTGAATCTGCGGCTGGATAAAACAACTCCAAAAGGTAAAGGTTTAGACGCAGACCGGCAACCCAACAACCCTACTTGATCAACAATGTCAAGAATGTATTTTCGCTGACATATATACAACCCTGCATCACTTTTAGCAAGCTCCAGCCCAAGAAATAGCATGCCCCGCCAAGATCCTTGATGGTGAATTTGGAATGCAAGAGATTTTTAAGGGAATTGATGGCACCCAAATCTGAACCAACCAACAGAACATCGTCCAAACTGCAGCAAAGGCTAAGTGAATTCGACATTCCATTCCCTTGATGCTTGCTTTAGTCCATAAAAGCTTCGAACTAACTTGCATGCTTGTCCTTTAGCCGCACCTTGATAACCATGTGGAGGGTGCATATAAATATCTTCAGTTAGAAAACCATGAACGGAAGCATTGGCTACATCAAGTTGATGTATAAACCAATCACGAGAGACTGCCACAGTAATCAATAAATGAACTGTGATATGTTTAGCTACAGAGGAAAAAACTTCCTCATAATCAACGCCATATTGTTGTTTAAAGCCCTTTTCTACTAATCTAGCTTTAAACCGTTCTACCGAGCCATCAGCCTTTAGCTTCACCTTATAAACCCACTTTGAATCTATTGTTGTCTTTCTTTGTGGTAAATCAATGGCTGATATTTAATCAAGAAACAATTAAAACGTAATCAAGTAATAAATGAGCAAGCAACAACTGAAATACAATCAAGCAAAAACTAAAATACAATCAAGCAACATTGTAAACGTAATTAAGCGGCTTTATCATTTTATCAAGGGGGAATTTTTATCACCGGATCCAATATATATATATATATATATATATATGGAGCTGATCAGGTGAGAAAAAAGAATGATTCATGTTCATTAGATTTGAAAAGATCAATGGTTGATATGCAATTAAGCAACAACTGAAACACAATCAAGCAACAAAATAATCAAGCAACAGTTGCTGGATCATATTTTAGTTATTGCTTGATTGCATATCAACCATGGATTTATTTAGATCTAATGGGCATAATTCATTCTTTTTTCTTATATACCTATATATATAGACAAACTCTCAGATGAGACGGTCTCATTATTTTTATTGTGAGACATAAATAATGATATATTTGATTTATTGAAATGATGTATTTCTTTATAATAGCAAATAATGTATTGCTTTGTTGCAAATAATGTAATTTTTTACACAGAAAAAAATAATATATTAAAAAATAAAATGATGTATTAAGGTCCATCTCACAATAAAAAATGGTGAGACCGTCTATCAAGAGACCAACTCATACATATATATATATATATATATATGAGATCATATGATAATAAATAAGTATATTAAAAATTCGAATGAATCACATCTATTAAATCTAAATCAATGACTGATATTTAATCAAGCAACGATTGAAATACAATCAAGCAACATTGTAATCAAGCAAAAACTAAAACACAATCAAGCAACATTGTAAAGGTAATCAAGCGGCTTTATCATTTTATCACGGGGGATTTTTATCGCCGGATCTAATCCCTATATATATATATATATATATATATATAGGGTAGTGTTAAATAGGAATGAATCTACATCATTCATCTCATAAAATTAATGGTTGAGATTAACAAATTTTCAAGATTTCATGTTTAATTGTAATATAAATTAAGCATTTCTTATAAAGCAACTAAGCACAAAAAAAATTACGCTTAATTTTTTAATTATTAGTGCTTTAATCTCAACTGTTAATACTACCAATTCAATAATTGAAATTCATTCCTATTTAACACAAACTTTAGTAGTAACATTGATCGCATCTTTAAATCACATCTTTAAAATATGGGTTAGATAAAAATCAATCGAGTTAAACGATTTTTAAATTAATGAGTTGTTTATGAAACTTAATATATATGGTATTTCCATTTCTCATAGCGAGATTTTCTTTTGTTAAATAAAAGAGTACACTCTTCATCTTCATTAATCAATGATTCAAATTAAAACATGTTCATAATCTTTTTAATATTTTATGTTTAATCTATATTATTTTTTGTTATATGTATTTATCTTTAAGAAAATCGGATAATCAATCTAAATACTTAAATATATATCAAAAAAACAATATAAAAAGTAGGTCAATTTAAAATTAATATTCATTAAATATTAAAAAAAAGTAATATCATAGAGATATTAATACAATAAAACAGCAAGTCAATTATATGTGGTGAGAAGAATCCTTCGACCTTCACTGGGATTGATTGGAATGGCAAACGCAGTTAATAAATTTGCAAAGCAAGGGTCAACTAATAATAAGTCATTCGTGCGCCGTGTTCACGACGCCGGAATACTAACCGGTGGCATATTCTGAAATATAGAATTGGGATCAGATATTAGCGGGCCGGCGTCTGAATATGTAGTGCTCCTCCCACACCATCACAACTGCTGCATCATGGGAATTCATGATTTTCTTTTTCTCTCTTCTGCTCCAGCTCCTGCCAAAAGCTATCCTCCAGCAGGAATAGGTATTCACAAATCGTTCCTTGACAGCCATGCAAGAACTTCTACATTAGTTTTTTCTTTCAGTGTTTTGTTTAACTTTCATTTTCTTATGCCTTTGTCTGTTAATTAATTCGCTTCTTCAGCATAAAATATATAACATTGGCTTCTTTGATTCCCCTCCTAGACGACCCTGTATTTGGATTTTCGTGAAGGTAAAATCGTGCTATGGATTTTACCAAGGTAAATCTTTTAATTTTTCTTTTTGAAAAATCCAAATGGGAAAGTGGGAAAGTTGCTTAATTATATGTACCAAGTTGCTTGATTATGATTTAGTCGTTACTTGATTGTATTTTTATTGTTGCTTGAAGATTATGTTGTTTGATTGTGTTTTAGTTGTTGCTTAATTATATATCAACCCTTGATTTATATACATCTAAATTCAAATTTTTTTTGTCACAGTGGAATTTTTTCTCATATATTTATATGGTGCTAAAAATTAGTTTGTGCTAAATAAGAGTAAATCTACACCTGCATTCAGCTAAAAATATCATGGTTGAGATTAAGATTTTCTTCCAGATTTCATGCTTAATTTTCTCACATAATCTATATATATATAGGGATGCATTATATGATTACTCATCTCCCCCATGTTATATGAGGCCAAAATCCAACCATCAAATTTGAATTTGAACGATCTTGATTTAATTTAAAATAAAAAATTTCGATACATTATCTAATGAAACATGCTTCATTATTTGGGTATAATATTAATTTTGATACTCACAGTTTTGTAATTACGTGAAACATGAATCACATCCCTCAAAATTACATTTTTCTCTCTCCTCTAAAATTTCTATAAAACTTTAAATAATCATAACTCACTCAAATTTTATAAAACTTTAAAATAAAATTAGTAATTATATATATATATATATATATATATATATAAATATATCATAACAATACACAAATTCTTATATAACGAATAAGATTGTAAAATATAATGCATGAGACTATAATATATAATGCAATATATTTCTTTTCAGAGAAATCACAAAAAAATTACAATTCAACATCTTCATGCAATTAATATATGTATTTATTTTATCCATTATATATGCATTGTATATGTATGAGCAACAATACTTTATTTTAATTTATTTATTCATTTACTAAATAAGTATACATGTTATAAATCTTAGTAAAAATACTATATTATTTTATCATTATTAAAAATAATATTTAACTTTAAATTAATAAATAAATATTAGTACTTAAATAATATATTGTATGATCATGACAACTAGTATGAAAAATACATATATTTATCATAAAAGTTGATCTTATATTACTTGATTGATTAAATATTTTTTTATTATATTATATAAATGTATATTAGTGTGTTATATTATACATATATTTTAAGTATATAATACATATCGAGGTCGAAATAATTCGGCTCACGAGAATCGATATAATTTAAAAATAAAGTCCACACAATCACTATTTGAATGTTTATTTTTACAATGATTTTAAATAGTTTGAGGTACAAATAAGATGTAAATTCATTTGAGTTTATATCACAAGAATTTTTTAGAAAACTAATAATAAATATGTTTCAAGCTTGAAGATTAGAGAATCTTCCTTATTTATAACTTTTCATATCAATTATGATATGGATATATAAATATTTAGTGCATATAATTTTTCTTCATTCTCCTAGAATCTTAAAAATAATTATTTTTCTCTCAATTTAAATTAATTATTTAATGTATCATTTTTCAAATTAAAGTAAGTTATTATTTTAAAACAAAATTTTCATTGCACATGTTTGATAGAAGTAAACTATGAAATTAATGAAAATTAATAATCTTATGCAAAAATCACATAAAAATGAACTAGTTCTCGTAAAATGAATAAAAATATAATATATAAAGATCGATGTAATAATGCATATATTTTACTCTAAAATTCAAGATAAAAAAGGCTAATAAATCATTAAGTGTTGTCTTTAAATGAATATGTTGATGTAATATTATGCATGTATTTTACTCTTAAATATAAGATACCTTCGAGAAAATTAAGACGAATAAATGACAAAATGTTATCTTATAATGAAGAAGTTAATATACTAGTATAATTCAAGTATTTCTCTCTAAAATGCAAAATAATTTTGAAAAAAATGAAATGAACAAATGACTAAATATTGTTGTATGATGAAGATGTTTATGTACTATAATGAAAGTATTTCTCTCTAAATGCATGATAATTTTGAAAAAGATGAAGATGAATAAAAGACTAAGTCTTGTCCTATAATGAAGATGTCAATGTAATATAATGCAAGTATTTCTCTCTAAAATGCAAGATAACTTTGAAAAAATAAAGTGAGTATCTAATGTTATTTGTGTATATTTTTTATTTTACAATATTGTGATATAATGAAACTACATTGATATTATTATGAAAGTAATTACAGTTATTACATTTATTATAAACGAAAAGACAAAACTACCCTATAATACAAAGTTTTTGGGGAAAAATGATTGCTCTTTTAATCTTGATTTAGATCGTAGATCAAATGAAATCAATAACTAGTACTATTTCTTCTTATTTATCATTCTAATGGCTTTTCTCAGCTGATCACACCCTTATTTACATATATATATATATATATACACACATAAATGATTGAGAAATTAAGCGTAATTTTTTTTATATTTAATTGATTAAGTATGAGTTATCAAGCAATTAAACACGAAATTTTGACAAAAAAAAACTTTAGTCTCAACTATTGATTTTTTTAGATAAATGATACAGATTAATTCATATTTAACACAAACTAATTTTTTTATATGCATGCAAACACATTAACACACTGTTCTATTATTGTTATGTAGCTGGATCATGTAATATATATATGCCTTTTATCGTGCAGTTGCATCACTTATTCTTCCTGCCGTCACTCTGGTACTCTTTAGCCTCTACTGCTATCTCAGGCTAGGACGTTTTGAAAATAGAGCTGCCCGGAAATGCAACCGAGACGTTGAAAATCTTCTACTCCAACATGGATCTCTTGCTCCCAAGCGATACACATATTCAGAAATCAAGAAAATAACTAAATCCTTGAGTAATAAGTGTGTACAAAGGCACACTACCTAATGGCCGACTTGTAGCTGTCAAGATTTTGTTTGAGAACGATAGCGATGGAGAAGAATTCGTGAATGAAGTCATCAGCATCAGTAAAACCTCCCATGTTAAGATCGTCACTCTCTTAGGGTTTTGCTACGAGGTAAACAAGAGAGCTCTTGTATATGAATTTATGCCCAACAGCTCGTTAGACAAGTTTCTCAGCAGCAATGATTGTCTCCTGGATTTGGAAAAACTCTACAAGATTGCAGTGGGAATCGCCAAAGGTCTAGAATATCTACACACTGGGTGCATCACCAGGATCGTCCATTTTGACATTAAGCCTCAAAACATTCTTTTGGACGAAGAATTCTGTCCAAAGATATCTGATTTTGGGCTTGCCAAACTTTGCAAGACGAAGCAGAGTGTGTTGTCAGTGGTTGGGATGAGAGGCACCGTTGGATACATTGCACCGGAAGTATTCTCGAGAAATTTTGGAGGAGTGTCTCATAAATCAGATGTGTATAGTTATGGAATGATGCTTCTTGAAATGGCTGGAGCCAGAAAGGAAACGCAGGCTGAGAGTGAGGCGAACCAATCGAGTGAAAATTATTTTCCAGATAAAATCTACGAGCAGGTAATGGCAATGGGTGTCACCAGCAACGAGTTGATGGAGGAGGAAGAGGAAAGAAGAAAGAAATTGTTCTTGGTAGGATTTTGGTGCATTCAGACCAATCCCTCGGATAGGCCGTCGATGTCCAAGGTTGTGGAGATGTTAGAAGGAAGTGTTGAGGCCATACAAATTCCACCAAAGCCATTCCTCTTTTCTCCGCCGCTCATTCCCGATCAGTATACCTCTTCCTCCTCAGACTACGCACAGACTCACAATTCAGACCACTATACCTCTTCCTCAGACTACGTACAGACCCAGAACTCAGATACTATTGTTTAATATATATATATATATAGATTTTAATTTTGGAACGGCTGTTCTTTAAGTTCCAAACTGGATTGGCGCAGCACTCGAATTCCCTTATCGCAGCTGCATGCATTTTGGTGCAGGATGTTATTTTGCAATTCAAAACTCTCCAGCAGCGCTCTGCTCTATATCTACAAGACTAAAACTGCATTTCTAAATTGCGGAAAGGCTTAACAGAGTGATGAGCTTATATTTGTACGTTTGTTTCATGCATAAATTCCCATGTTTTAATTGTTTAATTGCTTGAAATCATGTAATGTTGATTGTTTTTGTGTTGTGAAGGTTTAAATCAAGTTCAAGAACATTTTCATGTACTTTGTGAGCAATTGTGGATGTCATTTGAAGAATGTAGTACAACCTTGGAAAGAAGATTGTCGAGGTCTTGCCCTAAATCAACATTGCATCCTGGCCATATCTTAATAGCACATTGGATCTATTCTTTTTGGCGTTAAAAATACAAGCAGTGGCAGATCTCAATCTCAGCAAAAATTGAAGTTAGCAAATTGAAGGCATCATTTCCAAAATTAGATTAATTCCCTAGGAGTTACTTTTGTATTTTAGGAAAGGAATTCATTCCTTCCCTTAATTAGCTTTTAATTCTCAAATAAGTGGGATAGGATAAAAGCTCGAGATGTGAATAGAATTGGCAAGCAGATCAGAACAGGAAAGAACTGTAGAATTAATCTTGTTCCTACATTGTTCTAGAATTTCATGGATTGCTAAATTCTTATTCTAGTTGATGGTGTTTACCAAGTTCTTAAATTATTCGAGTTTTGAGATTATGATTTTTCGTTTATCTTCGGTTTTGAATGTTTATTTATCTGCAAAATATTCCTATGTTTGAATCAATATTTTCGGGCTTAGCTACATCTATTGATTTAAACTACTGTCTATATAGGATTGACACATGTTGAGTGTTGTTGATTCTAATATTCGTAGACAACGAATTGATATTCTTCATGCTGGGCGATTAATTTTAATTCGGTAAATAAACAATCTAATTCAATTATCTATGCTGGGTAGATGAATGTGTAACGATTAAATCGAGAACGCTGAGTTAAGAATTAATCAAATAAAATGAAGTTTGGATATAAGGCAATCGATGATAAATTCATAATTCTACCTGTGAAACTTCCTTTGGCTAGAATTGTTCTTAATCCGTGAATTCACCGTTTTATTGTTTCCTTTAGTTTTAATCTGAAAATCCAAATCCCCCCCCCCCTCAATTAATTGCTTTTATTTTATTTTTATTTTTTAAAAAATTAATTTAATATCGTTTCTCTGTGGATTCGACCCTGCTCATCGCTCTACAAGTATTTATTTTAGCAGGTTTCTTTTTGAAGTCCTCGACATACCTGTCAAATTTTGGCGTCGTTGCCAGGGAGACGGTTTTTATTGAATTGTTTTAATTTTTGTTTTAATTTTTAGTTCATTTTTTTATTTTTATTTTTTTTCTTCTTGAGTTTTATGACCCGTTCTACTCGTACAGGTTCATTACAGTTTAATTCTGAAATCGAAAAGACAGCAAAACGATTGAGGAAGGAAACAAAGCTTCGTAAGAAAGCTGCTACTATTCCTGTTGCTATTTCTGCTAGTAGACGGACTGAAGAATTAGAAGAGACAAGTTCTGATTCATTCATTGGACAGAGTGAACGAGAATCACACTACAATTCTAGCTATTCGAGCAATTCTGAAACCGAAGGATCAATGGCTAACGAACGAACTCTCAGACAGTTGACGAGACCTGATATTACACAGCAACCTATTTGCATTGTTTTTTAACAATCAGACACTGCTTTTGAATTAAAATCTGGTCTGATACATTTGTTGCCTACTTTCAGGGGATTAGAGAATGAAAATCCGCACAAGCATCTCAAGGATTTCCACGTTATATGTTCCAGCATGAAGCCGCAGGGGATAACCGAGGAACAACTCAAGTTGAGAGCATTTCCGTTCTCTTTAGCTGATGCAGCAAAGGATAGGTTTTTCTTTTTGCCTGCAGGAACTATCACTACATGGGATGCTATGACACGTCTATTTTTGGATAAATACTTTCCAGCATCGAGAGCAGCAAACATTCGTAGTGATATCTGCAGCATACGACAAAAGAAAAATGAAACTCTTCATGCTTATTGGGAAAGGTCCAAGCAACTTTGCGCTAGCTGCCCGCAACATGGAAATTCTGAACAGCTCTTGATACAATATTTCTACGAGGGGTTGACACCTATGGATAGGAAGTCAATTGATGCTGCGAGTGGAGGAGCGATCTTGAACAAAACTCCTGGACAAGCTCGCGAATTAATTGATATTGGGCTGCAAATTCACAGCAATTCGGATCTTTGCAGGACTCATCATCTAGAAGAGTGAATGAGGTAAGTGTCTCTAATATTGAAAATCAGATTACTAACCTTACTTCTTTGGTGCAACAGATGGCAAAAAATGTAACGGCTCAAGTAAAAGCGTGTGGAATCTGCACAAGAAATAAGAAATTTAAAATACTTGAATCCAAATGCAACAATGAAAATAAAGAGTACTGGAAAATTAAAGTAAAAATAACTGGGAATTGAACTCTGAACAACTTGATTTTGGAGCTAATACAATCCTATTTATAGGGGAGGAATTTGATCTTCAAAAGGTAATGGGCTAAAATATCACAAGTCTCCAAAATTGGGCATAATTTCCTTCTCGAACTTTTGGGTCGATCGACACATACACAAGCATGTCGACTGGTCTTCAAAATCTTCCGTGTCGATCGACTCACATGCATGTGTCGAGCCTTCTTCTTCCCTGCTTCCTTCGATCGACATTCAACCTCCGTGTCAATCGACATGCACCACGTCGATTGACACAGAGGTCATGCTTCAGAATTTTGGCACGCCTTCCAACTTGATTGACTTCCCGTGTGTCAATCGAAGCAGCAACTCTGTGTAACTCGACTCTTTTCACCTTTTGCTCACTTTTAGCCTCAAATACCTACAAAACTGAGCACGACAAGCATACTATCCCCTATTAACAGTTCATGCTCGATTATTAACTAAAAAGCAATGTAAATGCATAAAACAAATAAGAAAATAATATGATAAGTGAGACAAAATACGAGCTTAGCAGCTATCAATTGAAGGAAACACAGGGTGGCATGAGAGCTTTCAATCACGAACCTACTTACTTGCGCAGAATCTATAAGCTTTTGAGATGGAGATTATTTTCAGTAAAAATAAAATATCTTTTCGAGCTGTGACCTCAGTTTTCTAAAAGCATGAAAATGACTTGTTTTAGATCGAATGTCTATACCAAAATGTTTGTTTTATCATATATGTTTCCCTGGTTAGACGTAGTCTACAATAGAGTTATTGTGGTTGTACCATCGAGAGCCATACCCTTTATATTACGAACTTGAAGTGTGATTCTCGTACTACGGGTTTGCTCCCATTACTATGCTATTGTTTAGCGGTTTGGAGTTGTGCCTCATATGTCATGGGTTTGTTCCCAGAAATATTATGTGCGATTATGGGTTTGCTCCCAAAATAAGTATATATGTGAATTGGGTTTGTTCCCAGAAGAGTGTGAATTGGGTTTGCTCCCAGGATATTTGTGAATTGGGTTTGTTCCCAGAAGAGTGTGAATCAGGTCGATTCCCAGAATATTATGTGAATTGGGTTTGTTCCCAGAAGACTGTGAATTGGGTTTGTTCCCATATTACCTCACGTGTTGTGGGTTTGCTCCGAGGAATGTCCTGTGCAACCAGTCTGCACTCTGGTAAACCTTTAGATTAATCATCTACACGATTGATGTTTGATATATGTCATTTATACATGCATTCGAATTTCAATGGGATCCCATAAAGATATTTTGAATAAAGCACGGTCAAATATTTTTAAAAAATTCTGTGGTTTATTTAAATGTGGCATAGCATTTGTATTTACTAATGCATGTTTTCGGGCATTGTCTCCACAGGGTACATATGTACTTAAATAAAATAAAATTACATCGATTACATGACACAATATTGAAAATAAGGACGGTTACATGAAATTTAACCACACATCTAAATTACATCATTGAAAAATAGAAGTATAATGCTAAATTATTTTTTATGAATGATGTAGATCAATACAATATGATATGTTATATATATTAACTTAAAAATTATATATATATATATATAGAGTGTTCAAATCCGAACCCCTATCTTATGTGTGAACAATGAACTTTTTTCTAACCGTCTGATTTATATATTTTAGTGGCTAAGATTGTGCCATGTGTAAATTGATATTTAGTATTTTTAATAGCTTAAGGGTGAATTTGGTATAACATAATATTATATATTATAGTATCTTTTATTGTTATGGTAGTTTCCTAATAATATGCTATTAATTAGAGATATTGTATATATTAGATTCTTTTTATTTTTCCTATTACGTATCTTTATTATTGTTCATTAATCTTTGAGGACGAATTCACCATAACAGTCGACTTCTTAGTTTCGTTCGTTCTTCATCATTTTAATGGAGGTCCAATCTGCCGCCGACGGATATCCAGGTTTTTTTTCTTGTATTCTATATAATATATGGTCTTCTTCTATATTGTACGCTATTCTTCTATTTTTTTCTCAAATTTTTTTTTTAAAGATGTTTCATTGCATCGTTATTAATTGTGTTCTTAAGGTTTCATCGTCGTCTTCTATATTTTACGTTATTATTATTTCTGTTTTTTTTTATTTTTTTTTTAAACTCGTTCATTGTATTGTTATTTACTTGTGTTATTAAGGTTTCATCTTTTTTATCTTGTGACGTTTTATAGTTTTTTTTTCCCTTTAACGTTTAGTTACTTTGTAAGTTTTATGTTTTTATGGTGTTTTTTTAATTGTCATTAGTGTACATTACACATATCATTGTATAGACTATGTAAAGTCATTGTGTTTTTTTTTTCCTGAATTCAATATATAAATTACATTTTTTTTCAGAATCCTATCTTCCTATTTGCGATGATGATATGAAGCCATGTGTGGGTAAATCGTTTATTTCATTGGAGCATGCAATGAAATTTTACGAGGAGTATGCAAAGCAAGTTGGGTTTGACATACGTATCTACGGTAGTAAAAATGTTGATAATGTTATTGCGTGGAGGTATGTAGTTTGTAGTAGGGAGGGTAAAAAAATTGATGGCGAAGATGATGTTGAAAATGCACGTGATGGTTTTGTTAATAAGCGTAGACGTAGGTCTATAAGGTGCGACTGTAAAGCTCGCATTGTTTTTAAGTATGTGGCTGGCACTGGTTATGTTGTGGATAGGTTTGTTGAATTACACAATCATAGTATGGTTGTTGTTGACCACAAGCGTTATATGAGGGCTAATCGCAAACTTGATCCTATGCACCAGGAGTTCATTGTTGATTGTGTCAAATCTAGTATTGGTCCTACTCTTACATACAAATTACTCAATGAATTTCTTGGTGGTTATGAGTATGTTGGATGCACTGTTGTTGAGGTTAGGAACTTTACCAGGGATTTGAAGGCTTTTGTAGAAGGTTCAGATGCTCAAATGTTGCTGAATGAGTTTAGTCGTAAAAAGGAGAATTCTCCTTCATTTGTCTATGAGTTCGAGGTTGATGGCGAAGACAAACTTAAGCGCCTTTTTTGGTGTGATGATATTTCACGAAGTAATTATCACACATACGGCGATGTAGTGTCTTTTGATACGACTTATTCAACCAACAAGTAAGACGTTTTTTAATTTTTTTACTTTTATTTTTTTTAATTAACTTTGATCATTTTTATGTATATTGTTTATCATTTATACATGTTAGTTATATCATTGTATTTGACTGTTCGATTCAAATAACTAATTTTGATGTAAATTTTATATATTTATATATTTTCTAATATTTCGCAGGTACTCTATGATTTTTGCTCCATTTACCGGCAAAGATAACCATGGTAAACCAGTCACTTTTGGTGCTGGGTTGTTGTCTAAGGAGGACGCTGATTCATTCAGTTGGTTGTTTAAAAAATTTATTGATTGTATGGGCCATCAACCCAAGATGATTGTTACTGATCAAGATCTTGGGATGAAAGTTGCTGCTCAACGTGTGCTCCCTGACACTAGACATCGTTGGTGCATGTGGCATATCATTATAAAGTTGTCTGACAAGGTTTCTAAAGAGTTACACGCCAACGTTGAGTTCCGTAGGCTTTTGAAGTCATGTGTTTGGTCTGATCAGATTGAGTCGTCGCAGTTTGAGGAGGAATGGGGGAATATCATGAAAACGTATGGTATTGTTGATTTGGATTGGTTCAAAGTCATGTTCCTGCACAGGGATTCTTGGGTTCCAGCTTATTTTCATGACTTCGAAATGGGTGGGGTGATGAGAACTACTTCCATTTCTGAGTCAGAAAATAATTTCTTCAAGAGGTACACTAAATCGCGCTCAAACTTAATAGAATTCATTATGGGGTTTAATCATGCAGTAGAGGCGCAGCGGCATCAAAGTTCTAAATTGGACTACATGGATGAAAATATGGTTTCTGTGTTTGCTTGTGGTGTTCCCATCGAGAAACATGCTGCCAGCATTTACACTGATTCAATTTTTAAGGAAGTCCAAGTTGAACTTGTCGATGCTTCTTTATATTGCAGCATGGATGGCTTCAGCGTTGATGGAAATATTCAGCGTTTCATGGTTTTTGATAGTATGGAGAAAGTTTTAGGTGTTGTTTATAATGGGGATACGCTAACTTGTGTTTGTGATTGTAAGATGTTTATGCGTGTTGGTTTGTTGTGCAGACATGTTTTTTTTGTATTAAGGAATAAGCGGATCAACACAATTCCTGATATATATGTGGTTAGTAGGTGGCTTAAAAAATCTCTTGTAAAGCCTGTCCATGATATTTCAGAGGATTTTCATCAGGAAGTTAGCAATTCCGTGGCGAAAAAGAAGATTCAGAGTGATTTGTATTCGTTGTTCTTTCGGCTTGTTCGTAAATTGAATGGTGACACAGATAAGCTGTCATTTTTTTTTATCAACTTTGAAGGATGCCGAGAAGTCATTTTTATTTGTTGATAAGCCTTCTTCTTCATTGTCTCAGAAGAAGAAGATCATTCAAGATTTTTATGGACAGGACAAGCCAGACCAAATTGTTGTTCAACCTCCT
Organism: Plectranthus barbatus; assembly: GCA_026898455.1. NCBI lineage: Eukaryota > Viridiplantae > Streptophyta > Magnoliopsida > Lamiales > Lamiaceae > Plectranthus > Plectranthus barbatus. Next base: position 1,589,112 of record JAPKLW010000017.1, on the reverse strand, counting down.
AATGTTGTTAAAACAAAAGGAAGTGGTAGTAGGTATATTTCACGGAAGGAGAAACAAATGAAGGACAGGGAGAAGCCTTTGAGAATGTGCAAAAATTGTCGGAAGTTGAGCAATCATGATTCGAGGAATTGTGACCAACCAAAGGAAAAGGAGTCGGATATAGATTAATTTTTGTAATATCTTATCATTTTAAAGTCATTGTAATTATTGCACATTTGCATTTCCATTTTTTTTTCTAAAGAATTTGTTTTTGTTCTATTGCATCTTAAACATTTTCGTATTTTAATATTTTAAACACACTGTAATTTTTTGCAAATTCGCATATCGTCTGAAAATATTGTAAAAAATAAACAATGATATGCACTTTGCATAACGATGTTAAATAAGATGACAGAGGAAAAAATTATTTATTTCAGAATATCCATATAAATAATGATATAATGATAACAAAACAATGACTTTCATTATTTTTAATGATTATCATTGTTATTCTTTAATATGATCATTGTTACTAATTAAATAAATCATTGTAAATTAAAAAATTCATGATTTTTTATTTTTTATAGTATAAATTATTGATTAAATTATTCTTTAAATCATTTATATCATCATTGTTCTTTAGGATATTATTTTATTAAAACTCAAAATAAATAGATATTACTTTCAGCTTATTGGTGTATTATTTTACCGATTTAATTTGTCAATATAACATGTTAGATTGATTTTGACTATTTTTTAATTATTTATTCATAATATAAATATGTCATTGTTGTAGATTATTATGATCATTGTTTTAATTCGAATATATCATCATATGTAAAAAACATTATATATTATAATTTCTTTTATAGTGCATCGAAATTTGCCTATAGCAATAATCATTTATACTTGTTATATTTATCATTATTCTAAAATATCGTATAAATCATCAAAGTTCGCAACACGTAGAAAATACAATAAACCGATTAGTAACAAAATATTTTTAACTACACAAAATAACAGAGTGATCTAATATTCATAGTACGACTTGTCTTTTAATCCTTAAAACTGAAAGAAATTTAAACTAACATAACTTTCTAGAACAACGCATTTCAAAAACATAAAATATTGTTTTGAATAATTAGCAACTTCCTATGCATTCCCATTCAGATAATCTTCAAAATGTGCCTTGACGTCAACATGGATGCTACTTTTCTCAACTATCAGGTAATCCTTAGCTTCCTTCAGATTTTTGAGTGTGCAGTGGCTGTTTTCCGACAACATCAATGTAGTGCAGAATTTTGCGCGTAGAAATCGGTAAAACTTTTTTGAACGTTGCGGAATTTTAGCACACCAATCCACGTCTTTATCTCCATTGTAACTCTGCATGTGTCTAATCAAAAGGATACTACTTTCTTGATTATTCACCTTGCTTGTGCAGTTCAGAAGCATTCTTCGTGTTTTGAGTTTGTCCAGCCCTTTGCTCTTGTTTTGCACTCCTTTTAATGCTTTCTTTTGCAATCGGATTGGTCTTCTTGTGTGCCACTTTTTTCTTACTCATTTTCTTTGTTTTTTCTGTTTCATCAGTCGATTCCTAAACAAAAACCAAAATTTATTAAATTTACTTTACATTTCAGTTTTGTCAAAATTTTTTGTAAATGTTATTACCTTTTGTAAATCATCTTGATTTCCAGCAGAATCACCAACATGCAAGCTTACGACAATCGTTCCACCACTTGCTTTTGACACGACTGCAGGTTCTCCATCCAACGCATTTGTTTCATCATTATTTACTCCACATTCATTGTAAGCTTCATCATAAATGAAGGCCTACATTTTTAAAAAAAAATTTTAAACGCTCAAATATAAACGTATGAATTTGATAGTCATAGTTTATTTTTTAAATATAAATAATTGATACCTCAACTGCGGAGCAACATATTGCTTCTACTTCTGACTGTTGGATTCCATTTTGTGAAAAGAAATGAAAAAGCAGTATTTCATAATTACAAAAAATGTACGTCATTATATATTTTTACCTCCGTTCGCTCTATTCTTTGTTGCTCTGTTCCATCTCTATCAGGTTCCTGAATCCCCTCTGTCGCAGCTTTTGCAACTTCCAATATTGTCTGACAATATAAAAAATAAACAATGATATTCATTATGCATAACGATGTTAAATAAGATGTCTTAGAAAAAAATAACTGATTAAAGAATAATCCTATACATAATGATATTTTTATACCATAACAATGATATATATCATATATAATGATGATATTCATTTAAAATTGAAACCCAATTAAATATGAAGTCATGTATACTTTATTCTGGGAAATATGTTGAAAAACATAAACGAAACAACCTCATTCAGCACTGGATCATCATCCATAATTGTATCTTCGTTTTCTTCAACACATGGTGTTCTCCTTGCGGTTTCCTATAAATATATAAGTTAGTAATTAAAATAAAACACAAGTATTAGTATGAAATTTTTAATTCTTACCGGAATTTCTTCATTACTGAAACCGGTCTGAGTCAACCCAATGTTGAAGCTAGGAAGATCTTCTTCCGTTGTGATGTCTGTTCTTTCTTCAAGCAAATTATACATCTTGTTCACAATTAAAGTCCAATCAAGCTTCAATACTCCATTATCATTCATGCTTTCCTCCAAAGCAGTACAAGCTTCTTCTCTACTTGCATATTTGAGTTTAGATACCCCAATGATGCCCTTTGCAATATCCATCGGTATCCGAAAGAACTCCGAGTCTTTGATAAACATTTGTGAATGTTTGATCATTCGGATCACTTTTGAAATTGAAACCGTCATATCATTGCACGCATCGAAAAACTTGTCAGCACCAGCCACGATTTCATTCTCTGTCACAACCTCTGATTGTTTTTCCAACTTTCCATGGTAAATATTCTCAAGCAGTAGCATCTCTTCACAGTTTACCCCTTCAAGACTAAGTCTTCCGTCAATGTGCCCCTTGCCAAATACATTCAATGAATCCTCATCTTCTTGTCTTTTCCTTAACAGAGTTCCCGTCCACCCTTTTATGGTTGGGAGGCATCTCTCAATTGGTCTGACGCAATGTACAACTCGGTCTGCATAAAAAGCCTGCTCACAACAAAATAATAAACAAATAGATTATTAAAAAAAAACTTTGAACATGAATGTTAAATATATATTAAAATTATGAAAATTAGATAATACTTACCATTAAGAAAAGTAGAGGCCCTGTGAAGCATGTTTTTGTGTTGGATGACCATGTTTTGTGCGTCTAGACCAAGATCGTCAACAAATACGCACACCAATTGAAATCCGCAATCTTGGTCATATCGTCCAGATAGTCTAGAATCTTTGGCTTAACGTAACCATCTGCCGGAGTCTCAATTAAGTAAATCTCAACCAACATTAAGAAACATCTCCTGAATGTGTCGGATCCTTCCTTGTCTTCCATCATCACCTTTATAATATCTGATGGCAGCAAAAAGTATTTATCTTTTTCGGTTTTTTTGGCTATCCCGTTTATTATATCATATCTGTCCTGCCTCCCTTTTCTTTGCATCATTGTTTTCCCTTTTGGAAATCCTAGAGTCAGATAGACATCTTCCTCACTAATGTGTAACCTCCTATTTTCATGCAGTATTACGCTGCATGTTACTGCTTCGAAATTTTCCAGTAACCAAATGGCTAGTTTAGTAGGCATTTCCTTAATGTTAAGACATCCTATCCCACCAAAACCCATTTCGTTTACTGCTTTAATCTGATTAGCATTGAACAGGCCCATTTCCTTAATCAATCTCTCTGGATTCCGCTTAGAAAACAATTCCCTACGTGGATTATTGAATGCCTCATTGGTTGTGGGTTTTGTTTTTTTGGTGGCCTTTTTTCTACGGGATCCTAAATTAGTTGGGCTAGTTTTGCTTTGGCGAGCACGTTTTGTCCCTGTACAATAATGATCAAGTATATTTAAACCACTTGTTATTTTTAAATAAAATAACAATTAATAACAACTTATATACAATTATTGTACAACCCTTAATTCAACCGATAAAAAAAGTATGCAAATAAATACAAATTACACTATAAAACATAACGATGATCATTAAAGTAAATATAAAATGATATAAGAACCATTAAACAATGATCAATACTCGCATAAAAGTTTGAACATAAACTGATATTTTTAAATGATTAAAAAAACCACCATAAATAATAGCGATGATCAATTAATATCATGATCAATGATCTTTAACATTCATTTCAATGATCGACTTTTTAAATCAACAAATAATCCAAACAACCACAATAAAGCAAAAATAAAAAATGCAAACAAATTAAAATAAACCAAGAACACATATAGATGCACATTAAATATTGAACTATTTATTTCTCATTCTTTTTATTTCGTAAAATACACATAAAATTATTTATGTTTGCACTTAGTCTGATACTTTTTAATGAGTAAAAAAAACAACAAACATTATAAAGATGATAAATTAATAACATGTTCAATGAAATGTAAAATGAATTTCAATGATCATCAATGTATATCAAGAAATATTCCAACATTTACGTTGAACCAAAAATACAAAATGTCAATGAATTAAATTAAAACGAGAACACATATCGATGATCATTAAAATACCTATATAATGTTATATGTAATATTAAACAATGATCAAAAATGCATTTATGTATGTGAAGTTTTCTCAATCTTTTTTTTTGCTTTACAAACATAAAAAATTAAATATGCTTGCAATTATTATGATGCTTGTTAATGAGTAAAAAACACCAAACATTAAAACGATGAACAATAAATAACAGGTTCACTGATCTTGAAAAGTCATTTCACTGATCAACAATTATTATCAACAATTAATCCAACTTATACTATGAACCAAAAATTCAAAATGAGTATAACATAAAATAAAACGATAACACATATAGATGATCATTAAAATACAAAGAAAATGCTGATTGTAAATTTAAACAATGATCACAAAACGCATATATGAATGTAGAGATTCTCATTCTTTTAAATGTGTAAATAATATTTTTGATTAAAACGATGAACAATCACTAAAGTATACAATGATCATTAAAACTAAATGCATTAACAACGAATTATGTTATATAATTACAAACTTTTAAACAACTTTTCAATTAACACATATCATCTTACTTCTTGAAGATGAACAATTAAATACTCTTACAATGATATAAAATCATTAAAAGAATGATCCTTAAAACTATTAATGTTGCAATTTATTTTATAAGATAACTCATCAAAGAAGTTAACAATGATCAATTAGAAACCTATATAATAATTTATCAAAACTTAATCAATGAACTGACGTATTAATTAATCTATAAGCACATACAATATTTTTATAAATACAAATTATTTAATGAACAATTATAATATTTGGCACTGAATAAACTTAAAGAGTCAAACCCACTCATATTTTCGAACACAAGTAGTATACATTCAAACTAATTTCAATTACCTTTTTCACTGTACGTTTAAAAAATTTATAATATCATTAAAAAAGTAAAAAAACGAACCTGATGTTGAAGCATGGTCCACAATCTTCTTCTTCGGTGCCATTTTCTTCGTATTTACCTTTGTACCTTCCAGAAAAATTTAAAAATAAATTCAGATTTTGTTTCGCATAATTTTTTTTTTTTAAGCGGTTCAAGATTAAAGATGAGGAATAGCTTACCCTATTTCGACGATGTATAACTGAGTTCGTTGTCGGTTTGTTGTTATTTTGTGTGGTAATGCCGGACGATTTGAAGAAAATGGAGCGTCGAAACAGTGGCGGACGGCGAGGAAGAAGATGGAGCGTCGCCCTAATTTTTACCCATTCGATTATTTCTGTGAGCGGTAAAAAGTGATTTTTAGGAATTAAATTTTATTAGGTAGGTTACTTCATTAATGAATCAATAGGAAAGACGTGTCTAATTAATGCAACTAAACAACCGGTGAAAAATCTGGCTCAAAAATCCCCACGCGCTATAAAATGCAGCTATTGGACAAGTATGCCCTTTCAATGACAATTATAATTCGAAACAATGATTTGCAACCGAGTTAAATCTGGAACGTTAATTACAAATATCAACGCTTAAGATTTGGTCTTAGTTCAAACACTTACAGGAGTTCAGCCATGAACGCACCCCTATATATATATATATATATAGGAGGGATCATGTAAAAAAATTCCCATGTGAGAAAAAAGAATGAATCATGTCCATCAGATCTAAAAATATCAATGGTTGATATTGAATCAAGCAACAAATAAAATGCAATCAAGCAACAAAATAATCAAGCAACAACTAAAGCACAATCAAACAACATTGCAATCAAGCAACGACTTGAATACAATCAAGCAATGCCCTGAATGCAATCAAGCATCTTTCTCACTTTCTCACGTTAAGAGTTTTCTCACTGGATCCACTCTCTCTCTCTATATATATATATATATACCCCATATAGAGGTGTGTTCATTTATGAACTCATATATATGTATGAACAGTGACCTAATTAATCACCATTAATTTTTCTGATCTAAAAGCTCTTATTATGCCTTGTGGCTTTTTTTTTTTACCAGGGAGGGCATTTATGTACTTTTCATATTCATAATTCATTGAATAGATTTTTTATAATAAACGATGGGAATGAACATAATAATTCAGGGGACTATAGTGTTCAGCTAAATACATTACTGACCTGTAGAAATCTGCAATTCTTTTGAAGAACCCTTAGTACTCATCTTAATGAAACTGAAACTACGCAGCATAGATTTCCAGAAAAAAATATGAAGAAATGAATATGATCACTAAGATGAACAACAAATTTAATTAAGAAGTTCAATTCTTTAATTATAATTAATATTCAAATCGTGGTCGGCGTGGCCTGAAAATTTAATTTCCTAAGATCATGCTGCCGTCATATTAGGAACTACTAGGACCAGTATTGAATTTTAATTGCTGAAATTAGAGATAGAAGAAATTAGTATTTTATTAGTAAGTGAGTATTATTTTTCCATTTTAAGTAAGTGGACAATTAAATGGGACAGACAAAAAAGGAAAGGTGGACAATTGAAGTGGGACGGAGGGAATAATAAACTATTGTATAATGAATAATGAACTTGGAAATTTAGGAGTTACATTAAATAATAGACGTTAGATTAAATATTTAATGGATGAGATTAAGTCTTGGTTCATCTCTATAGGGGTGTTCAGCCATGAATGCACCCCTATATATATATATTAAAATTGGTCTCTATTTATAGAGAATAAAAAATTTATTAATTTTGATATATTTAATATTTATTTTTATATTATTATTTAAAAGATACTTTAATTTTTGTATTGTATTCAAATAAAACTAACTAATTAATTACTCCCTCCGTCCCGGCTGAATTGTCCCAGTGACTTTGGGCACAATAACCAAGGAGCGTGAGTGTAAATTAAGTTGAGTGGAATTAATATTTTATTGTTGAGTGTGAAAAAGTTGCCTTTTTAAGTAATGGGATAATTGAGATGGGACGGACGAAAAAGAAAAGTGGGACAATTGAGGTGGGACGGAGGGAGTAAATTGTAATACACGAATGAATTTGATTGTTTAATGAATTAAAAAAAAATGTGGGTCAGGGGACCGTATGATCTTGATTGCATCTCACAACAGCTGTGGTTGCTTTCATCATTTCATTAATTTTTTTTTAATGCTCTTTTATCTATGTGGCAGTCGACCACAGTTGATAACCTGTCAATTTGCAAGTTACCAATTACAACTTACAAGTTAGTATTTCCTCCGTCCCATAAAATTAGTTTTGTTTGCTTTTTAATCCGTTTCATTTATTAGTTTCATTTTTTAAAATGACAAATTTTTTTACACTCATCAATAAAATATTAATTCCACTACACTTATTAATATTGATTATCGTGTCAAAAACAAATGGGACTAATTATATGGGACGGAGGGAGTAGTTAGTAATTTATCAATTTGCTAACAACAATCAGTTCTCAGCTATTAAAAAATTTATCAATTTCTAACACAATTAGACACTTTTATTTTTGAACTGTTGCTTCTTTATTTAAGTTCAAAAAAAAAAAAAGTTCGTTAAACAACACAATTTTCCTAGAAAACTTAGCTCGTTCTTGCCCCCATTTATACTTCGATCAAAGTAAATCAGATTCTTGGAAACAAGTCGCGCCCACTCTTTTTGACTCCGTTATTACAATCTGTTTTTTCGGGGTGTAGTGGTAGAGGTTCGAGCTTCCATGGAGACATGTAGGGTATGTGTGTTTAATTAATGTTAAATTTAAAAAATAAATAAATAAATAAATTATTTTTTCAATGTGAAATTCATGTTTCAATAATTTTCACTGCATTTTCTTTTGCATAATTTTGCACATACATAACTAATCTTCATCAAGAAAGATACTATAACTGTTGATGATGCTAAAACATATTAGGATATGGCAACTTCGTGAATGGGAAGGTGGTTATTAGGAGCAAATAAAAACGGTTTAGGAGGAATATGTATGGATGAAAGGCTTCCTTCTAGCATTTCAATTACCTTTGATATGGATGGCCTTCTCGAAGGAATTGTCTGAATGCACCAAAACCCAACCACAAACATTTTCTTTCTTGCTTCCTCCTCCCCTTCCATCATCACCAAACCATCTACTATTACCTCCTCTTAGATTTTATCTGGAAAGAAATCTTCACTGGATTGGATGGCCTCAGCCTCCGCAGCCCTTCTCGCTCCCGCCATTTCAAGAAGCATCATTCCATAGCTATACACATCAGATTTATGTGACACTTCTCCAAAACTTCTCCAGAATACTTCCGGTGCTATATACCCTGCCGTGCCTCTTGTCCCCATCATAGACAATACACTCTGCTTCTTCTTGTACAATTTAGCAAGTCCAAAATCAGATATCTTCGGACATAAATCTTGGTCTAGAAGAATGTTTTCAGGCTTGATGTCGAATTGAACAATCCTGGTAGTGCACCATTTGTGTAAATATTGTAGACCCTTGGCGATTCCAACCGCAATCTTGTAGAGAGTCTCCAAGTCCAAGCGACAATCTGATTGGCTGTGGTTGAGAAACTCGTCTAATGAGCTGTTGGGCATGAATTCATAGACTAGAGCTCTCCTGTTTCTGTCATAGCCCCAAAAGAGAGTGACGATGTTAACGTGGGAGGTTCTGCTGATGCTGGCCACTTCGTTGATGAATTCTTCTCCGTTGCTACCGGTCTCGATCAAGATCTTGACAGCAACAGGGCGGCCATCAGGGAGCATACCTTTATACACACTGCCATATCCGCCCTGACCAAGCTTAACACTAAAGAATTTGGTCATTTTCTTGATTTCAGAATATCTGTATCGCTTTGGAGTTAGAGATCCCTGTTGGAGCTGGAGTTTTTCCACATCATGTTTGCATGCAGCATTGAAGCCAGCTGCTAAACGTCGCCTTCTGATGAAACAGTGTATTAAAATGGAAAGTGTGATTACAGCAGCCACCGTCAGTGGCACCACTGCATGTATTAGTATGATAAAATTAGGACATAGGAGATACATTCATACTATGCAGCAGAAAAATAATATAACAATTTACCCAGAGCGATCTCCTTGGCACGGTTTTTCCCTGCTCTCGGAACATCAAAAAGACCTTGCCATTAACGTAAAAAGGAAAACAAATGAGAGAGGCAACAAGGTGATATTTGAAAACAAAGAAAAATAGCCCAATTTGAAAAATAAAAAATGAAAGGAAAGTGTGAGAGTTGTGATACCATTTGGAGTTTGAGGTTGAGGAGGGTAGGCAGGAGTTGGAAGAAGGGGAATGGGTGTAGGACTTGCAGCAGGTGCGCCATCTTCGGTGTGAACTGGGGCTGGACTTGGAACATCGACTTTTACAGATGGGGAAGGACCTTCAAGCAGTTTAAAAACGGTAGTTGAGGTCCCTTTGTGAATGATCAAAGATGAAGTAAGCAGCCGCATAAAATTAACAGGAAGAGAATACCTATACCTTGATTTTCTTCGGTGGCGACCGGTTTGGGCAATCCCTCGCAATTATCTTCAAATTCACAATTTCTTGTGGAGTGACCGGTTGTAGATACTACTTGGACTTGGCTAGGTAAGCAAGACCCATAAATATTGGCGTTGCAGAAGTTTGTAGTTCCCTGTCGTGTATCGTTGAACCACTGGATGGAAAAGCCAGTGGAGAGAGCAGAGCGAAGATTGTTTATGGAGGAGGCGGTGGGATTCTTCAAAGACTGGGCGTCGTCCTTATTTACGGGAACATAAATATTGCTGTCGCAGGAAATACCATTCCCGGGGCCAAAGGATGATGCATCAGTGTCACCAATCTTGTAGAGATTGGAAGTCTGAGCAGAGCATGGGAAGGCGTTGGGCTGGTTTTGATGGGGGGTGCCGTTGAAGTAGAGAGTGAGGTTGCGGTCAGTAGAGTAGGCCGGGTATCTGAAAAGATCCCAGTCCATGGTGGCGTTGAGCAGAGGAGGGTTGGGGCAGTAGGAGTCCTTCAAATCCTGTCTTGCAACGGTGAAGGTGTTGGTGGAGAAATCAAGCTTCTCAACTCGGTAGGATAGGGAATTGATTTTGAGGATTGGAGTGTTGCTGTTGCAAACGATCTCGAAGCCATAGCGACCGCAGTCGGAAGAGCCCAGAAAGGATAGGCGATGTAGGCAATGTTGCCGCAGTCGAAGGGTTCATCGCTGCAATTTAGAGCGCAGCAGAAACTCCACAAACAGTAGGGGTGTAAATGAACCAAACTGTTCGTGAGCTACTCGGATCTAGACTCGATAAAAGCTCGTTCGAGTTCATTTAGTAAAGCTCGTTTATTAAATGAACCAAACTTGAGCATCATAGTATTCGACTCGTGAGCTCGTGAGCAGGCTCGTTAACTAAAATTAGTAAGAAATATAAAATAATTACTTTTATAAAAATAATATTTTTATGATTTAAGAGTAACAATAATGATAAATCTATCTAATAATGAGAAAAATTTAGAATTTGAGCATTAATATGATATATTTTTTTGAATAAATAACATTTTCTTCAAAATAATAATGAAAATCTTAAATATATTCTAAATTTAGAAAGTTCGTTTAGGCTAGATAAAAGCTCGATAACGTTCGTGAACATCAAAATATTCGATAAAAAAGCTCGAAGCTCGACTCGAAACTAAACGAGTCAAACTTGAGCACGACACTACTCGACTCGACTCGGTTCGATTACACCCCTAACAAACAGATGGATGATAAAATGAAGAGAAAATACTTGGAATGCATTGTGATTTTGGGTAATGGAATGGAATACACAAAAGTTTATAGATTGGAAACAAATAACTAGCTTTAATTAATTCCAAGTTGCTTTTAGACTGTAGAACTCGTAAAAAAGAGCATACGAAGTTTTGCGTTTACCCATTGTCCAACACACCCAAGATCCCAATAATTCACTCTTTAGCTTTTATAACCTTCAACTTTTTTCCCTCCCCTATCACTCGTGTCTCACTCCACGTACCCACAATCCTCTTTGTCGTTTGTTATTTTTTCAATTCATTCCATCTTCCATTTCTTGAGTAAAATATTGATATTTGGTGTTATTTCTGCCTGTTAAAGATCTATGTTGGGCATAAATCCAATCCTCTCGATATACTTTACATACTTAATACACATTCATTATATACCTAATAACATGCATTATAAAATATAATAAAATATATTTTTATAATATAACAAAGAAATATCCAATCAATCAAGTTATATAGGTTCAACAAATTATATAATATATAAAAGAAATGCATACATTGCATGAAGATGTTGAATTGTAATATTTTGGTTGATATGTATTATAATATGCAATATGTTTGAATCTAGAAGATTAAAGAATCTTCCTTATTTATTACTTTCCATATCCGTTACCATATTTTCACATCAATTATGACAAGGATACCTAAGGTTTAGTGCATATTGTAAATATAGGAAAAAAAATCTGTAGAAATGTGGAGGAATCATATTATTTTCATTATGTGTGTAAAACTCAAATGATACAATACAGTTAAAGAGGTATATATACACGGTTGTGTATCCAACATAGCTGAATATCTAGTCTAACTAGCTAACAACTGTGTAACAAACTCTCATAACTTCTCCTAACTAACTCATGCAGGTTCATGCACGAGGGTTTTATTCTTGATGTTATCTTCTTGATCTTTCTCCTTTTTATCAACTTGCATGAACCGTAACATCCCCCCCTCAAGCTGCACTTCCCAAAGGTGCAGCTTGGACAACAAAGAGTAAAACAAATGAACAGGTAGAGCCTTAGTAAAAATGTCGGCCAATTGAGCAGATGAAGATACATGAACAGGAGTGATGAGACCAGCTTTGAAGGCGTTGCGAACAACGTGACAATCAATCTCTATATGTTTCGTCCGCTCCTGAAATACCAGGTTTTCTGTGATGTGGATGGCAGCTTTATTGTCACAACATAATGGAATAGGAACAGACAACGGGAATCCAAAATCTTAAAGCATATATGAAAGTCATTGTAGCTCATGAACCGTAACAACCATCGACCTATATTCGGCTTTTGCGGTGGAGCAAGAAATGGTAGGCCTTTGATTTCCAAGATAAGAGACAGTCCCCAATGACGATACAAAACCCCGATAGAGATCGTCGAGTGGTTTTGCAAGAACCCCAATCAGAATCAGAGAAAGCACGAAGCTGGAGTGAATTTGAAGCCGAATAGAATAACCCCCGCGATGGACAAGTAGACAGATATCAAAGAACATGCTGAGCAGCCTGCCAATGTGACTGTCATGGAGATTGCACAAATTGACTAAGCTGTTGAACAGCATAAGTCAGATCAGGGCGAGTATAATTCAAATAGAGAAGATGACCTACTAGGCATCGGTATTGCTCTGGTTGCTCAAAAATGGGAGAAGAAGAATCATCATCTGCAAGAAAACGAAGACTAGGAGGAAATGGTGTAGATATTGGTAGACAGTCAAGCATACCGGCATCGCGCAAGACATCTGTAGCATACTTGGACTGAGTAATAAACACACCATCGGAGGTACGTGTGAACTCCATGCCAAGGAAATACTTGACATCACCCAGGTCCTTGATAGTAAACAAGTCGTGAAGATAGTGCTTCACCTGCTGAATTAAATCAATGCTGGAACCAGAGAGAAATACATCATCAACGTATACCAAGAGAAATACAAAATCAATCTCAGTAGTAAACTTAAACAGACAGTGATCATGCTCTGATTGAATGAAACCAAAGGTGAGAAGCTTAGAAGTGAGTTCAGAATTCCACTCACGCGAAGCCTGCTTTAACCCATAAAGCGACTTCCGAAGTGGACAAACCTGCCTCATACGAGCTTTGGTGTAGCCAGGAGGAGGTATCATGTAAATGTCATCACTTAGAGAGCCATGTAAGAAAGCGTTATTTACATCAATTTGTTGCAGTGGCCAACCTTTCGAAGCAGCAATAGCAACAAGAAGTCTGATTGTGGTTATCTTTGCAACCGGGGAGAAAACATCGTGGAAGTCTTTGCCTTCAATCTGAGTAAATCCTTTAGCCACAAGACGGGCTTTATAACGTTCAATGCTGCCATCCGCGTTGCATTTGACCTTATATACCCACTTACAACCAACTGCACGCTTTCCTTCAGGTAAACAAGTGAGCTCCCAAGTATTATTCTTTTCAAGCGCATCAAGTTCGGCTTGCATCGCTTCCTGCCACTTCACGTTAGTACGAGCTTGATTGTATGTATTAGGTTCTTGAAATGTAGATAAAAGAGCAACACAATCAGTAAATGCACGGGCTGTATGACAAGTAAGAAGAGAAGGAGAAGCAACACATGACACAGATGTAGCATAATCTTTAAGCCACGCAGGAAGATGCCTCGATCTAGTAATGGGTCGTGTGTTAATAGGAGGAGTAGGATCAGCAAATGAATCAGAAGAATGAGTGGTGGGACTGTTGGTTGAAATAGGTGAAATGGGAGAAGTAGAAGTATTTTCAGTGAGTGTAGGGAAAGGGTCATCTGAGTAGGGCTGAATAGGAGAACATGTAGGAAAGATGATGGAAGAGGAAGGATCAGATATAGTGGGAAAAATAGTCTCATGGAATGTAACATCTCGGGAGATAATGACTTTGTTGAGGTCTGGAATATAGACTTTGTAACCCTTTTGAGCACTAGGATACCCGATGAAAACCCCATGATAAGATTTGCTGTCAAATTTATCTCTGGTGGGGGACTTGATCAACACAAATGACGAACATCCAAATACTTTGAGAGTTGTGTAGTCAGGAAGTCTGTTGGTAAGAATATGGAAGGGACATTTCCAATCAAGAATGGGAGATGGAAGCCTATTAATAAGGTGTGTGGCAGTGAGAACTGCATCACCCCAGAAACGTTTTGGTAGTTTAGAGTGTAATAGTAAGGCACGAGCGACTTGAATAATATGTTGATGCTTGCGTTCTACAACCCCGTTCTGTTGGGGTGTATAGGGGCAAGAACGTTGATGAACAATACCAAGATCTGTAAACAAGGAGAGACAGGAATGGTTAATGAATTCAGAACCATTATCGGAACGAACAACTTTGACATTTTTGCTATATTGGGTTTGAGTGTATTGAAGGAAGGTTTTGAGTGTAGAGCTGACCTGTGTTTTATGTTGGAGTAAGAATGTCCATGTGCATCGACTATAATCATCCACTAAGGTAAGAAAATAGTGAGCACCAGATAAAGAGGCTGTGTGATACGGACCCCATAGATCAATGTGTACGAGATCAAAAATAGCATGACTTTTAGTTAAACTGTGAGTGAATGGTTGTCTATGTTGTTTGGAAGAGACACAAATATCACAGAGATGAGTAATATGGGAAGAGTAAGAGACTGGAATACAAGATTTTAAGTGCTCAAGAACTTTATTAGAAGGGTGGCCCAATCGGGAATGCCACAATGTTACATCTAAAGAAGTACAAGCAATATTTGCTGAATGCTTTAAGAAGTGTGAAGCATAAAGATGTTGAGATTCTTGAATAGTTTCAGACTGGAAGGACTTTGTAGTGAGTATATAGAGGTTCTTGACCATGAGTGTTGCGGCTATAATGGTGTTATCACTAAGGTCCTGCAAGAGACAACAATTATCATAGAATTTGAAACAAACATGTGAGTCATGAGCGGCTTTACGGACAGATAGTAGATTGAATTTAAACGAGGGAATATATAGAACTGTGAGTAAGGAGAAATGAGGTGAAAGTATGGAGCTGCCAAAATGTGATACATGTTTGATGCTACCATCAGGAAGACACACAGGCGTAGATTTTACGATGGGAGTGAGATTGGTTAACAAGGAACGATTCGTGCACATATGACTTGTAGCTCCTGTATCCACAATCCAAGATTCTAGGGAGATAAAATCATCAAACATCGAACTAAAGCAAGTGGAGAAAGAAGTACCTGCAAAATCAGGTAGATATGCCACATTGACTGCTTCATGTGTAGATGTAGATGGTGCAGTGCTGATATTTGGCCCCCAATCCAATGGAGTATCAGTAACAAAGGTTGAAACATTAGGGTTCTTCCTCTTGTTAGGATCGAACCGGCCCGGATAACTGACCAACTTGAAACACCTATCAGCAGTGTGGCCATTTCGTTTGCAATGCGTGCAAACAAGTGGAGTGTAATCCCTTCTTGGAAACTGTCTAGGGCAGGCATGATCACGCGGCCACTGAGAAGAATTCTTAGCATACATGGCAACATTTTCAGAACCCATATTCATATTAGCAGAGAAAAGTCAATGTTGTTCAGCCTTTAACATCCTTGCATAAATTTGAGTAATGGAAGGTAAAGGTTCAAGCATGAGTAACTGATTCTTCTCAATTTCAAAGGAATCATTTAGCCCTAACAAAAATTCCATCGCCCTATCCTCCATTCGCATTTCTTCAAACGCAGACATAACATCATTTAGCACAGTCTTAGCACCAAGTAAAAAATCCGCACTCTTATCACTTCCATATTTCAGATACAAAGTATCACAATCTAACCCAGGCCTAAGAGCAACTAATTGATCAGTAAGATCCTTAAGCTTTCCATAAAATTCAGTAACACCACAGTTTTCCTGTCGCATATTTGCGATTTCACGCTTCAGTTGATACAGTAGAGAGAGATTCGTAACGTTGTACCTTTTGTTGAGCTCACGCCATAGATCCGCAGCTGAACTGATATAAGCGAACAGATGAACCAAATCTTTGGCGATTGACATCTTCAGCCATGACAATACCATGCTGTCGACTTTTCTCCATCGCCGGAAATATTTGGATGTAATCGGCGGCCGAACGCATGAACCGTCAACCATGCCGAGCTTATCCTTGGAAACTAGCGTAGTAACAGCAGCAATGCGCCATAAACGAAAATTCGAATCGGTGAGAGGAAACGAAACCAACGGCATTCCAGGATGATCGGAGCCATGTAAAGAAAGCTGCTCTTCATACAATTCGTCTGCAGCGGAAGACATGTTGAATAGATTTATGAAGAAGAGATGAAGCAGGATCAATAATATTCACCCGCGATGATACCATGTAAAAATAGGAAAAAAATCTGTAGAAATGTGGAGGAATCATATTATTTTCATTATGTGTGTAAAACTCAAATGATACAATACAGTTGGAGAGGTATATATACACGGTTGTGTATCCAACATAGCTGAATATCTAGTCTAACTAGCTAACAACTGTGTAACAAACTCTCCTAACTTCTCCTAACTTACTCATGCAGGTTCATGCACGTGGGTTTTATTCTTGATGTTATCTTCTTGATCTTTCTCCTTTTTATCAACTTGCATGAACCGTAACAATAAGTTTTTTCTTTCTCCTAAAATCTTAATTAATTATATTTCTCTCAATTTAGATTATTTTTCTAACAAATCATTTTTTAAATTAAAGATACTTTTAAATTTTGAAATTTTTCTATATTGCACATGTTTGATGGAAGTAAATTACGAAAGTAATGAAAATTAATAATCTTATGCAAAAATCACATAACAATGAACTAGTTCTCGTAAAAGGAATAAAGATATGATATATAATGAATATGTTGAACAAAAAAAATGCATGTATTTTATTCTAAAATATAAGATAGCTTCGAGAAAATAAAGACGAATAAATGACTAAATGTTATTTTATAATGAAAATATTAATGAACTATAATTCAAGTATTTCTCTCTTAAATACAAAATAACTTCGAAAAATGAAGATGAACAATTTCTTTCTAAATGCATGATAATTTTGAAAAAATGAAGACCAATAAATGACAAAGTATTGTCCTATAACGAAGATGTTAATGTATTATAACGCAAGTATTTCTCTCTAAAAAATTACGAGGTAATTTCGAAAAATAACGTGAGTATTTAATGTTATTTGTGTTTATTTTTAATTTACAATATTGTCATACAATGGAACTACATTGATATTATGATGAAAGTAAATTGTTGTTATAATGAAAGTAGATTGCTTTCATTATGCGAGCCGAAATTCTTATTATAAGCGAAAAGACAACACTACCCTAAAATACAAGTTTTTGGGAAAAATGATTGCTCTTTTAATCTTGATCTAGACCGTAGATCAAACAAAATCAACAGCTACTATTTTTTTCTTATTTCTCATTCTAAAGGTATTTCTCACCTGACCACACCGCTATATACATAAATGATTGAGAAATTAAGCATACTTTCTTTTATGCTTAATTTCTTTACAAATGATCGCTCTTTTAATCTTGATCTGGACCGTAGATCTAACGAAATCAACATCTACTATTTTTTTTCTTATTTCTCATTCTAAAGATCTTTCTCAACTGATCGTACCCCTATATATTTATACACATAAATGATTGAGAAATTAAGCATAATTTCTTTTATGTTTAATTATTTTATAAATCATGCTTAATCAATTAAGCATGATTTATAAAGCAATTAAGTACGAAATCTTGAAAAAACAATTAGTCTCAATCATTATTTTTTGAAATGTATGATGTATATTCATTCCTATTTAATACAAACTAACTTCATATTATATATATATATATATATATATATATATATAGAGAGAGAGAGAGAGGGGAGATCATGTAAAAAAAAATTCCTCTGTGAGAAAAAAAAATAAATCATGTCCATTAGATCTAAAAAAATCAATGATTGATATTCAAACAAGCAACAACTAAAACACAATCAAGCAACAAAATAATCAAGCAACAACTTAAACACAACCAAGCAACGTTGCAATCAAGCAACGAGCTGAATACAATCAAGCAACCTCACGAACATAATCAAGCATCTTTCTCACTTTCTCACGTTAAGACCTTTCTCACAGGATCCGCTCTATATATATATATATATATATATGGATGCAATCCAGTTAGAACACCTCTTACCGTGAGAATGTAAGAACTAATCCTCGCCATTGATTTTGATGAATGTACGCTCAAGATTTTACCAGAATTTTCTGCCATTTTATCTAAAAAAACCTGCATTATAGGGTATTTTTGTCATTTTGTACTTATTTAAGATTCTGTTTACATATTCAACCTCGACATGCATTATATATCTAACAAACGTGCATTATGTGCATAAGAAACATGCATTATATACCTAACATTCATTATATACCTAACAAACATCTTCCTGCATTATAATATGGTATTACTCTTATTTTATATTGGTCCCCGATCAGAGTATCTATTTTGCAGCAGAATGTTAAATGTCTTGCACTTATCTTGCTGAGATCTCGACTCAGCAAGTTCTTATAAAATATGTGATAAGGTTCGAGTAATTCTTAAATTTATTGCAGGTTATACACTAACACTTGAGGTGTTGTGTTTTAAATCAACAAATAAACAATAAAACAGTAAGCAGTAAATAACACAAAGGTTATAGTGGTTCGAACAAATGTTCTACATCCACTCTTCAGTCTGCTGACTGGAAATTCACTAAGATTGATTACAAAAGGTCAGACTTGATCTCTAACTGTAAGCAGCTCATTTGTCTGGTCACAGTGCACCTTTGATTTCAATCTTCTCGACAACAGCTGGAGTGAGGACACACCTCCCTTCTCCTTGAATGCCGGATTAGGAATTTTATAGTTCTTCCTGGAAGCCTAAGTTAACTTATGCATCAGTTGGTAACTTTTTGTACAAGTTACAACTTGCAAGTTACCAGTAAATAACTTACAATAACTTACCAATTTCTAACACAACTAGACACTTTTATCTATTTATTTTTTACTAGAATTTCACCCGTGCGTTGCAAGGTAATATTATTTTCTTTATTATAAAAGATATTAGTATGTGTTTTATATGAATATATCAAATGTACTTAGGATTATAGATATATTATAAATAAAATAAGAAAAACTTTCTTGTATAGTATATATATGAGATCACTTGAATCTCCTCATAAAAATAATCAAGCAACTTTCTCATTTTTTGCGGTAGACTTTTTCTCATAGGAATCACCCCTATATATATAATCCAAAATAGAAAGGCTTAAAGAAACTTAGTTTAAATTTGAATTTTGAATTAACTTGTAAAATTAAGGCATAGGCTATAGACTGTAATCTCCTCATAAAAATAATCAAGTAACTTTCTCATTTCTTGCGGTAGACTTTTTCTCATAGGAATCATCCTTATATATATAATATGAAATAGAAAGGCTTAAAAAAATAGTTTAAATTTGAATTTTGAATTAACTTGTAAAATTAAGGCATAGGCTATAGGTTGTAGAAAAAAAATAATATTGAATCCGCACATGCAAATTCTGATAATCTATAGAAGCAAAATTGTTGTGCTTCTAAGAAAACATGTTATCATTGAATTTTATATTATGGTTTGTTATTTGTAAGATTCATGCATCTAACAAATAATATAATACGTGTATAATTGTCATCATTGAATGATAAATAATATTGAATGAAATAAGTATTTGTAAATTGTAATAGATTTTGCAGCATTTGGTGTAATTATAGTTAATTTGTTGTACATCTAAAATAAAATAAATATACAAAATAGTCTGGTAACTTCCATGTAAATCTAAAATCTAAATCATATATAATCAAAGTTTTTAAATTAAATTCATGTATGTTGTAGCAAATTTAAACCTTAAATTTTAAATTATAATTATCAAGTATAAATAGATAATCTTAACTATTAAAATCAGTAAGAGTTTCATAAGTATAAATATATAACCTTAAATTTTGTATTTTACACCAAACTGCCACTGAAGAAAAATTTTGACATTTGATTTTTTTTTTTTTTTTTTGACATTGTTAATTGGAGCCTAAAATCCAAATATTTATACATTCAACAATTAAATGCATTTTATAATAAGTTCAGTTGTAAGAAATGTGTGTAAAAATTCAATAATTGCGAAGGATTCGAATATGTGGATGAATTTATTACTTTGAAAATTAATAATAAGTGTGCTAATAATTAATAAACTACATTAATTTACATTTTCTAAGAAATAAAGCTTTTAAACCAATCCTAAATTTAAGCACCATCTCCCCTTTTAATTCAGCATCATCGAACACTATATAAACCCTAGTGACTCCGCCATGCCGCACTTCACGTGACCCGTGGAAGGTCTTACATCGCTTCTTCATTCATCCCTGTAACTTACTTTGCGTGAGATTTTCAGTCAAGAATGAGGAATTAAGAGAGACCAAATAGGAGAGGGACTCACAACAGTAGTCAGTTGGCGGCTTCCCTTTGGTCGGGAGAGGTGTTTTGTAATAATCTCATACTGGAACGGCTAACCTTCAATCGCCGCCTTTATCGTCGATTGTCGGTGCAGCCAGAACCATGCACATTGACGGCAAGAGCAGCACCTAGCGTGTAGCGCCGGAGCCATCGCGCGGCACCTCCCCATCAGCCGATTTTGTAGACTCCTTGTCTTGCCATTGTCTATCTGCTGCTGCATCTGAGACTTGCCGAGAACTAACGTTTCACTTTCTAATCATTCTCTACTCATTTTTGTTGGTTGTTTAAGCGTGCATTGTGCACGACAACAACTGGATTTTTAAAAAAGAAACGTTCGCAATAACATAAATTGGATCTGACTTCAACATCCGGTTGATCTTTGTGAAAGGCGAACGACCTCCGGGCTCCGAAAGTCTTTATCACTTGGTTTTTTACTACTTAGTGGAGGCTTTGGATTGAGTTGGTACTCTTGTTGCTGGGTGATTTCCTTCCGTGTCACCCGAAGACGACATGTGGACATTTT
>JAPKLW010000017.1:1531132-1547801 GCA_026898455.1 Plectranthus barbatus | reverse complement strand
AATTTGAAAAATAAAAAATGAAAGGAAAGTGTGAGAGTTGTGATACCATTTGGAGTTTGAGGTTGAGGAGGGTAGGCAGGAGTTGGAAGAAGGGGAATGGGTGTAGGACTTGCAGCAGGTGCGCCATCTTCGGTGTGAACTGGGGCTGGACTTGGAACATCGACTTTTACAGATGGGGAAGGACCTTCAAGCAGTTTAAAAACGGTAGTTGAGGTCCCTTTGTGAATGATCAAAGATGAAGTAAGCAGCCGCATAAAATTAACAGGAAGAGAATACCTATACCTTGATTTTCTTCGGTGGCGACCGGTTTGGGCAATCCCTCGCAATTATCTTCAAATTCACAATTTCTTGTGGAGTGACCGGTTGTAGATACTACTTGGACTTGGCTAGGTAAGCAAGACCCATACACTTTCGAGTTGCAGAAGTTTGTAGTTCCCTGTCGTGTATCGTTGAACCACTGGATGGAAAAGCCAGTGGAGAGAGCAGAGCGAAGATTGTTTATGGAGGAGGCGGTAGGATTCTTTAAAGATTCAGCGTCGTCCTCATTTACGGGAACATAAATACTGGTGTCGCAGGAAATGCCATTTCCAGCATCACCAATCTTGTAGAGATTGGAAGTCTGATTAGAGCATGGGAAGGAGTTGGGCAGATTTTGATGGGGGGTGCAGTGGAAGTAGAGAGTGAGGTTGCTGTCAGTAGAGTTGGGCGGGTATTTGAAAAGATCCCAGTCCATGGTTGTGTTGTGCAGAGGAGGGTTGGGGCAGTAGGAGTCCTTCAAATCCTGTCTTGCAACGGTGAGGGTGTTGGTGGAGAAATCAAGCCTCTCAACTCGGTAGGACAGGGATTTGATTTTGAGGATTGGAGTATTGCTGGTGCAGACGATCTCGAAGCCTTGGCGACCGCAGTCGGAAGTGCGGGCGCCGCCCCAGAAGGGATAGGCGATATAGGCGATGTTGCCGCAGTCGAAGGGTTCTTCGCTGCAATTTTGAGCGCAGCAGAAACTCCATAAGCAGATGGATGATAAAATGAAGAGGAAATACTTGGAATGCATTGTGGTTTTGAGTAATGGAATGGAATAAACAAAAGTTTATAGTTTGGAAACAAATCACTAGCTTTGATTAATTCCAAGTTGCTTTTAGACTATAGTCTTCATAAAAAGAAGGGTATACAAAGTTTTGCGTTTACCATTGGTCCAACACAACCTAGAACCCCAATAATTCACTCCTTTAGCTTTTATAAGAAAAGCTTTAACTTTTTTCCCTCCCCTGTCTCTCACCGCGTACCCAGTTGGTGACAGTCTTTGTCGTTTGTTATCTTTTCTATTCATTAACTCTTCCATTTCTCAATCAAAACACTGATATTTGGTGTTTTCTCTGCCTGCTTAAGATCTATATTGTGCATATTCTACTTGTTGCGCATAAACTAAGTCTATACTCATTAGCTACATATCTGCATTACAGATTGAGACAATTTGAAAATAAAGAATCAAGACTGTAAGGAATCCGACATTAGCTAATATCTAATGTTGAGCTGAAGTTTGTGTCTCCACAGATGCTGATATGAACGACGAAATTTCGTCGCTGGTAAAATCAGGAGAAAACAAGAAAGGTTTTGGTGGGATTTGTATGCATGAAAGGCTTCCTTCTAACATTTCTGCCACCTTTGATATAGATGGCCTACTCGATGGCATTGTCTGAATGCACCAAAACCCCACCAAAATCATTTTCTTTCTCACTTCTTCCTCATCTTCAATCATCAAATCATCTAATCTCTCAGCCACATCACTTGTCACCTGCTCGTAGATTTTATCCGGAAAATAGTTTTCACTCGCCTGGTTTGGCTCCGCCTCCGTCACCCTTCTCGCTCCAACCATTTCAAGAAGCATCATTCCATAGCTATAAACATCAGATTTATGAGACACTCCTCCGAAGTTTCTCGAGAATACTTCTGGTGCAATGTACCCCACTGTCCCTCTCATCCCGGCCACCGACAACACGCTCTGCTTCTTCTTGCACAGTTTAGCAAGCCCAAAATCAGATATTTTCGGACAGAAATCATCGTCCAGAAGAATGTTCTGAGGTTTAATGTCGAAATGCACGATCCTAGTTTTGCAGCCTGCATGGAGGTATTCTAGACCTCTGGCTGTTCCCACTGCAATCTTGAAGAGATTTTCCATGCCCAGGCAACAACCCATGCTGCTTTCTGGTGATGGATTGTGGTTGAGGAACTTGTCTAATGAGTTGTTGGGCATGAATTCGTAGACTAGAGCTCTTCTGTTACCCTCATAGCAAAACCCCAAGAGACTGACGATGTTGACGTGGGAGGTTCCGCTGATGCTGGCAACTTCGTTGATGAATTCTTCTCCGTTGCTGTTAGTCTCGATCAGTAACTTGACAGCGACGGGGCTGCCATTGGATAGCATGCCTTTGTACACACTGCCGTATCCTCCCTGACCAAGCTTGTCGCTGAAGGATTTGGTTATTTTCTTGATCTCGGAATATTTGAATCTCTTTGGAGTCAGAGATTTTTGCCGGAGAAGAAAATCTTCCACTTCTTGCTTGCATTCTTGATTGGGAATGTTTCTTGGCCGTCTTCTGAGAAAGCAACTTATAGTAATGGAAATTGTAATCAGGGAAGTTACAGTAAGAGCCACCACTGCACAAAATGTATGAAGAGAGATCAAGCAGAGTCTAATGTTTCGAATACAGGAAGGGATACTCCTCTCGTTTAAATTTGTGTAATCGATTTTAAATAAAAATAGTTTATTGAGATTAATAAAAGCATATACCTAAAGCAATCGTCTTCGCGGGACTTCTCCCCTTTCCTGAACCTGCATCAAAACAAACAAATTAGATCGAAAATCCCACTCTCAAGAAGCAAATATAGATTGAGAGAGAAATTAAAAAAACAATAATTTGGCAAAAACTCAGTTTATGAATACCATGTCTGGATTTGCCTAAATCTCCGAGGCTTTGAGGTGGGTTGCCTGGTCTTTGAACAGGCTGCAAACCTTGTCATCAAATTGTAAGAAAAACCATAAAATTTTAAAAAATCCAAACTTAATTCTTGTCTCCCAAACAAAAAAAAAAAATGGAACTGTTGAGCAATAGGCAGAGCAAAATCATAAATATCAAAATTAAAACTAGATTACCACGTGGTGGTTCAGCGTTGGGCCGGGAGCTGTTGAGTCGAACACAGCCGTCAGGGTCGCCGCAATCCGATTGGTTCAGCCACTGTATATAAAACCCGGAAGCAAGAGCAGAGCGAAAAATATTTACAGAAGATGCAGTGGGGTCTTCTAAAGACCGCGCATCATCCTGGTTAATAGGAACAAAGATGCTGCTCTTGCACCTAACGCCGGCACCAGGGCCGGCCGAGGCGTCCGCCGTCGTGAAGACGTTGACAGTTGACTTGCATCTGAACTGGTTGGGCAAGTTTATCAGAGTTTTCCCACTGCAATCCAAGAAAAGAGTTAGATTTCGATCCGTGGAGTTGGGCGGGAACTTGAAAAGCTGTGGGTCGAGGGTGGTGTTGGGGAGAAGCTGCTTCGGGCAGGCGGTGTTCTGTATCATGTGACTTAAGTCTAGTCGGGCGACTTTGAGAGTGTTGGAGGAGAAGTCGGGAAGGAGGAGTTTGTAGGGCAATGATGAGATATTGAGAAGTGGGCCGTCGGCATCGTCGCAAGTGATGCGGAAGCCACGGCGGCCGCAGTCGAGGGCGCCGGTGCCGCCCCAGAAGGGGGGTTCGATGTGGCCGATGCCGCAGAAAGGGAATGGGCCGTGAATGCAGGTTGAAGATACAAGTGAGAGGATTGTTGCTTGAATCAAGAAAATTAGTTTGGGAACCATTTTCCCACCGCAAACTCCGGAAAACGGTTTGGTCTGGATTTTTGGGTGTTTTGTTTCGAATATTTTAGTTATAATTATGTATTAATTATTTCAGAGTTAGTTTATCTTATATTTGATTATAAGCAACGAGAATCGTCAATATATGGATTTTGCACAGAATAAATAAATAATACTCTCACCGTTTCCTTAAATTAGTTCTATTTTTAATTTTTGTCTATTGCATTAAATTAGTCATGTTTTCTAAAATTAAAAAAAAACTCATCACAAAGATAAAATATTAATTCCATTACACTTATAAATATTGATTATTGTACGGATTAACATAAAATTAATTTTATGGAATGGAGGAATATATAAAATGAAAATTCATGCAAATAAAAAAAGTGAATTATAGAGACGGAGACCGCATTCTCATCGTCAACAAAAGTGAGCGTGACTTGATCGGAGTATATGTGGGGGCAAGAACGTGTCTCCTTTTTCATAAAGGAACAAGGAAAGTGGAGTGTGACGCAATCCATTAGTACGTCAAAATTGCAAGATCTTTTGAGTAAATTTTAGACATAAAATATTTCTTTTATTAGAAATTAAATAGTTCAGTATTTATATTTTGTATCATATTCTCTGTCCCACTTCAATTGTTTATATTTTTTTCACATTTAATTATTCACTTACCTAATATAAAAAATTAATACATATTTATTAATATAATATTAATTTCTTTTATCTCTATTTGTATTAATTATTGTGCCAAAAGCAAAATAAATAGTTCATCGGGAAGGAGTAATATATTTAATAACTCAAATAGGGAGAAAAATCATTAACATAACACGTTCATGTATAATATGATGGTGAATGAAGAATTAATAAAGCTGCATGTGTTTAATGTCTCATATTAGCATTTAATACATGTGTTTTAATATTGCAGTTAAGATGTGAATTATGTGGTAACTCATGATAGTTACATTTACAATATATGGAAGTGTAGCATCAGCTAGTCTGCTGCGACAACCTGCAAATAAACTTCAAATTTTTCAAAACCAACCTTCTTCAAAAAAAAATTTGAGTTAGGTTAATTTCAACTATGCTGCTGCATTGAGAAAACTGGCATCAAACACCTAGTAATTTAATAATCTCGGCTTCCTTCCCCTAAATAAATAATTAAAAAGCAAGGACCGAGAGATGAAGGGCTCAGCCTTATTACACTCACCAGTCACCACTCTTTGGGAGATGAAAGAGCAAGATATAGCCATTAGCCACTGCTTCACTTCTCCCACTCAAAAATAAATAAAATCAAACAACAGCACTACTGTCTAAGTTTGTACGTTGTCTGAAGAGGAGGAAGAGATATGTTGGTCGGGAATGAGCGGCGGTGAAAAGAGGAATGGCTTTGGTGGAATTTGTATGGCCTCAACACTTCCTTCCAACATCTCCACAACCTTGGACATCGACGGCCTATCCGAGGGATTGGTCTGAATGCACCAAAATCCTATCAAAAACAATTTCTTTCTTCTTTCCTCCTGGTTCATCAACTCGTCATTGCTGGTGGTTACATCCATTAATATTACCTGCTCATAGATTTTATCTGGAAAACAACTTTCACTCGACTGGTTCGCCTCAGCCAGCGATGCCTTTTTGGCTCCCGCCATTTCAAGAAGCATCATTCCATAACTATACACATCAGATTTATGTGACACTCCTCCAAAATTTCTCGAGAATACTTCTGGTGCAATGTACCCAGCCGTGCCTCTTGTCCCAACCACCGACAACACACTCTGCTTCTTCCTGCAGAGTTTGGCAAGCCCAAAATCAGATATTTTTGGACACAACTCTTCGTCTAAAAGAATGTTTTGAGGCTTAATGTCAAAATGGACGATCCTAGTGGTGCACCCGCTGTGCAGATACTCGAGACCTTTGGCAATTCCAACTGCAATCTTGTAGAGCTTTTCCGAATCCAGGAGGCAATCATAGCTGCTGAGAAACTTGTCTAATGAGCTGTTGGGCATAAATTCATAGACTAGAGCTCTCTTGTGTCCCTCGTAGCAAAACCCCAGGAGAGCGACGATGTTAACATGGGAAGTTTTACTGATACTGGCAACTTCGTTGATGAATTCTTCTCCATCCCTATCAGTTTCAATCAAAATCTTGACAGCAACAGGGCTGCCGTCAGGGAGGATGCCTTTGTACACACTACCGTATCCTCCCCGACCAAGCTTATCACTCCAGGATTTAGTTATTTTCTTGATTTCTGAATATCTGTATCTCTTGGGAGCCAGAGATCCATGTTGGAGGAGAAGATTTTCAACGTCTCGATTGCGTACATTTCCATTTTGAGAATGTCGTCTCTTGAGAAAGCAGCATATGCTAATGAAAACTACCATGACGCCGCCTACGGTAAGTGATACAACTGCACGATAAAGAGCATACATACATTACACGATCCTGCCACAAAACCGTAATAAAACAAATCGTTCGAGGATTTACTTGTGAAAAGTTCCCTAGCGCGGTTTTTCCCTGGGTGATCTGGCCCTACAGGAATGAACCAAAGAAGCCGATGAGATCTTCGATGCCGAAGAAGCGAATTAACCCTAGTTAAAAAATACAACATCAACCTCTAATGCAAGAAAACTAGTGATGAAGAAGATATTTAGTGCAACGAAAGATTCGTGAATACCTTTTCCTGGTGGAGGATAACTGTCGGCAGGGGTTGGAGCCGGGGGAATCCCTTCTTGCAGCACTTGAAAAGAAAAGAGAGAAAAAGAAAATGAAACTCCCATGATCGATACAGTTGTCCTAGAGGAAGACTCTGTGTATGTATGTATGAAGTTTACCTAGAGAAGAGTTGTGGAGTGGACAGAAGGTGATGGTATAACGAGAAGCGTTGGCGCAAGTGAAGGTGCTACTTGCATCATCCTTGGGGTAGCTGTAAGCTTGGGGACACACCTCCTTGAACAGATTCGAGTAAGTCGTCCGTATACAATCCCCCGGCGTCAGGAACATGCTGCAGGGGCCTTTGCAGGTGGCGCCGCCAGCGGTCCTCAGCTCCGAAGGGCATCTCTGGTTTAGATCCTCGATGCAACCGGCGGACACGCATCCACCAAATGGCTGGATCAGCAGAGGTAAGTTGTAACCATCCACCAGGCTGACATCATAAAAGTCCAATGACTGAGTTGAATTCAGACCGAACTCAGCCAGCGTATAAGGCTTGTCGTCACCGGTGGCGCAAGAGGCGCTGCCGGACTCGTTGAATACGCAACCGGTTTTGCCCCAGACACGACCGTTCCACCTATTCGGTAACTGGATGGCGATTGAGCTGCCGGCACGGACCTCGTCCCCACCGCTTGCCGATGTTCTGCTCCCCGACGGTGTTTGGTTGTCGGCAACCATTGCCCATATTGTCTGCGAACAATTGTTCACAATAGTGAAATTCACACCGCCAACTCCTGTTTCACATCCATCAAATATTAATTATTATGATGAAATTGCAAGGTCATACACAGCTAGCCATGGTTATGAACTGGTAATTAGAAGAGTGATGCGTACCTGCGATGTAGAAAAAAAGGAGGTGTAGAATGAGGGAAGGAACAGCTGCATAAAGAGGTATCATTATTCCATTAATGAGGTTTTAGTTAGAAGATAGTATTGGATAATATTGGGGATTCGAGTTTTCCAACAGCAGAGACAGAAATAATGAAGTAACTTGAGTTGATTTTGTCAACTATTTTGACTCATTAAATACGTGTTGAAGTAAATGGACACGACTTACCTACATGTACCATTCAGCAATTTCAATGGGGCCTAGAAGTTCAGATATGGCTGTCGTGCAATTGCAATGCATTTCTTGGAAGGTTACAATTTTTTATATAGTACTCCCTCCATTCCATTACAATTCTTATATTTTTTAAGAGTTAATGAGTGAATAATGAATTAGTGGAATTAATATTTTATTATTGAGTGTTAAAAGGTTATCATTTTTTGGAAATATAACAATTCGATTGGGATGTCCAATTTGATAATTGTGACAATTCAAATTGGAAGGATGGAGTATTACCTAAATTTATACTTTTCTATTGAATGTTAACATTGTGAGCCAATGGCCGTCTCTCCCTTCTTTAACCTAAACCATGGATGATTGAAGGTAATAACTGATGTGGGCCAGTGATATTAGATGATTTGATTATGGTGGAGGGTTTTGGTAGGGATGTCAATTTAGGCTCAAATTTGAGGGTTGGCCCGATTAGTTCGCACTAAAATGTGGGCTAGGATTGAAATATTTTGGTCCGAAAAAAATTTAGTGTGATTACTCTGGGATTGAATAATCCGAGGCCCGATAGAATTGAGGCCTTAATCTTACGGGTTGACCCGATTAACCCGATTATTATTTTATTAATATATTTTTTATAATTACAATACTAAAAATCTACTTTTAACATTTAAGATGATATTAATTAATTAACTTTTAATTTATATAATTGTATTTAGTTCAAATAGTATTCAATATATAATTAGGTTTATTTATTTATGAAGTTAAACATATTCAAATATTGCTAAAATTAAAAAAAAAAAATTTAATCGCTAAATTTTTCATTATATAAAAGTTTGTGATGTGTTTTGCATTTTTATAAAAGATAAATAATATTTTGTTTATTTTTCAACATTTAAAATATTAAAAGAGTCAAAATATATTAAAAGTAAAAAATAATTAATAAATTCTTTGGTCCGATGGGCTAGCCCGAAAACTGATGGATTAGGGTCAGGGTCAAGATTTTTTAGCCCGAAAAAAATTTAGCCCGATTTGACCCTGACCGATTAACCCGTAACCCGATAAAACTGGTCCGAAATCAAATAAGTTGGCCCGATTGACATCCCTAGGTTTTGGTGCATTCAATTTCAGACAATGCCATCGTGTTGGTCGTCCATATCAAAGGTAGCATAAATGTTGGAAGGAAGCTTTTGTTGAATTATCCCGTATCGATCACGAACATGGGAGTATACCATTATATAATGGTGAAGATCTCCTCTACTTATAAGTTGGTTTTGTAGGGAGAGAAATGAGATCTTTACATGATATCAAAGCCAGATTCGGTTCAATGTAGGACCAAATTTATCCTGATGATAGAATTTTATCTCGATGATGGGATCCCGTGAAGCTCCACTCTCTGCGTGAGAGGGTGTCCTGATTTATCCTGATGATAGGATCTTATTTATCCCGATATGTTATCCCGTAAAACAAAAAACTTGGAATTGGTCAAAGCAAGTAATTTATTTATTTCCAAACCATAGAACTGGAAATATATGCACTCACTATACTATTCCAAATCAAAATAAAACTGCTCCATCTCCATAGAATGCATTCCAAGTATTTCCTCTTCATTTTACTACCCATCTATTTCTGGAGTTTCTGCTGCGCTCAAGATTGCAGCGATGAACCCTTCGACTGCGGCAACATCTACTACATAGCCTACCCCTTCTGGGGCGGCGCCCGCACTTCCGACTGCGGTCGCAAAGGCTTCGAGATCGTCTGCAACAGCAACACTCCAATCCTCAAAATCAAATCCCTGTCCTACCGAGTTGAGAAGCTTGATTTCTCCACCAACACCCTCACCGTTGCAAGGCAGGATTTGAAGGACTCCTACTGCCCCAACCCTCCTCTGCTCAACACCACCATGGACTGGGATCGTTTCAAATACCCGCCCGGCTCTACTTACCGCAACCTCACTCTCTACTTCAACTGCACCCCCCATCAAAATCTGCCCAACTCCTTCCCATGCTCTAGTCAGACTTCCAATCTCTACAAGATTGGTGATGCAGGCCCCGGAAATGGCATTTCCTGCGACAGAAATATTTATGTTCCCATAAATGAGGAGGACGCTGAGTCTTTAGAGAATCCCACGGCCTCCGCCATAAATATCCTGCGCTCTGCTCTCACCACTGGCTTTTCCATCCAGTGGTTCAACGATACAATACAGGGAACTAAAATATTCTGCAACACGAATATCAAGGGCTCTTGCTACATAACTTATGTATCGGCCGTCGCCTCCGAAGAAAATCGAGGTGGGGGACTAGCTTCCTGTTAATTTTATGCAGTTGCTTTCTTCACCTTTGATCTTTCACAAAGGGACCTCAACTACTGTTTTAAAATTTCTTGAAGCTCCTGCCCCTGCCCCATCTATCAAAGTAGCTGTTCCAAGTCCTGCCCCAGTTCCTACTGAAGATGGCGCACCTGTTCCAAGCCCTACACCCATGCCTCTACCTCCTTCTCCAAATGGTATTCACAGCTCCTCACTCTTATCATTTTCTTTCATTTTATCGTGTCATCTTGTTGATTTGGTCTTTTCTTTTATGGCAAGGTCTGTTTCAGGTTCCGAGTTCTGTCCAAAGTGACAACAACAACACTCGAGTTAATCACGGTATTCACCAACTGATTCTCCTTTCAAGTTTTCTTCATGAAAAATTTCATATCCTTTTTTATTCCGATTATCGAATGCAGGGAAAAACCTTGCCAAGGAGATTGCTCTAGGTATAAATTCTTGAAAGTTGAAATAACATGTTGTAATACTTTTCTTTTGCTGGAGTATGAATATATCAGTGTATCTCATATATGCAGTGGTGCCACTTGCGGTGGCTGGTATAATTGCACTTTCCATTTTAGTAATCTGCTTCCTCAGAAGGCGACGTTTAGCAACTGGCTCCAATTCTGAATGCAAACATGATGTGGAGAAATTCCTGCTCCAGCAAGGGTCTCTAACTCCAAAGCGATACAAATATTCTGAAATAAAAAAAATGACCAAATTCTTTAGTAATAAGCTTGGTCAGGGCGGATATGGCAGTGTGTATAAAGGCATGCTCCCTGATGGCAGCCCTGTTGCTGTCAAGATCTTGATCGAGACCGACAGCAACGGAGAAGAATTCATCAACGAAGTGGCCAGCATCAGCAGAACCTCCCATGTTAACATTGTCACTCTCTTGGGGTTCTGCTATGACAGAAACAGGAGAGCTCTAGTCTACGAATTCATGCCCAACAGCTCATTAGACAAGTTTCTCAACCACAGCCAATCAGATTGTCACTTGGACTTAGAGAGTCTCTACAAGATTGCTGTTGGAATCGCCAAGGGTCTACAATATTTACACAAATGGTGCACTACCAGAATCGTTCACTTTGACATCAAGCCTCAAAACATTCTCCTAGACCAAGATTTCTGTCCAAAGATATCTGATTTTGGGCTCGCTAAATTGTACCAGAAGAAGCAGAGTGTATTGTCTATGATGGGGACAAGAGGCACGGCGGGGTATATAGCACCAGAAGTATTCTCGAGAAATTTTGGGGAAGTTTCACATAAATCTGATGTGTATAGCTATGGAATGATGCTTCTTGAAATGGCCGGAGCGAGAAAGGCTGCGGACATCCAATCAAGTGAAAACTACTTTCCAGATAAGATATACGAAGAGGTAATAGTAGATGATTTGATGATGATGGAAGGGGAGGAGGAAGCAAGAAAGAAAATGTTTGTGATTGCGTTTTGGTGCATTCAGACCATTCCTTCGAGAAGGCCATCCATATCAAAGGTTGTGGAAATGTTTGAAGGAAGCCTTTCATCCATACAAATCCCACCAAAACCGTTTCTGTTTTCTCCTAATCTTCCCGTACACGAAATTTCGTCGTCCTTGTCAGCATACGCCGAGGCACAAAATTCAGCTCAAAATTAGGCATCTACTTGTGTCTTTTTCGATAGTGTCTAGATTTTTAATTTGAAAATTGTGTCATAATAAAAACAGGAACAAAATACGAGTCAAAAGGGAAAAATGTAGGCTTTGTAATACATCAAATATTTTACTAGCATTTTTGGAGAAACTCGTATTAAGAAAATGCAACCAAATATTTCAGTGTGGCATTGAACATTCTTGAATAGTAAAGGATCATGAGCTTTGGCCAACAATAATCACTTGGATAACTCTATTTTGTTCGTTTCAGTTAATCTTAGATGTATCTTTTGAAATATTGAAGATGTAGGCTAAATAGAGGAAAATAGCCTAAATTCACCTTTTTGAAAAAATACCTCAATCGTTATTTTTGTTTATGAATAATACTCTGATCTATTGATATTTTTGGGAAAACATCTCAATCTTTAATTTCTTATGTATATACCAAAACGATAAATATTATTGGCTCACACAAACATGACAGTTAAAACAAATATCTTCGTTCGTATTAAATTTAATGTACTAAATAATCAATAATTACTATATATTCAAATGCATTTATGTTCTGAAAAATATTTCAAACTTCATTATTTTGTTTTTTTTAAACCTCCAATCCAAACCGAGACACATGCATCTCGATACAAGATCACACATTAAAACACACATTGAGAGAAAAAAAAAATAAGGAATTCAAGCAATATGCACAAAAGTTAGACATTACACTAACAGAAGGAAACAAAAAAAATGCATTTGAATATATAGCAAATATAGATTGTTTAGTATAATTAAATTTAACACGGACGACCATAGTTTTGATACAATTCAAAAATAAAAATAAATTTATTAATAATGTAGGCGTACTTATATCTTATATAAAATTATATATAAATTTTAACCGTAATTTTAGCCGTAAACACAGTTGTAAAAACTTGAATTTATTAATAATTCAAACATTATATCCAAAAAAATACATTCGAATTTTAAACAAGAATTATAGAAAAATCAATTTATAGTTGAATATTTAAAATTTGAGGCATGCAAAATTAAATAATCATCAACTACTATTTGGCTAAGCTTAAGTTTAGGAAAAAATTGCTCATTACTATTAGGCATGCTTAAAACTGAAAAGGTCATGCATTCCTAATAACTCATTCAAATATTAAGCTGGTTTGAAATTAATTTGAGCAATTGTATCTCTCTAAGAACTATATTTCTTTCATAATTTGCACTTAAATAAAATACGTATTACTTTCCATTGTATTTCTTCCATTTGTTTATTTCAAAATAAGCTATCGTTTGAGTTTGTGTAATGCAACACATATTCTACTTCGTTACATTAGTTTCAAAACATGTACAGTTCAACTTATTTTCAGTTGCTCAATAATATATAATCTCATATTTTTGTGATCACGTTTTTATTAAATAAAATATAGAACAATAATTATTATTCTCATATCTTACTGATCACGTTTTCATATACCACAAAATAAAATGATATATAATTAAGATAAAAATAAAATATGTTATAATCAAAGTTTATTCTAAATATTCATGTGAATATAGTCATTCATGCAGATGGCTGTAGGGGTGGCAAATGGGTCGGGTTCGGGTTGGCGGGTCGGGTTTTGACCTGATAATAACAAGCGACACGCCAACCCGAACCCGACCTGTTTATTTTCGTGTCGACCTGAAATTGACCCGAAATGACCTGTTTAATTATTTTAAAATTTAAAAAAATTGTTTTAATTATTTTAAAATTATAAATTTGCGTTAATTATTTTAAGATTTTAAAAAATGTGTTAATTATTTACAATATTAGGTTTTAGGCTATTTTTTATTTATTAAATTTTTATATAATTATATTTCATAATAATAATAATAATAATAATAAATTTTTTTGGTGGGTCAAATGGGTTCGCGGGTCAACCCGAGATTGACCCGAACCCGACCGAAAATTAGATGGGTTGGACGGGTCGACCTGAAACTGACCCGAAAATTAAATGGATTGACCCAACCCATTTTTTCGTGTTAGGTTCGTGTCGGATTATCGTGTCGGGTTAGAGATTGCCGCCCCTACAGACGAGATAAGTAAGCCACATGTGCATCAATTGAACCTGTGTGCATCAATTTCAAGTCTTCCAGCATATATTAATAATTGTTTAATAATATATATAATTCATATTTTCATGATCATGTTATACATTAAAGTATAAATAATAAATATTACTCTCATATCTACATGATCGTGTTTTTGTACAAATAAAACGCAAAACAACTAGAGTTGGTCTCCTGAGAAACGGTCTCACTATTTTTTATTGTGAGACGGATCTCACAAGATCCATATTATAAATATCTCACATTTACCAAATATCCCACCCAGTTTACTCCATGTTCAAGAGAGTGTACTTCCACCCCGTCTGCATCAACTTCTTCCTCGCCCCCATGGGTAGTCTGCGCGTTTGTCGCCATCAGAGTGCCGCCGCGCATCGCCTTGGGGCCGCTGCTCCACCCGACCGTCTGGTGTGCCTTTACATGGCCCATCGTCTTCCTCGACCTCAAGATCTACGGGCAGTGACTGTCTAGGCGTAAGAGGCGACTTTGCAAGGTGGCGAACCCTTCCTCTCACCTGTCGGTGGTGGGGAACTTCGTGGGGGTGATTCTGGTGGCGAGGTTGGGGTGATGAATAAAGTCTAAATACATCATTTACTAAAACAAAATACATCATTCTAATTGAATGAATACATCATTTGTTAAGTAAAGAAAAGCTAAAAATACATCATTTACAGTAAAGGAATACATCATTTGAGGAAAAAAAAGCTTAATTGCTGAATACATCATTTACAGTAAATGAATACATCATTTGGGAAGGAGTTTAGCTGCTTATTTCTTGCTATTCATGGAAGAGAATGAAATCAGCAGATAAGTGGATCCGAATGACAGGATTTGAGGTTTCGTGCATCATGATTGATCGGGATGATACATATATCATTATTCAACACCCATTATCGTGGGATTCAGCACGACCTCAATGCCGTGGACCGTGAGATGGTCGTTTACGTAGAGATTGGGCTGACGAATCTTGACGGAGGCCATAGGGTTCTTGAACGGCGATGAGGAAATCCAAACTTCGCCGACGGAAGGGCATACGAGTATGGGAGATCTCCATTGCTGCAATGCATTTCAAAGTTGGGGAGGAAAGTTGCGTCGGGGAAAGGAGTAGGAGAAAGATTTATATTTTGAGTAATGTCCAATAAAAGATCCATTTAAAATATGGGTAGGATTAAATCCGTTTCACAATTAAATATGAGAGACTTTGCCAAACAACTAATAGTTAATACTATTAAAATCTTCAATTGAAACTCAAATGAGGAAATTATGGTAAATCAGTTTATGATTTTTTTAAATTTTATTTGAAATTGTTTTGTTATATATTAAAAGATATAAACATGGATACATTAATTTGAAATTTGTCTTCTCATAATCATTCTAACTACTATATATATATAATATATTTTCTTTTTGAATGTCTCATTAGGCAAGTCTAAATAGTTTAGGCATCCAACCCAAATTCATTTAATATACTTTTATTGGGATTAATAAACCCAAATTCTTCTCTCTCAACTTCATGTTTTAAATTCTAAACCCACTCTCCGCAACCTGAAAACTTCCGATCTGCGAGGAATGAGTCTCGTGTGGGTCTTTTTGAAGAAAATAGTACGCAAATTATTCTTTTAATTTCTCAAGAATATGAAAAATATTAAAACTATGTCCCGTCTCAATTAGGTGGTGGGTACCCCGTAGCTCCAAGTCCTACTGAAGGCATGCCGCTGGTTCCATCTCCGGCCGCCGCTCCTTCAAGTCCTCCCCCAGTTGACAATAAAGTTGCAGTAGCCGCCCCTGTTCCATCACCTGCCGGAAATGGTATATACATTATTCACCACTCTGCTGATTATCTTTCACGTTTCTTGCCTTAAAAATAAACGTTGATCAGCTGTTATAATTTCATCTTCTTGACCTTCATTCCAAATCGCTTTTTTGTATACGAAAAGGGCTTCCGCCTACTGCACAAAATGGCAACACTACCACCCAAACTAATCATGGTATTCCACTAATTCTCTTTCATTTTTTTAAATTTAAAAGTTCTCTGCCTTGTTGCTTCGTTCTTCAACTTGGAAGAATCAATTAAATCTATTAAACCAACTGTATACCTTTGATTATCGAGTGCAGGGTGAAACCATGCCAAGAAGATTTCTCTAGGTAAGTTCTTGAAATAACATGTTATATTACTTTTATAATTTTATCATTCTCTCTCTCTTACATCATAATTTTATTATGCTACTATATGCAGTGGTGCCACCTGTTTTGGCTGGTATAATTGCACTTTCCATTTCAATACTCTGCTTCCTGAGAAGAACGCGACTTCCAGCAACCGGATTCAATACTGAATGCAAACATGATGTGGAAAAGTTCCTGCTCCAACAAGGGTCTCTAACTCCAAAGCGATACAGATATTCTGAAATCAAGAAAATGACCAAATTCCTTAGTGATAAGCTTGGTCAGGGCGGATATGGCACTGTGAATAAAGGTATGCTCCCTGATGGCTGCCCTATTGCTGTCAAGATCTTGATCGAGACCGACAGCAACGGAGAAGAATTCATCAACGAAGTGGCCAGCATCAGCAGAACCTCCCATGTTAACATTGTCACTCTCTTGGGGTTTTGCTTTGACAGAAACAGGAGAGCTCTAGTCTATGAATTCATGCCCAACAGCTCATTAGACAAGTTTCTCAACCACAGCCAATCAGATTGTCGATTGGACTTGGAGACTCTCTACAAGATTGCGGTTGGAATCGCCAAGGGTCTACAATATTTACACAAATGGTGCACTACTAGGATCGTTCACTTTGACATCAAACCTCAAAATATTCTTCTAGACCAAGATTTCTGTCCGAAGATATCTGATTTTGGGCTCGCTAAACTGTACAAGAAGAAGCAGAGTGTATTGTCTATGATGGGGACAAGAGGCACGGCAGGGTATATAGCACCAGAAGTATTCTCGAGAAATTTTGGGGAAGTCTCACATAAATCTGATGTGTATAGCTATGGAATGATGCTTCTTGAAAT
>JAPKLW010000017.1:1446339-1520864 GCA_026898455.1 Plectranthus barbatus | reverse complement strand
TTCCTCCAAAACCGTTTCTGTTTTCTCCTAATCTTCCCATCCACGAAGTTTCGTCGTCCTTGTCAGCATACACCGAGGCACAAAATTTAGCTCTAAATTAGGCACTAACTTGTGTCTTTTTCGATACTGTCAAGATTCTTATTTTGAAATTTGTGTCGTAATAAAACTAGAAACAAAATACGAGTCATGAAAAGGGAAAAAATTAGTCTTTGTAATGAAAAGGGAGTATTTTACTAGCATTTTTGGAGAATCTCATATTAGGAAAATGCAACCAAATATTTCGTGTGTGGTAAGATTCTAAAGATGTTATACAAGGATTTAGGAAGAAAATACATGCTACAAACGTAAAGTGAATACTTGCAAGGGACAATATAAACAAGGCATTGAACATTCTTGAATAGTAAAGAATCGTGAGGTTTGGCCAACATTAATCACCTTCACAACTCTCTTTTGTTCGTTTCATAGAAGTAACTGAGAAGCACCACGGTTGCAACAACAGCAGCTGCGATGTGTTAGATAATCTTGGATATATCTTTCAAAATATTGAAGATATATTTAGTTTTTAGGATATAAATAGTTTTGTTTCCTAATTCTAGTAGATGTAGTTTTGTAGTACTTTTTTAGTCTGGATGACTTCTTGTAGTATAAATAACTCATGCTTTGGAATAAACTGGCTGACACGCCATCGTCAGCAAAGTATCACCAGCAATGGTGAATCCCAAACTCATAGACATAGACAAAAAGAACCAATGCAAGAGAACACTTTCATTACCAGCAGAGGATTCCTCAGACTGGCTCAGAGCCGTTCGGACAAAAGTTGCAAGTCAACCAGCTTTTGTCAGCAAAGGCCTCAAGAGTTTTAAGAAAAGAAGACATCCGATTGGATGGTTCTTTGGTATCTCTAAAAGGCTACAACATTCAAATCTTGTGGAGCTCGCCTATAAATATAGGAAGAGTTCAAGAGAAGAAGGTTACAAAACGAAAATTGAAACTCACGAAAGCAACAAAACTCTGCAAGACTTACAACTCAAAGCTTTCAAGCAATCTAAGCTGACTTACCAGCTTATCGTGTGCCATGACACGAGACTCTTAGCAATCCTTGTTAGAGTTCTTTCTTGATTTTCTTATTGTCTAAGTAAGGAACCACATCGGAGTCACTACATCTCCAACATATAATTATTACGGGTGTCTATTATCGCCAGCTTCAATGTTCAAGAGAAGAACCCAAAATCTCAACGATTAGCTGGAGGATGTGAGGTGTGTCCTCACTCCGGATCTGAAGAAATGAAGGAAAGCAAAGGACTAGGTGAGTGCGCTTGAAGCTGGGACACAATGACTTCTACTAGCAAGCAACAGATCGCTTTACATCTTTGTAATATGTAACTTAGTGGATTTCCAGACGTGAGTTTGAAGAGAGGACGTAGGACATTTGGCTCCAAACCTCTATAATATCCTTGTGCGTTTACTTTTTTTATCTACGTATTTGCTTAGATTTAAAATCCAACACTCTCAAAGTGTTGGAGTATACCTGAAAAATTGTCTAATTAGTAAAATATCTTGCTTAAACAATGATCAATGTTAAAATTAAATAGATTTATTATAATATAGCGATGCAAATAAATTTATAAACCCAAAGGAATGTCGAACCTACAGGGATAGTGCAATGAAATTATTTCATGTACTGGCATAGTTTGTCTATTCGTTGTTTGAGCAAGATTAGGGTTTTTGTTTTCCAAAACAAAAAAAAAAGACTTTTGAAATAAAATTCAATAAATAAAACCACAGATTCCAGGGAAGTCAACCAATCCAATTCAGCATGCATAAGCAATCAATCCAAACCCAAAATAATGACTTAGGTGGGAAATCTGATATTTTGGAATTAACTCCTTGATTATAGGCAAGTAAGACCTAGATGACTAGAAAGTGAATTTTACCTCTCGGTCTCAAGAACACAAACTAACCAATCTCGATAAAGATACAGATTTGAAAACCTTACAACTGATTCTTCCTATTGAGACAGAAATCAATTGTATCAAAATTCTATTTTTCTATTATTAATTATCTTCTCTCGGTCTCAAATTAATAACTATAAACCTAATTCAATTTTCATCTCTCGATCCTTCAATTGAAAATAGATTTTGGATTGAAAACCATAGAATTTGAACCAAATTAATTAGAGTTTGGAATTAATCAAATTAACACATGCCAAAGAGGATGGTGAAACCCTAGAACCTGTTAAGGGTTCTAGCCT
This sequence comes from Plectranthus barbatus, assembly GCA_026898455.1. Taxonomy (NCBI): domain Eukaryota; kingdom Viridiplantae; phylum Streptophyta; class Magnoliopsida; order Lamiales; family Lamiaceae; genus Plectranthus; species Plectranthus barbatus. The sequence continues at coordinate 1,518,613 of JAPKLW010000017.1, read as the reverse complement.
AACATAATTGAAATAAACATTGCAATAAACATAAAGAAACTTACTTGCATCATTAAAGAAATAGGAACCTTGAAGTACTTGAATCCAAATGCAACAATGAAAATAAAGAGTACTAGAAAAGTAAAGTACTAAAAATTAAAGTGAAAATAACTAAGAATTCAACTATATTTTCGAGCCCAATAAGTCCTATTTATAAGGGAGGAATTTGATCTTCAAAAGGCAATGGGCTAAAATATAAAAAATTATCAAATTGAGAAATTCCTTCTTTCCGAACTTTTGTGCCGATCGACAAAAAGTGTGCCGATCAACACACACGCAGATCGATATCCGGGCAACATCCATCTTTTGTGTCAATCGACATTGTGGGTGTCGATCGACACACATGCATGTGTGGAGCCTTCTTCTTCGTGCCTTCCTTCGATCGACATCCAACCTCTGTGTCGATCCCTCTGTGTCGATCGACACAGAGGTCATGCTTCAGGATTTTGATGCGTATTCCAATTTGGTGGCACAAATAATGTGCCACCAATGGAGAACGGTCTTCATCTAAGCAAGAAGTACGATAGCGAAATTGTAAATAAAACTTTATATAGAAGCATCATTAGTGGCCTTAGATATTTGGTAAATACACGTCCAGACATTGCGCATGTCGTGGAAATTGCAAGTCGATTTATGGAAGTACCTACTCTGAAACATTGGGCTGCAATTAAACAAATATTAAGATATATTCATGAAACAATAAGATATGGATGTTACTACAAACTGTGAAAAGGAAAAATAAATTTAATTGGCTATAGTTATAGCGATCTTGCTGGAGCGTGGAGGTGTTGGTGATCGAAAGAGTATATCGGGTATAGTTTTCTTCTTAGTGGAAATATTACAATTTGGACTTCTCAAAACCAAAAAGTGGTAGTTCTATCTTCCTGGAGGCGGAGTATGTAGCAGCCGCGACCGCAGCATGTCAAGGTGTTTGGTTAAGCAATTTCATTGTTGAGATGGTTGGTTTGAAATTAAAATTCAAGTTTTACGTGGATAATAAGTTGGTTATCGCGTTGAGTAAAAATTGTGTACACCACGATAGAAGCAAGCATATATGAACACTAAATTTCAGTACATTCGAGAATGCATTGAAGCTAAGCACTAAAAATCAGCTCACAAACATAATAACACAGGCGTTGGGTCGAAACAAATTTATCAAGATGCGCCAAATTCTTAGAATCAAGAGTATTGATGCAGTGATACGAGATTAAGGGGGTGCTTTGTTAGATAATCTTATAAATATCTTTCAAGATATTGAAGATATATTTAACTTTTAGGATATTTATATTTTATTTCCCAATTCTAGTAGATTTAGTTTGGCAGTTCTTTTTGAGTTTGGATTATGCTGTATAAATGACTCATGCTTTTGGAATTAAAATTTTTAGTTTTCTCGTTTATCATACTTATTTATACAATTGAAACAACACGATCATCGTTTTTCTCAAGGCTAAACCTTAAAGACGACGATGGAGTGAATCCCAGCTAAGAGAGTCATTTGTGTGAGGCAAAGTAGTCTCTGAAGAACGCTTCTTCATCCTGCTTCAGAAATGCTTTGTGCCAGAAGAAGCAGAGTTTATTATCAGTAGTTGGGACAAGAGGGACGGTGGGTTATAGAAGTATTATTCCCAAGAAACTTTGGAGGAGTGTTATAAATATGATATAATATATATATATATATATATATATATATATATATGAAGTGATGGATCCAGAAAATTCATGTGAGGGAAGCTGAAATTTTTATTTTGGCCTCCACTGGACTTCAACTCTTTGTATCATAATCTTTTTCTTATTTTCATTCATTTTTTCTTTTTTACGAGGGGTAGTCTAAAAAATTCCGTATCACGATACTATAAAAAAGAAAAAATTTCGGCTAGGGTGGTTGGAGCCGCCCCTAGCCCGAGTGTGATCCGCCACTGTATATAGGGGAGTGATCTCATGAGAATGCTTGCTACCATGATATTCAAATTGGTATTCAACGTTCAAGACTAAATAGCTCTTGTCTACATCATAGTGTAGTAAAACATGCATTGAAGGATAATTTTGTAATATTTTTTCTTTCTCCCCTAAAATCATCATAATTAAACCTTTAAATGATCATAACTTCATCAATTTAGATTAATTTTCCAGGTATCATATATCAAATTAAAGTTAAAAAAATGAAAATTAGTGATTATATGCATAATTCTCATAGCAGTACACAAATTCTTATATAATGAATGCAGTTGCACAATATACAATGATATTAGATTATATAATTCAGAATATAATAGATAAAATGCAATATGTTTTTTTCAGCGAAATCATCATTCATCATTATATCTGCAGTTGTTATGCATTATATAGTTATAACATATTCATTATAATGATAGTAAAATAATTTTGCTCTAAAATAAAAGCAATACAATATAGTTTCAATTAAAAAATCATCGTAAAAATGAAAATTAGTGATTATATGCATAATTCTCGTAACAAGACAAAAATTCTTATATAATGAATGCAATTGCACAGTATAATGCATGAATTTATATTATATAATGCAGAATATGATAGATAAAATGCAATATATTTTTTTCAGCGAAATCATCATTCATCATTATATTTTTACTTATGCATTATATAGTAATAACATTTGCATTCTAATGAAAGTAATATAATTTTGCTCTAAAATAAAAGTAATACTATATATAATGCAGGAAGTAATACCGTATAATGATAGTAATATTGTTCTAAAATAAGAGTAATATTATATGATAATGCAGGAAGATTTTTGTTAGATATAGAATGAATGTTAGGTATATAATGTATGTCTTTTAGGTATATAATGCATGTTTTTCTGCATATAATGCATGTGTTGTTAGATATATAATGCATGTTGATGTCGAATATGTAAACAGATTCTTAAATAAGTACAAAATGACAAAAATACCCTATAATGCAGGTTTTTTGAGATAAAATAACTGAAGATTCTGGTAAAATCCTGGGCGTAAATTCATCAAAATCAATAGCAATAATTTATTTTTATTTCTCATGGCAAGGATTATTCTATGGCAAAAACTTGCGTCAGGCAGGCCTAAACGGCTTAGGCGGGTTTTATCCTACCCAAATGGGTTCACCCATCCCAAATAGGATATATTATATGGGTTTGAGCTTGGGTTAATGGATAAAATACGTCTAAAGCTTAGGTTAATGGATAAAACCCGCCTAAATCGTTTAGGCCGGCCTAACCCAAGACCTTCCCTTATTCTATATATACAGTATTAGCATAGCTATGGAATGATATTTCTTGAAATAGTTGGAGCAAAGAAAGGTGATAGAGGCCGAGCCAAACCAGTCAATTGAAAACTATTTTCCAGATAAAATCTATGACCAGATAATAACTGATGTGGGTGAGAGATTATTAGATAAGAAAAATTATTTTTGGTGGGATTTTGATGCATTCAAACAATGCCATCGTGTAGGCCATCCATGTCAGCATATGTAGAAGAAATGTTAGAAGGAAGCCTTTGATCCATACAAATTCCACCGAAATCCTTCTTTTGTTTTCTCCTAATCTTACCTTCCACCAAATTTCCTCATCCACATCAGCATATGTGGAGTTGTGGACACACAAAATTCAGGTCAATATTATATATTAGCTAATGTCGGATTCCTTGCAGGCTAGATTCTTTATTTTGCCAGTCAACTAGATTTATACATGCATGTTGATATTTCTAATATATTAAGATATCAACTTAGCCTGAAATCCGTAGTTTGATTTGAATAATCTGAGCTAAACATTGACATTGAGACAAAAAATATTTAATCGAAACAAATCGTGTAAAAATTTTAGTTTTTTTTGTGTAACATATTAAAATTATTACTCCCTACATCCCACGAAATTTGTCCCATTTGCCTTTTTGGTCCGTCCCATCTATTAGTCTCATTTCCTAAAATGGCAAACTTTTTTACACTCATCAATAAAATATTAATTTCACTCCACTCATTAACATTGGTTATCGTGCCAAAACCAAATGGGACTAATTACATGGGACGGAGGGAGTTTTAATTTTTAAAAAACTAAATATGAACTATTTTATACTATAAATTGTTTTAAATTTGATGGAAGTATTTAAATGGATTCTTTATCAAATATAATTAACATGTTGATAATTAGAAATGAAAGTAACAATGCAAAATTAAATAAAATAAAAATTATGATATTAATTAATGCATGAAAAATGAAAAAATAAAAGAATGTCTAAAGATAGATTGATCTATTGACTTTTATTTGACACTAATTTAAAATTAATATTAATAAAAAAGTAGCTTGAGAGTACAATGATTTTTTTTTGGCAAAAAAATATAAAATTTTTTTAGTATATTATATAGATATCGAACACTAAGCCTCAAAACAACCTACACATTTCTATACCTTTCAAAAAAATAAAAATAAAAACAAAACCTTCACATTTCTTCTTTTTGGAGTTTAAGAAACTTGGAATTGATCAAAGCAAGTGATTTGTTTCCAAAACATACAGTTTTGTTCATTCAATTACCAAAAATCACAATGCATTCCAAGTATTTCCTCTTCATTTTATCATTCATATTTTCATGATCATCATGTTTTATACTATAAAATAATAAATATTATTTTCATATCTACCTGATTGTGTTTTGTACAAATAAAACATAAAACAGTTAATACTATTAAAATCTTCACTTTAAACTTTTTGAAATTGTTTTTTTATTATACATTAAAAAATATAAATATGGATACATTTCACTTGAAAACGTGTAAAATAAAAATTGTCTTTTTCATAATAATTCCAACTATTATCTATACATAAAATTATTATATTTATTTTTTATTTTAAATACACCTATATCTTTTTTTATCAAATTTAAATAAAATGTTTTCTTCTTAAAGTTGAATATTGATTAGCTCTAGCTTGTTGGACAAATTGGGTAAACGCAAAACTTGGAATTGGTCAAAGCAAGTAATTAATTTATTTCCAAACCATAGAACTGGAAATATATGCACTCACTAATCACTATACTACTCCAAATCAAAATCAAACTGCTCCATCTCCATTCCATACAATGCATTCCAACCATTTCCTCTTCATTTTATTATCCATCTATTTCTGGAGTATCTGTTGCGCTCTAAATTGCAGCGATGAACCCTTCGACTGCGGCAACATCGCCTACATAGCCTATCCCTTCTGGGGCGGCGCCCGCTCTTCCGACTGCGGCCGCAAAGGCTTCGAGATCGTCTGCAACAGCAATACTCCAATCCTCGAAATCAAATCCCTCTCCTACAGCGTTGAGAAGCTTGATTTCTCCACCAACACCCTCACCGTTGCAAGGCAGGATTTGAAGGACTCCTACTGCCCAAACCATCCACTGCTCAACACCACCATAGACTGGGATCGTTTCAAATACCCGCCCAACTCAACTGACCGCAACCTCACTCTCTACTTCAACTGCAACGTCCATCAAAATCTCCCCAACTCCTTCCCATGCTCTAATCAGACTTCCATTAATCTCTTCAAGATCGGTGATGCCACTGGAAATGGCATTTACTGCGACAGCAACATTTATGTTCCCGTAAATGAGGAGCGCGCTGAGTCTTTAGAGAATCCCACGGCCTCCGCCATAAATATCCTGCGCTCTGCTCTCACCACTGGCTTTTCCATCCAGTGGTTCAACGATACACTACAGGGAAATGAAACCTTCTGCAACGCGAATATTAAGGGGTCTTGTCGTCCTTGCATCGCCACAAATCATTGCCTGCGCTCAGGTACTTCCCTTCTCTCTCAACTTCATGTTTTAAATTCTAAGAATCTAAACCAACTCACCGCAACCTTAAAACCTCCGATCTGCCAGGAATGAGTATTGTGTAGGTCTTTTTAGTACACAAAATACTTCTTTTAATCTCGCAAGAATATGAAAATATAAAAACTCTGTCCCGTCTCAATTAGTTGATGACGACCCCGTAGCTCCAAGTCCTACTGAAGGCATGCCGCTGGTTCCATCTCCGGCCGACGCTCCTTCAATTCCTCCCTCAGTTGACAATAAAGTTGCAGAAGCCGCCCCTGTTCCATCACCTGCCGGATATGGTATAAATAGTTGATTATCTTTCACATTTTTTGCCATAAAAATAAATTTTGATCAGCTGTTATAATGCCATCTTCTTGCCGCTAATTCCATTTCACTTTTTTGTATATGAAAAGGGCTTCCGCCTACTGCCCAAAATGGCAACACTGCCACTCAAATTAATCATGGTATTCCACTATTTCTCTTTCATTTTTTTCAATTTAAAAGTTCTCTGCCTTGTTGCTTGGAGGTTCTTCAACTTGGAAGGATCAATTAAATCTATTAAACCAACTGTATACCTTTGATTATCGAGTGCAGGGAGAAACCATGCCAAGAAGATTGCTCTAGGTAAATTCTTGAAATGACATGTTATATTACTTTTATAATTTTATCATTCTCTCTCTCTCTCTTACATCATAATTTATTATACTACTATATGCAGTGGTGCCACCTGCTTTGGCCGGTATAATTGCGCTTTCCATTTCAATACTCTGCTTCCTCAGAAGAACGCGACGTTCAGCAACCGGATTCAATACTGAATGCAAACATGATGTGGAAAAGTTCCTGCTTCAACAAGGATCTCTGACTCCAAAGCGATACAGATATTCTGAAATCAAGAAAATGACCAAATTCTTTAGTAATAAGCTTGGTCAGGGCGGATATGGCAGTGTGTATAAAGGTATGCTCCCTGATGGCAGCCCTGTTGCTGTCAAGATCTTGATCGAGACCGACAGCAAAGGAGAAGAATTCATCAATGAAGTGGCCAGCATCAGCAGAACCTCCCATGTTAACATCGTCACTCTCTTGGGGTTTTGCTATGACAGAAACAGGAGAGCTCTAGTCTACGAATTCATGCCCAACAGCTCATTAGACAAGTTTCTCAACCACAGCCAATCAGATTGTCGCTTGGACTTGGAGACTCTCTACAAGATTGCGGTTGGAATTGCCAAGGGTCTACAATATTTACACAAATGGTGCAGTACTAGGATTGTTCATTTTGACATCAAGCCTCAAAACATTCTCCTAGATGAAGATTTTTGTCCAAAGATATCTGATTTCGGGCTTGCTAAATTGTACAAGAAGAAGCAGAGTGCGTTGTCTGCGATGGGGACTAGAGGCACGGCTGGGTATATTGCACCGGAAGTATTCTGGAGAAGTTTTGGAGAAGTGTCACATAAATCTGATGTGTATAGCTATGGAATGATGCTTCTTGAAATGGCCGGAGCGAGAAGGGCTGCGGAGGCTGAGGCCATCCAATCCAGTGAAGATTTCTTTCCAGATAAAATATACGAGGAGGTAATAGTAGATGGTTTGGTGATGATGGAAGGGGAGGAGGAAGCGAGAAAGAAAATGTTTGTGGTTGGGTTTTGGTGCATTCAGACCATTTCTTCTAGAAGGCCATCCATATCAAAGGTAATTGAAATGCTAGAAGGAAGTCTAGAATCCATACAAGTTCCACCAAAACCGTTTTTGTTTGCTCCTAACATTCCCATCCACGAAGCTTCATCATCCTTATCAGCACATGCCGAGGCCTCTTCTTCAGCTCAATATTAGACACTAGCTTATGTCGGATTCTATGCAGTCTAGATTCTTCATTTTCAAGCTGTCACGCTGTACATCCGAATATTTCAGTGTGGTAAAGTTTTGCATTGATTCAGGAAGAATAAATTTGTGAGTGTGTAATTAGGTGGAGATGTACATTACTACAAACCCAAAAATGTGTCGGGTGAAGTTTTCCCACCCACCACCCTACCCAATGAAGGGACCCAACTCAAAATTCATCGGTTTGGTCAGTTTTCGGGTATCGGTCGGATATTGCACACCCTTAAATGATTTTGGTGGGTTTTTGGTGCATTCAAACAATGCCATCGAAATGTTAGAAGGAAACCTTTCATCCACACAAATTCCACCAAAACCCCACCCACCAAATTTCCTCATCCATATCAGCATGTGGAGTTGTGGACACACAAAATTCAGCTCAATATTAGATATTAGCTAATGTCGGATTCCTTGGAGTCTAGATTCTTCATTTTAAAATTTTATTCAAATCTTGTCTCCTGATCTTACATCCCCTCATTTCGCAAACATAATTTGGATATTTCTAATGTATTCAATTTAGTCAAAAATCCATGGGTTGAGCCAAATAATGAGCTAACATCAACAGGGGTGGCACGGTACGGTATACCGAAATTTTTTCGCCGTACCGTATACCGTACCAAGCTTTATGGTATGAGAAAATTCATACCGTTACCGTACCTTAACTATCGGTATACCGAAATTTCGGTACCGTTATGTACCGTAATAACGGTATACCGTACCGTACCAAAATTTTACAGTATACCGTGAAATACCGTAACGATATACCATACCGTACCGAATATTATTAATTAAAAGGGGAAATAGGGAAATATATCACAATCTTTGTCTGATTAGGAGATTTTATCCCACTCTTCCCACACTTTAATTCTATTAGGGAATTTTGTCTCATAGCGCTGACTAAGCCGTTAAGGGCAACGTAGCATTGATGTGGCGCTGACTCGCTGCCATATATTATCCACGCTGCATTTTTAAAATTTTAAATATTAATTAATTTAATATTTTTATTTTTTTAATATTTTAAATTTTATAATTAAAGTGTTTTTTATTTATATATTTTATTTTTTTTATATTTTTTGGCTGATGTTTTTTTAATAATATTTATATATATATATATATATATATATATATATATGCGTATGTAAACAATAGTTATTTTTCTTAAAAATTAAAATATTATTAAAAAGACAAACGTATAAAAATAAAAACACATTAAATATTACATTATAATATATTAAAAAATAAAGTAAAATAATCATTCAATGCCTAGAATTAATTTTGTTTAGTTTTATCACCAATAATTTTCTCTACGGCCAACACTTGCTTAAAAAATATTTATTAGTTTTGTAAATATTTTCATTGATATTAATTTTCAGTTTTTAATGAGAATTAGGTTTTTTAATATATTATAATTAAATAATTAATGCTTTTTTTATTTTTCAATAATATTTTATATTTAATTAAAGTATTATTATTTTGATATATCTTATTATTATTAAAATATTATAAAAAACAAAATAAATAAATAAATATATATTAATTATTAAATTAAAAATTAAAAATAAATTAAATTAATATTTTAAAAAATAAAAAATGCTACGTGACAAATATGTGGCAGTGAGTCAGCGCCACATTAATGGCACGTGACACTTAACGGCTTAGTCAGCGACATGGGACAAAATTCCCTAACAGAATTAAAGTGTGGGATATAATTCCCTAAAAACAAAAGAGTGGGATAAAATCCCCTAATCTGTTAAAGATTAGGATATATTTCCCTATTTTTCCAGGGAAACCGTGAATTATATCCCAATATATGGTGAATTAGGGAATTATATCCCGAACTTTTACACTTAGGGAATTATATCACAATCTTTAATTCTGTTATGTTAAAATATCCTCTGTACTTAACTGAGTTATATTTATGCCCAGTCAACCGTTATGTGTAGATTTGGCGACGAGGTGTCTTTTTATTTTTCTTAATAGGAGTAATATTGAACTGAATTTATTAATTAAACCTTAATTATAAAATAAACTAGAAAATGACAATGGTGATGACAGAGAGGCAAGTAAGATAGAGAAGAAGCAGGTAAACTACTTCAGCCATCGCCACCCTTTGGAGGCACTGCAGATCCACGAAGACGACAAAGGCGTCTGCACCAAGCCCTCTTGCGCCTTCCTCCTCCACGACCTCTGCTCCCACCTCCCCCGCCACACATCCGCCACCACTGCCACCCTCTACTCGTCCCCTCGCTGTCTTACAGCGACGCAGAGTTCACCTGCGACGCGTGTTGACGGTCGGGGCACAACTTCACCTCCCACTGTGCCACCTATAGTTTGACCTTCACGTAGAGTGTGCTTCGCTGCCTGAGATAGAGAATCGGCATTCGTTGATCTTGATGTCTATGTTTTCGGACAAAATAGAGGACAAAACCAAAATCGCCAGCCAACCATTTATAAATGAAAAACTTGAAATAATTGATGCCTCAATATTTATAGCTTTGTCCATTCTAAATGGTTTCATGGTGGACAATCTAACAACATTAAGGCAAACTAGATTTTAGGTATTTTCTGTGGGGAATGGGGCAGCGAGTGTTTAGTTTTTGAAGAAGATTTTTTTTTATTTTTAGTTTATTTTTATTTCTAAGATTTATATTAATTAATTAAGTCAGTTCACTAATATTAATTAAAATAAAAGGACACATCATTGCCAAATATACATATGACAGTTGACTTGGCATAAATACAACTCTGTTAAGTGCAGATGATATTTTAACCTAACAGAACTAAAGATTGGGATATAATTCCTTAACTGTAAAAGTTCGGGATATAATTCCCTAATTCACCATACATTGGGATATAATTCACGATTTTCCCTTAAAAAAATATATAAACATTAATAATATTGTTTTTAATTAAAAAATGAGTTTCAAGGCAAATTCTCATCGGCTATGTGGTAGGAAGTATTGTCCCGATTATCACCAAATCGATGATTTAAGTAATAACACTAATTAGTTATACAAAGATGTATTTTATAGGTGATTCAGTTCATTTCTATTTAATGACTAATCGATGTGGGATATCAAAATGACTGCCCATTTATAGATGTCTTCATTTGTGTGTGTTTTATTCTTTATCAATGTGGATACTTTTTTATGTAGGATAAAAACTATAAAAAAAAATTAATCATTTTGTTGTTATTTTTTCTTCTAACCATATTTTTTTAAAAATAATTTTTTATTAGTATTTTCTTTTAACCCAATTTTCGATTACATGTCATGCTATTTTATCAACTCACTACTTTTTTATCATCATCAAAGTAAAATTGTTATTAACTTTTGTTTAAATATTATTGTCTATTTTGTATTATAGTCTATCATTCTACAAGTGCAATAATATAATATAAGTTATTTTTTTAATAACTATACACAACTAAGTAAAATGTCATATATATCAATATGTTTAATGAAAAGAACTAAAATTGTGAATCATTATAATACCAAAATATGTCTTAACACTAATATTATTTATGTTCAAATAATCACTTTTCAATATGACAAAACAATTATGATAATTTACATCATAACAATCAAACAATAACAAAATAAATATTAAAAATAAAATAATAATGTATTAATAATTATTAAGAATTCAATCTAAGTGTTGTTATTAAAACGTCTCAATAACAAAAATAAGTTGAACGAGAGAGAATAAAGAATTAATTAAAAAAATATTAGATATGAATATTATTGAAATAAATATATAGGATTAATACTATTATATATTGTAGGGGGTCGAACTCATTCGGCCCACTTAGAAGCCCAATACGCGGCTCAGTTCACCTTTATGCAGGTCCAGCAAAGATGATAGCCCGCGAAGAAGATAGCAGAGCAGTTCGATGAGGAAGAGTCCTATCCAAAAATAGTTCGATCAGCAAGGAAAGCAATCCGAATGCCAAAGGGAGAGTCCTACACCTGCATATCGAACTGCCCAACGGCCACTTGAAGATCGAAAGGGGAGTAACGGGAGGATAACGGGAAGCACGCGAGATTCTCGGGGAAGGCCAACCACTTTTAGCCCGACCACTCCGACATCTCCGGGGAGCGACCGCCCAACGACCTAGCGAATTTCACGGGAACCCTAGACTAAACCCTAACTCGCCAACCCCTATATATATGACTCATGTACGCCAATTGGGAGAGCTACGCACAAGCATATAGTTTTCAAACCCCTATTTTCTTATTGAGTTCGATCAATATCGATACTCTGTATTCAGGCATATACATTGTACAATAAAGTTAGAAGACATCAATTTCGGTTATTTTCCTTAATTATTTATATTTATTGTTATTCTTTTCATATATCTGTTATTTCCCTTCTTTATTTCATTATGTTCCCGGGGCTCTGAATTCAATAATTCTGAACCTCAACAATTTGGCACCCACCGTGGGGCCCCTGGAACACTTCTGCACTAACCCTACTTGCAGGAAATGACGGATAACCCAAATGACACTCAAGTGATCGAAGTTGATGACGGAAAGGCCGTTCCGATGGCTGGACGAGGTCGGGGAGCGAATCCCAGCGCGGGCCACGGAACAGCGGCAGGTACCGGACGTGGGCAGCCCACGGCAGCCGGGCGCGGTGTCCTGCAGCCACCAAATCCGGGCAGCACAGTGAATGATCTTATGCGGGCGTTCAACGTCACTCCTCTCAACGAGCTGGCGTTCCCACCACCACCGCCTTCCATCCTGACAGATCCCCATGTATCTAGATTGGTGAGCCAAGTGGAAAGCGCCCGGACAGCCATAGAGACGATGGGCGCACGGATGGAGGATATGGCAAGGAGGTACGAACTCCTCGAGAGAGAAAACAAGAGGCTGCAGCATCATTGCCAACACGCGCCCCATCGTCGAGGAGCCGAGAAGTATAGATAGGACTATGGCTCGAAACCTGGAAGCCGAGTTTAATCGGACTGACGGAGGGGGCGAGAAGCGAACCCCGAATGACCCACCAAACCGGGGAGTACAGGAGGAGCATCCCAACCGTCAGACCCTCACGCAGATTGAGTGTCGCTTCGAACAAAGGCTCAGTTACTTCGAGTCGCACATCGCCAGGATTCCAGGCCTACCTCCTCCGGAGAGGACCCTACCGCGTGAAAGTTACGCGGAGTCCCCTTTCTCCCCGGAGATAGCTGACGCTGAGCTCCCTGATCGCTTTACTCCCCCAGTTTCGTTCTCTATAATGGAACTTCCGACCCTGAGAACCACATAGCCGTGTACCGGCAGAAGATGCTGGCGCTGGCGATACCGAGCGTACAGAGAGAGGCCTGCATGTGCAAAAGTTTCGGATCGAGCTTAACGGGGCCAGCACTCCAGTGGTTCATAAACTTGCCCCGGAGCTCGATCTCCACATTCGCCGAGCTGCATCAACTTTTCCTGAGGCAATATTCAAGCAGTCGGAGGCTGGATAAGCATCCCGATGATCTCTATACCATCAAAATCTCCCCAACTCCTTCCCATGCTCTAATCAGACCTCTAATCTATTCAAGATCGGTGACGCAGGCATTTCCTGCGACAGCAACATTTATGTTCCCGTAAATGAGGAGGACGCTGAGTCTTTAGAGAATCCCACCACCTCCGCCATAAATATCCTGCGCTCTGCTCTCACCACTGGCTTTTCCATCCAGTGGTTCAACAATACACTACAGGGAACTAAAATATTCTGCAACACGAATATTAAGGGGTCTTGCTTATCTTATGCACCTCGCATTCCCATATACCCTTGCAACCGGGAAATTTTTAAGTCTTGCAACACATCGTCTGAACCGGCCGCCCCTGAAGAAAAACATGGTGGAGGTACTAGCTTCTTGTTAATTTGTGCATTTGATTTCTTCACCACCAAGGGACCTCAACTACCGTTTTAAAATTGCTTGAAGCTCCTGCCCCTGCTCCATGTATCAAAGTAGCTGTTCCAAGCCCTACGCCCATGCTCCTACCTCTTTCTCCGAATGGTATTCACAACTCCCCACTCCATCAATTTTCTTTCATTTTATAGTCTCTCTTTTTTATTTCCTCTTCTCTTTGATGGAAAGGTCTGTTTCAGGTTCCGAGTTTTGTCCAAAGTGACAACAACGATAACAAAACTCAAGTTAATAACGGTATCCACCAACTAATTCACTTTCAGTTTTTCTTCATATAAATTTCTTTCCTTTTTTATTACATCATTTTGGAGTTCCTTCAACTATCGACTTTTTATATTCTAATGCAGGGAAAAACCGTGCCAAGCAGATTGCTCTAGGTAAATTCTTGAAATAACATGTTATATTACTTTTCTGTAGCGGGAGTACGAGTCTATCACATACTATCTCTTATATCCTAATTTTATTATACTAATAAGCGCAGTGGTGCCAATTGCGGTGGCTGGTATAATTACACTTTCCATTTCAATACACTGCTTCCTCAAAAGGCGACGTTTAGCAACTGGCTCCAATTCTGAATGCAAACATGATGTGGAGAAATTCCTGCCCAGCAAGGGTCTCTAACTCCAAAGCGATACAGATATTCTGAAATCAAGAAAATGACCAAATTCCTTAGTAATAAGCTTGGTCAGGGCGGATATGGCAGTGTGTATCAAGGTATGCTCCCTGATGGCCGCCCAGTTGCTGTCAAGATCTTGATCGAGACCGATAGCAATGGAGAAGAATTCATCAACGAAGTGGCCAGCATCAGCAGAACCTCCCATGTTAACATCTTCACTCTCTTAGGGTTTTGCTATGACAGAAACAGGAGAGCTCTTGTCTATGAATTCATGCCCAACAGCTCATTAGACAAGTTTCTCAACCACAGCCAATCAGATTCTCGTTTGGACTTGGAGAGTCTCTACAAAATTGCGGTTGGAATCGCCAAGGGTCTACAATATTTACACAAATGGTGCACTACTAGGATCGTTCACTTTGACATCAAACCTCAAAATATTCTTCTAGACCTAGATATCTGATTTTGGGCTTGCTAAATTGTTCAAGAAGAAGCAGAGTGTATTGTCTATGATGGGGACAAGAAGCATGGCAGGGTATATAGCACCAGAAGTATTCTCGAGAAATTTTGGAGAAGTGTCACATAAATCTGATGTGTATAGCTATGGAATGATGCTTCTTGAAATGGCCGGAGCGAGAAAGGCATCGGACATCCAATCAAGTGAAAACTACTTTCCAGATAAGATCTATGAGGAGGTAATAGTAGATGATTTGATGATGATGGAAAGGGAGGAGGAAGCAAGAAAGAAAATGTTTGTGATTGCGTTTTGGTGCATTCAGACCATTCCTTCGAGAAGACCATCCATATCAAAGGTTGTGGAAATGTTTGAAGGAAGCCTTTCATCAATTCAAATTCCTCCAAAACCGTTTCTGTTTTCTCCTGATCTTCCCATCCACGAAATTTCGTCGTCCTTGTCAGCATACGCCGAGGCACAAAATTCAGCTCAAAATTAGGCACTAATTTGTGTCTTTTTCGATAGTGTCAAGATTCTTAATTTGCAAATTGTGTCATTATAATAAAAATATGAACAAAATACGAGTCAAAAGAGAAAAATGTAGTCTTTGTAATAAATCACATATTTTACTAGCATTTTTGGAGAAGCTCCTATTAGGAAATTGAGAGGTGGGCCGTCGGCAGCGTCGCAGGTGATGCGGAAGCCACGGCGACCGCAGTCGAGGGCGCCGGTGCCACCCCAGAAGGGGGGTTCGATGTGGCCGATGCCGCAGAAAGGGAATGGGCCGTGAATGCAGGTTGAAGATGCAACTGATAAGATTGTTGCTTGAAACAAGAAAATTAGTTTTGGAACCATTTTCCCACCGCTAACTCTGGTGATGCAATAATCGATTCGTTACAAGTGGAAATTGGGTATTTTGTTCCGGATATTTTAACAAAATTATGAATACTTTATTAATTTAGTATTCATTCATTAATATATACGTACAATATTACGGGAAAAAATAATATATAAATTGAAAATTCATCAAATAAAGTGAATTATATGAAGACGGAGTATATGTGGGGGCAACCGGGCAAGAACGCGTCTCCTTTCATTAAGGAAAGTGGAGTGCGACGCAATCCATTAAGTAGGGCTGGCAATTTTTTACACGATCCGATAATCCGACACGAATCCGTACGATAATAATGGATATGGATTGATCCGATAAGATTTCGGATCCTTATCGGATCGATACGATAAGAACACGAAAAATTCGGATCGGATCCGGATTGGATACGGATCGGATCGGATAATCCGTAAATCGGACCGGATTCGGATCGGATTCGGATAATCCGTTAAGAATCTAATAAAATAATATTATTTATTTATTATAAGTTTTAATAATTAATATATTATCATTTATTTATTTATGTTTTCTTTATTTTTTTAAAATTTATATTCCTTTATACTAATACAATTTATTTATTTTTTTGTTTTTTCCTATGAACTGTAAGTTTTCAATGAAGTTGTAGCAACCGATGAGCTAGTTGGCGAGATTCTAAATTTGAATGTGGATGAAGTTTCTATAGATTCATCGGAATGCTCATCCATGGCCTCAACTCTTGCGATTTTACCATCATAGATGAAGGTAATATCTAATATTTAAAATTGCTTTAATATTATAAATTTTAAAGATTTAACTAATATTTCTACCTTAAACTTGTAGGTGGATTGTACTTGAGCTTTTGGAAATAAAAAAAGTTTAGGAATTGGTGTTTGAAGCAAGCAAAGATTGTAACTTGTTGTTTATTTTAGAATGTTTGGGTTCTTAATTTATGGATTGTTTGTATGGAATATTTTGGATGTTTGAACTTGTGATTCATGGATGCAATGTTGTTTTGTTTGGAGATTTTTTGAACTTGAGAGATATTTCATTGCAGATTTTTGAACATGAAATGTTTGATAAGATTGTAGATTTTTTTTGTCCTAATTATTATATTTTATTTACTAGTTATTGGATAATTTTTTGATTTATCGGATTGGATACTTATTGGGTTCTTATCGGATCGGACCGGATCGGATATGGATTTGAGCTTAACGGATCGGATATGGATACGGATTTAACAATCTCTTATCGGATCGGATATGGATTTAGTCTTAACGGAACGGATAATTAACGGATCGACACGATAACGATCCGATCCGCACGATTTGCCACCCCTACCATTAAGTAACACGTCAAAATTGAGAGATTTTTTTGAGTGAGTTTTAAATAATAAAATATTTAATTTATTAGAAATTAAATAGTTTAGCATTAATTTATGTTTTGCATCTAGGGGTGGCAATTCGTGGGGATCGATCCTTATCGTGTCAATCCGTTATCGATCCGATCCGTTGAGGTTAAATCCGTATCCGATCCATTAAGAAAAATCAAAATTCGTATCCGTATCCGTATCCGATCCGTTAAGCCTAAATCCATATCTGCACGAATCCGATATGTATCCGTTAAGGATCCAATAAGTATACAATTCGAATGATCCGTTATGGATCCGATCCGATAAAGATCCGATAAGAATCCAAATCGAATTAATTCAATAAGAATCTATTTCAATAAACACAATTATAATCCAAAAAAAAATTGATAAGATAATACAAAATATTTAAATTTAATTGTTCAAATTTCTGTTGGATAAATAAATAAAACTGCAACTTCATTTGAAACTAAAATCCTCAATCAAATATCCCAAGATACATAGATTAATCTTAAAATTCAAATACTAATGGTCAAACTTGCTCATTTCTAAATACTGATCAATCATTCACCTTAGTCGTCAATGATCCACTTACAATTTTGACGGAGAGAAATATTAATTAAAACTTTAAAATTTATAACAAATAAAATAAATTATAATAAATACCTTTCATCTATGATGGTGAAATTGGAAGACTTTAGACAATGAATGAGTATTCAGACGAATCTACAATACTTTCATCAACATTTAAATTTAAGATATCACCAGCTAGTTAATCGGTTGATACAACATAATTGAAAATTTGAAGTTGAGAAAAAAATTATTAAATTTTGATAGTAGAAGAAAATAAATATTAAAAAATATAATGAATAGATAAATAAATACATTTTTTGGTGGTGAATTAAAAAAATAAGACACGAACAATGAAGAACCAAGAGATTTGAGTTTTTGAAAGAACTCTAAATCTAAATTAATATATCAAAATCTAAAAAATAAATAATTTTTATTAATTTATTAACGGATACCCATATCCGATCCAAATCCGATTCGTTTAATGAATTATCTAATCCTATCCATATCCAATCCGAATCCGATTCGAAATTTTCGTGTTCTTATCGTGTCGATCCGATAAGGATCCATATCCGATAAGCCTCAATCCGTATCCATTATTATCATGCGAATTCGTGTCGGATTATCGGATCGGATCAAAAATTGTCACCCCTATTTGCATCATAATATATTAAATTACTTCAAATATAATATGATGGTGTATGAAGAATTGATTAAACTGCACGTGTTGAATGTTTATAGCATTTTAACACTTGAATTTTATGTATGAATTATGAGACGACAGGCTTGATGTGTTGTATAAATTTTTGAGACACAGCCTACAAGTAAATATCATATTGAACTGAATTTTTTTCAAAATCAACCTTCTTTCAAAAAAATTTAGTTAGGTAAATTTCAACTTGGTGCTGCATTGAAAAAATGAACATATATCAAATACGTCGTAATTTAATAATATTGGATTCCTTCCCCTAAATAAATAAAGAGCAAGGGCAGCGAGAGATGAAAGGCTCAGCCTCCCTCAATATACACACCAGAGGCCTTGGCCCGATTCTTTGGGAGATTAAATAGTAAGATAGCCCTTAAGTATGTTGAATTATCCCATCGGCATGACTTGGGAGTAATAGGGAACTTTACAAAGTCACTGCTTCTCTTCTTTCTCCCACTAAAAAATAAATAAAATCAAACAACAATGTCTGAGTTCTGAGTATGCACGTTGTCTGAAGAGGAAGAGGTATGTTGGTCGGGAATGAGTGGCGGTGAAAAGAGGAATGGCTTTGGTGGAATTTGTATGCCCTCAACACTTCCTTCTAACATCTCAACAACCTTCGATATCGACGGTCTATCTGAGGGATTGGTCTGAATGCACCAAAATCCTACCAAAAACAATTTCTTTCTTCTTTCCCCATCCTCATCAATCAACTCGTCGTTGGTGACGCCCATTAACATTACCTGCTCGTAGATTTTATCTGGAAAATAACTTTCACTTGATTGGTTCGCCTCAGCTTGCGTTCCCCTTCTGGCTCCAGCCATTTCAAGAAGCATCATTCCATAACTATACACATCAGATTTGTGAGACACTCCTCCAAAATTTCTTGAGAATACTTCTGGTGCAATGTACCCAACCGTGCCTCTCATCCCAACCACTGATAACACACTCTGCTTCTTCTTGCATAGTTTGGCAAGCCCAAAATCAGATATTTTTGGACAGAATTCTTCGTCTAGAAGAATGTTTTGAGGCTTGATATCAAAATGGACGATCCTGGTGATGCACCCGGTGTGTAGATATTCTAGGCCTTTGGCAATTCCAACTGCAATCTTGTTGAGCTTTTCCATATCCAGGAGACAACCATTGTTGGTGAGGAACTTGTCTAATGAGCTGTTGGGCATAAATTCATAGACAAGGGCTCTCTTGTTTCCCTCGTAGTCGTAACAAAACCCCAAGAGAGACACAATATTGACATGGTAGGTTCTACTGATGCTGGTAACTTCATTCATGAATTCTTCTCCATCGGTATCGTTCTGATCAACCAAAATCTTGACAGCAACAAGTCGGCCATCAGGGAGCACACCTTTGTACACACTGCCGTATCCTCCACGACCAAGCTTATCACTCCAGGATTTAGTTATTTTCTTGATTTCTGAATACGTGTATCTCTTGGGAGCAAGAGATCCATGTTGGAGTAAAAGATTTTCAACGTCTTGGTTGCATTTCCGCGCAGGTTCATTTTCAGAATGTCGTCTTTCATTTTCAGAATGTCGTCTTGTGAGAAAGCAGCCGAAAAAGTAGCATATGCTCGTGTAAACTACCATGAAGCCAACAATTAGCCATACAACTGCACGATAAAGGGGCATACATATATTACATGATCCTGCCACAGAACCGTTATAGAACAGTGTGTGTGTGTGTGTGTCTATATATATATATATATATATATATATATATATATGTGAAGAAGCGATCCAAAGAAGCCAATGTTACGTAACAAACTAATTGGCATAAGAAATATGAAATCTAAACAAAATACTGAAAGAAAAACTAATGTTGTGAATACCTTTTCCTGGTAGAGGAGTTGCAGCAGAGGAAATCCATTCTTGCACTTGAAAAGAAAAGCGAGAAAAAGAAAATGAATTCCCATGATTCATGCAGTTGTAGTGGAGCAGTAATATAATTAAAGTTTACCTAGATAAGAATTGTAGGGTGGACAGAAGGTGATGGTATAATGAGAAGTGGCGGCGCATGTGAAAGTGCTACTTGCATCGTCCCTGGGGTAGCTATAAGCTGTTGGACACATTTCCTTGAACAGTCTCGAGTAATTCGTCGGTACACACGACGGCAGGCTATTACAGTAATACTCCTGGGTCCTGAACACGTCGCACGCGCCTCTGCACGCAGCGCCGCCTGCGGTACTCAGCTCCGGAGGGCATCTCCGGTTTACGTCGGCGATGCAGCCAGTGGACTCACACCCACCACTTGGCTGGATCAGCAGAGGTAAGTTGTAACCATCCACCAGGCTGACGTCGTAAGAGTCCAACGACTGTGTAGAATTCAGCGAGAACTCAGCAAGCGTAAACGGCATGTCGTCACCGGTGGCGCAAGAGCTGGCGCTGCCCGATTCATTGAAGACACAACCGGTTTTGCCCCAGACGCGACCGTTCCACCCATTCGGTAACTGGATGGCGATTGAGCTGCCGACGCGGATCTCGTCCCCACCGCTTGCCGATGTTCTGTTCCCCGACGGTGTTTGGGTGTCGGCAACCATTGCCCATATTGTCTGCGAACAATTGTTCACAATAGTGAAATTCACACCGCCAACTCCTGTTTCAAATCCATCAAATATTAATTATTATGATAAAATTGCAAAATCATACACAGCTAGCCATGGTTATGAAGTGGTAATTTGAAGAGTGATGCGTACCTGCGATGTAGAAAAAATGGAGGTGTAGAATGAGGGAAGGAACAGCTGCAGAAAGAAGTGTCATTATTCATTAATGAGGTTTGTGTTTGGAAGATAGGATTGGATAATAAGGGGGATTCCAGTTTTCCACCACCAGAGACAGAAATAACGAATTGAATTGAGTTGAGTTGATTTTGTCAACTATATTGACTCATTAAATACGTACACGGCTTAACTGCATGTATCATTCAATCAGTCCTAATTTGGCATATGAGTTCAGTTTTATTCTCCACCGCATTTCTCAAGTATGGCTGTCATGCATGAAATGCATTTCCTGGAAAGTTACTTTTTATTTTTCTCTTGAATGTTAACATTGTGAGCCAATGGCTGTCTTCAACGTTGGCCATGGATGATTGTAGGTAATAACTGTTGTGGGTAAGAGATTAGATGATTTGACGATTGGAAAGGAGTAATGAACAAATTTGAGAGGAACATTCTCTGGATTGTTCACAAAAGGAAAATAAAAGGTATTATTTGGAGAGTGAAAAAGTTATTTCATTCATATTACATAATCTCATTATATACAATGAGAGTCTTTCAAGAGAAATTTTTAATTTACACTATTATTTTTCTATCATATCATTGTACAATATTCAAGGTATATTAAAATTTTAAGCAATCATGTGTATATGTTACAACTTGTTGCACCACTCATCAACTTGTTGTCACCAACTTGCAAGATGCGAGTTACAACTTGCAAGTTACCGGTAAGTAACTTGTCGGTTCTCAACTTGCAAGTTACGAGTTAGTAACTTGTCAACTTGCTGACAACCACCGACTGCCAGCTATCAAAAAAAATTTATCAACTTCTAAAAATCCTCCTTGAGAATTTTCTTGAAGACCCTAAGCTTCAATCTGAGTTCTTCAAACTTACCTTAGGGTGGAGTTTTGTTTATATATTAACAATATGATTTTCTGAGTAAAAATGTCTCAGATTGATTTCACCGTTTGTCACTGCTTCTCTAATTGCATGAAACTTGACATTTAATTTATGTACTTGGTTCTTCCATGTTGAACTGGATTTTCAGCAATGTCAATGGTTGATTATGTCCCAAATATGCAAGTAGTTTCCTTAACCAAATTGCTTGGTTTGCTACTCCTGTTGCAGAAATATACTCAGCTTTAACTGAGGATTGAGCCACCACATCTTGCTTTCTAAAATTCCAGCAAAACACTCCACTCCAAATGAAAAAATATAACGAGAAGTGCTTCTAAAATCATGAACTCCTGCATAATCACTATCTGAATATCCTTGAAGTTTTTTGTTTTCATTCTTAGAAAAGCACAAACCATAATCATAAGTTCCTCTAATGTATCTCAACTCTTTTTGCTGCACCAAGATGAATTTATGTAGGAGAGTACATAAACCTTGCGAGCAAACCAACTGAATACATTAAATATGGCCTTGTAGCGCATAAATAAAGCAAACTTCCAATAAGACTCCTGTAGGTAGAAGCATCTATCTTATAGCCTTCTTCATTCTTTGATAATTTCTCATTCACAGCCAAATGAGTGGACACAGGGGTGGATCTTTCCATCTAAAATTTCTTCAAGACCTCCAAAGCATATTTCTCTTGAGAAATGAATATCTTATCCTTAAGTAGTGAATTTCCATGCCCAGGAAATATTTCATTTCTCCTAAGTTGAACATTTCAAATTTACTTTCCATGTGCAGCAAAAAATTCTGCAAAACACTTGAAGCACAATCTGTAGCAAACATGTTATCAGCATATAAAGAAACAATTAGCTAAATTTCTTTTCCTTGTTTCAATACATAAAGAGTAGCTTCACTTTGACTTCTTGCAAAGCCTTGCTGCAGCAAATAAGCATCAATTCCACAGTTGCAAGGTCGAGGCACTTGCTTCAAGCCATAAAGAGCTTTGTGAAGCTTGTAAACATTGTTTTCAGCTCTTGCAAGATGAAAACCTTCGGGTTGCTCAACATAAACATCCTATTTAAGAATTTCATTCAAACATAAACATCCTATTTAAGACTTCATATTAAGTTGGTGAATTTTTCATCCCATCTTTGCTGCCAAGGCAATTAAAAGCCTTATGGTGTCATGTCTAGCCACCGAAGCAAAAGATTCAGAATAATCAATTTCATATTCTTGAAAATAGCTTTTAACCACTAATTGACCTTAAGTTTGTTTACAGAAACATCTGGATTAAATTTGGTCTTTAAACCCACTTATCACCTATGATTTTTTGGTTTTGAGGCCTATTTACCAGCTCCAAAATCTCATTTTTATTATCATTTTCAGCTCCTTGATAAGCTCGTATATTTACTCACTTATTTTCTATTATTTTATGTAATTTTATCATTATTTATTATGCATGAGTTCATATTAGTAGGTATTATGCTTGTGATGGTGTGTTTTTGCAGGTTTTTTAGTGAAAGATAATTTATTGTGGAAAAGAGGTGTGGAGTGCATTGCACTATTTCGACCGATGCAGGAGGCATCGGTCGATGTAGATGTATGGCTCGAGAAGTGAAGGAAGACCTCCACTTAGATCGACGTGACCTATGTCGATCGACGTGGAGAGGTCAACGTGTGACGTGGCGAGCTCGATGCAAAGGCGATATGGAAAAGCTTGCTTCAATCGATGTGCCCTGTTTCAGTCGATGCACGTGTTTCAAAGTCGAGAAAAAGTCAAATTAATCCTAGGCCCGAACAACTCAACAAATCACTATTTGAAGTTCAAGCCCATAATAAATTCCGTCATTAGTATAAATAGTATTTGAAGTTCAAGCCCATAATAAATTCCATCATTAGTATAAATAGTCTTGTAATTAGGTTTTTGAAATGATTCAGTCTTTACCTTTGGAGTCCGAGAATAGAACTGGATCGTACTTTTATTTTTCTTGTAAGTTATGCAATAATGCAATTTAATTTGTTTTCTTCAGGAAGAATATATTTGTGAGTGTAATTAGGTGGAGATGTTACTTTACTACAAACGCAAAGAAAAAACTTGCTGATATTATAAATGATATGTTATGGGGAAATCAATAAGTTATAAGGGACATTAAACATTCTTGAATAAAGAAGATAAAGAAGGATCATGAGCTTTGGCCAACATTAATCACTTGGACAACTCTCTTTTGTTCGTTTCATAGAAGTAACTGAGAAGCACCACGGTCACAGCAACAGCAGCGGCGATCATCGTCTTCTTCAAGGCTAACCTTAAAGACGAAGGTGGAGTGAATCCCAGCTCAGAGAGTCTTTTGTGTGAGGCAGCGTAGTCTCTGAAGAATGCTTCTTCATCCTGCCTCACAAATGCTCTGTGTCAGCACACCATTCACAAAAAACTCAAAAAAATATAGTCAATTTGAGGAAACTTTGAAATTCTAGGTTGCTATTGTGCATGTTGAGTCTGTTCAACATGCACCACATCTGTATTATATGAAAGGAGTACCTGAGCATACAGAATCACATATTTCCTAAATTCTGGATCCTCCACGAGGACTTTGTCTGTGGCTAGCTTTAGCAGATCTTTTGAATCTCCTTTAAGCAGCTCCCTGTTCATCACAAGGGTATCAAGTTTACAGAGAACCGATACTAGTTACTTAACGAAATGTGATGGACCGTATGTATAACTGAGTCAGTTCGTGTTTGATATCTTACACAAAGTAAGAATTGTCGAATTTCAGAGGGTCACGGGTCCAAGGGCCTTCAAATCCAGATCTGTCGCGATGTGCTTTTCCCTGTTTTAAAAGACTACAAGCATTTCATACTACTTCACGCAAAGATTCAGATGCATATGTAAAACGTACCAGTGTGTGGCCCCCAGAGAGTGCTACAATATCTTGGTCCGATAGCCCCATCCGATAGAAAACATTTCTCAGGTGAGAGGCACCTTCAAATGAGAGAGAGAGAGAGAGATCAGCTACTGAGCTGTGCTTGAAGCAAGAGGAAAGGAATTCCATATGACTACCAAATTTATTTTCTTTAGTTGATATGTAGTTCAAGGTCAAAACATGAATGCTAGCCCTCTTAACTAATCCCTCTCATACTGATCTAGTATTTTTTTAAGTTTATATTTTCAAAATAACACCTAAATGGAAGATCAGTTTAATTCAGGTGTAATTTGGAATGTGCAGGATCAAGTTCATCAAATGCTATTTGTGAATTCAGAAGAATGCATATATTTCAGTTTTTTACTGTCTCCAAATAAGTACATGAATCTACATAAGTTGTTTCCAGAGTGTAACCCAAAGGACCATGCACCTTGCGAGTTTCCAGGTATTAATAAGATAGTAGGGTGAGATTGCTTGATTTCTAACCTTGATTAGCATCGGGTAGGCGCCCTTCTTCAGGAGAAGCCATAGAATCCTGCCAAAACCATCAGTTTCTTAACAAGTTTCAAGCTGTTTCAGGGGAAAACATTGGAAATAGATTTGGGAATAGCGGAATCTTAAGCATTTGTAACAAATCCCAGCATGTATATACCTTTCGACCTGGAACAAACTCGATTGTCGGCCCTCCAGTAATTTCAACAGCAACAACCCCGGCAAGCTGAAGATTCAGAAAGGATAAAAATAAGTGCAGAGTTTCAGCCTGGAGATTCTCCCCATGGAACAACACAACTATATGACTTGTGAGAATTTATAGATCACCAAATATGCGATGGCTGAGATAAACGTAGTAAATGAACAACCGATTAGGAATTGTGTAGTGCTTCTAACATCCTGATATGTTTGTATGTTTGATTGTGTACTTCACAATTGACTAAAGTGTATCGAAACTAGGATGCCAATCACTAGACCATAAACGATGATGGAACGAGCTCCATAGTAAGATGAAGAAGATAAGCAACTGTATAGTGTATACTTCTCCTACCTGGTAAAGATCTGCATACGAAATTATCGGGTGTTTAGCCTTCACTTCCTCTGTAGTCAAAACAAAAACACCACCAATGGGGATCAATCAGAGTTACTACAAGTCATAAGAAATGTAGAACGAAGGCCCTGTATATCAAAATGTTAAGAGATCTCTTCCATGACAATGGTATAATCACAATGTTAGCTTCTCCACGCATGTATGAAAGTAGGAACTGCTCATGGCTAGCTATTCAGGGCATCGAAACCAGACTTATATTGCCCAACTCATCCAGTAATCAACGTTTCATTTCATGAGAAAAGAAGCACACATAGGGAAGATATGTACCCACCACAAAGATCAATCGCGATCTTTAAACCCCTGTTTGCAGCATGGTTGTACTCAGCTTCATTCCTGATTGAACCATTGGGACCTCCATCCTTTCTTTTTGCATCGTATGTGCCTGCATCGTGCCACCTGCAAAAATCCCAGAAGCACAAGTTCAATAACAACTGCACTAGTTTAGGAATCCAACTACAAGGCTGGCAAATGTCTAAAACAGCCAATATTTCCAGAGAAGAGATGCATCAGAATTTGAATAACATCAACATTGCATGAAATTTCAAACTCATGATCATAAATGATATACTTACGCCAACCGAAGCATGATTGGGGCACAATTCTTGGATGAGATGAGGGCTCTAAGATCCCTCCGCGCTCTTTCAATCTCCTTAACATACTCTTTGCCTGCCATTGTGCAGCAAATCAATTGCCAAATTCAACTTAATCAACCTAGATAATCCAGATGTATATATTGTACAATTTTTGGATGATTCCATTCTTAAATTGTTTATGTAATCAAGAAAACAGGAGAACAAGAGCAAGAGGAAATGAATCTGCATATCAAGACTAGGCAAGGAAAGAAAAGAATCACGCATCTTTTAATTTTCCAGCAAATTGCTTCACCAAGTACATCAAGAGCACAATTACTTTAATTTTTGCACCTGACTACATGAATATTTTGCATTTTCAAGGGATAATTGCGATGCTTTCCCAATTTTAGGGTTCACATGAAATCAAAGATTCGTCATCCACACTGGGATGTTTGCAGCAGTAGGGCGAAGAATGTGCCTATGTTTGTGACCACTGCCTCCGCCCAAACACAAACTAATTATTCATCAACAAAAATGGCACCCAAAAAACAAAAGCAAGTTTAAAACGCAGCAGGTGGCGCTGTGCTCCAAAGTCCAAAGCAATGCCGTTTTGATGAAAATACGGTGTTCAATTTTCTTTTAGGCTAAAACGGCGTAGTTTGAAGGGGCATTTTATCAGTTTCATACCCTCTTTTTCCAAGAAAATCCAATTCTTCCTTAAGAACACGATGAAAAGGCATGCCCTGCAAAAGTAAAAAAGCAATTTTTTGTTGCTAAATCTAATTGATTTTTGCAAGAAACCATTTCAAGAAAATTGTTCCAGTCATTTGGAATAGTATATATGAAGCAGCATTTTGTTTTTTCTTCCGGGAGGATTCGCAACTTTGTAGGCTGCATGCTAGGTGTTCGATAAAACGCTCTGTTCAAGTTTGATTATCCGTAATTGAGAATTTTGCAGAATCTGCAGAAATCGACGCCGTCCTTTGCTCAGTCTTCAAAAAAAGTTGCAAAAAAAAAGAAAAGAAAGGAGAGTAGTGAATAGAATCACTGCTTTAAAAATAAAAGATACGTTTAATTACAAGTTTACAACACCAAAAACTCTTTACTTTCAAGGCAGTATTTATCCTAATCACATTTACAAAATGTAGTTTCTCTTATGCATCATCGTGTTTTAATTAGGACTGACAATTTCTAACACGACACGAACACACACGATAATAGCGAGCACGAACACGACACGAATTCGTTAAGTTCAAACACGATAACAACACGACACGACACGATAACGACCCGACACGATAACGATTTGCCTTACAGAAATTGTCAGGTGTACACTTAGAACTAAAGAGTTTTGATTCGACACAATAACACACACAAACACGCACGATAATAATAGACACGAACACAACACGAATCTGTTAAGCTCAAACACGACACAAACATGTTAAGCTCAAACACGATAACGACCCGACACAATAAAACACGACACGATAACGACCCAACACGCACAAATTGCCGGCCCTAGTTTTAATCATCAATTCAAAAAGTTTATTTATATAAATATAATACCATCAAGTACAGTAATATTGGTATTGCACGTGATATTTACTGATGATGGTAAAACACATCACATATAAGTAAAACTTGAAAATTAAAAGTTTTGAAAGAAACCTTGCACGGTTAACTCCACAAGAGAAATGACCAGTCATCGTACGTACAGCAATATGTTATCATAGCAAGGGCCATGCTCTACCATATACACATTATTTACAGATTCACAAAACAGAACGCCGCAGTTAAGCATCAATCACTACCACTCTTCTATTTCATCATCATCAATCTCATCGTCGCAGCTCATACCCTTACACTCATCTTCAGCGTAGTCAACTTTGTTTAGGGCTTCATGGCCTTCAGCTTCTGCTGCAGCTCTATGTCCAAGCCACTTGAGTGCAGGATTTAATTCAGTGGCTAAAACTGAATAATCGCAGAAACTTGAATGTGTGGGCGCATCGACCCTTTGACTCAGTATTCGACTCTGCAAGTGCATACACCAAATATGAAGATCAGTATGGATTAGAAACAGACCGAAATGGAGCATGGAGAATGTTCACAAAGAAAGATGTAGATGCATGGATCTCTCTTCAGAGGATTTTATAGTTTATAATGAGATAATACCACAATATAAGGGGGTATGTTCTGAGGTTCATAGTTCGCGGCGTTGAATGAACTAGAAAGGGGAAACTTATGACAAATTATTGGGCAAAAGAAAGGCTGCCAACAAGGTTTGTGAATTTTAGCTAAATTACCTTATTTTGTTTTAATGACTGACCAACCTGCCAGAGCATGGGACGGCGAATTGAATGCCACCTGCATTGCAAGAATGATAGTCATTAGATAATACTCACCAAAAAAAAAAAAAAAACAATTACATTTCTCAGGAACTATACCGGGACGTCAGAGGATTGGTATTCCCATACATAACTCCACGCACAGCAATTGAAGCAGCAGCAGACTGTAAAACATTCTCAGCTTCCATTGTTTTGCTTAAAGTTCCGATTGATGGGGTGAGAAGCAAGTCAGTGTCGCTTAAATATGTTCCAACAATCCATGCATCCTCAATTGCCTCCTCGCTCATAAAATCTAGAACTGTAAGCATAATCGACGAACAAATGTAAAAAATCACCAGTAATCCAGCTCATACTAATTTATGGAGTCTTATGATAGTTAACTCTCTAATGGCAAATTACAAGTGCAATCTGGAAATAACACTGATTAAATATCACATGGTAACTTTCAGAAACAAATAGGCTTAATGCACAAGTCTTCTCACAGATTTTTCACATTGATAGCATATAGCATGGATTACCATTTTCATGGAGAAAATCAGCAACAAGCCGTGCCTGCCCATGTGCTTGACGAAGTACCAGCTCTGGATCATCCATTTTGATAGGGCACCTGACAAATTTCTCCTTTAGAGGAATTGCATCTGTATCTACAAAATGATGTAAAAAAATATGGCTCAAAATCAGATCAGATTTTTTATAGAGATCATGAATTTTAAGAGTGATGGCCACTGGTAATACAAATCTGATTATGTTCGAACAATTAAGGGGGTTCTTGGCAATTTAACTGCAATTGAACGATTATGATGGAGGCCCCAAAGGGGAATGGATTTCATACCTTCATAGTCATATGAGGATAGGGGAGGATATGCTCATTTTTTACATTTGGGGAATTAAAATAATTGGGAGGGGGTGGAGGCTCCCCTACACCAAGGTTATCTATTTTTCTCACTCCCGGTCATCAACACCCCCCCACCCCACCCCACCCAACCAAATGCCCCACAGCAAGCACCTCCTTCAGATTCATTCTTCAATTTAATAAAATATTCACCAACTCCAGATTAAATTTCAGGTAGCATGAATTCATTTCCACATATCTCATCAGTCTCTAATACCTGGAAGGCGTATGATATAAAAAAAATTGCATAAAGTACCTGATGTAGATAAATTTTCAGTCTCTCTTTTGTTGTGCAAAAATTTGCCTAATGCATGAAATAGTGACAGAGTTGCATCCTTCCCAAATGGCAGAACTCCATCATCCAAAAAACTAGTCTGGGTCCCTTCTCTGTCAGGATAAGTCGATACCAAATTTGGAACAAATAAAGAATCCCTGGGATATGGTTTCAGTGAGAAGTACTGCAAAGATGTAATAGCATTTCTTAAATCTCCACTGCTGGCTTTTGCTATGACATCAATATGTATATCATTCACTTCGAGTCTTTCCAATTTACAAATTTTTGTAAGTACTCTTTTGATGGAATTGGTTGTGATTGGATTAAGCATCACCTGAAAAATCGAGTTGGTGGCAAAACATCAGTAGATGCAGGTAGTAACTCTCAGATAAGGCAAGGTAAGAAACACGACCTTATACGCCCCCGCCTTTTGAAGAGATGACTGGAGTTCTTCCCAGTACCGGCCATGTAGTTCTGCAGATTCAGATCTGCTATAGTCATTGATTAATATGGCTGTTGGAAGACGGACGGATTGCAAAAGAAGATGCAAGCACCGCTGAAGTTTTCCAAAGGAAACCTTGCCATTCACCACAGGCAGATCATCAATTAAGAGAATAATTGATGATGGAGAGACTCTGGTTAAGGATGATGAAACTAATCCATATTTTCTTATCCTTTCTACAAAACTTTCAAACTCATCCAACTTCGACATATACTGAATCCCTAGTTCAAATCAAGAGATGCATAAGTATAAGGTAGGTACAGAAAAGAAAACTGAATAAAACAATCAAATGTCAATATCGAGTAAAATCCTATGGAACAAAAGATGTCTTCTATGAATGAAACGATAGCAAAAAGCATTTATTAACTTGAGCTTTAGAAAAGTAATAAGAGAAATCACAAGAAAAATATAACATTATTACATTATATCACCTATCTTTCCGATTTTTCCATATTTTCCTTGGACAAGATGCAATTACTTTCATATAATTTCCTTTCTTCTGTCTTTTGACCATAGAGAAAGGAAATGAAGTCAGTTCTTTGTTTTTTTCTTTTCCCAGTTCTTCAGTAAAATGACTCAACATTAGACTTGGACTGCACTTAATTCTGATTTTCACATGACAAAAGCATCAGCTACTAGCCGGTTGCAATTCTGGGTTAACTTCAAAGCCTTAAACATTGACAAGACTAACATAACAGTTACTTCAACACAGCTCTATGTTTAACATCTAGCAGTACCACTTTAACAACCGCAAGCACATACTATTTACATCTCAAACAGAATAATGCATACACAGGTACTGCGAGTACCTGAATTAGAATTATGCATGTGTTCATGCCATATAGTAGGGGTAGGTGTTCTCCACTCATGCACTTCCACTCCAAGATGATATGCAACAGCATAGATGGTAGCCTACAAAATGATATCATATAATGAATGAATTGCAGCATTGAATCAGAAGAACAGTCTAGTTATACAAACAACATGCACTGTTCCATATTGCCTAGTGCATCAGAAGAACAATAGTCATACAGATTTTCCAACTCCAGCCTGCCCAGAGATGAGGATCACATTACTGTATGAATTCTCCTGCACATAGCAAAAAATAATATATGTTACTCTTATGAAGGAAGAAGAACAAAATGTTTGGATGGTTATCAATCAAAAGTCACTCTTTGCTTAATTATAAGATATTGTGAGAACACAGGGTAAAACAATCATCGTGTGAAACAACAAAAATGCTCTAGATTATTCGAAATTTCTCAAACTTAGGTATATTGGAAATAAGATATCCTAAGCTACCAATGTATCTTTATCCTGTACCTCAATAACTACTAACAAACAGCATGTCTACTCTATTGAGGATTCTGGGCTTTCCTGTGAAAGTTTTCTTTCTGGCACCCATAAAGTTGAAAATTATACTAAAAACACTGTTGGATGGAGTGGCAAACATTAAAAGATATATATATAATTAGCACTTACTAGTGACAGGGTAATTTTAGCCTTCAAGTTATGCCAAGAATATAACCCTCACTAAGTATTAATTTGATAGGACTGTTAACGCATGCAAGAAACCATGAATCCATGAGAACATAATGGTTAATGCAATTTTCTCTAGCAGAAAATAAAACAAAACGACAGCAGGTTTGTTGGATGAGATACCACACAATTTTTGAGTTTCTCCTCAAACCATGATTTCACTTCTTCAACCTGTGAA
Organism: Plectranthus barbatus; assembly: GCA_026898455.1. NCBI lineage: Eukaryota > Viridiplantae > Streptophyta > Magnoliopsida > Lamiales > Lamiaceae > Plectranthus > Plectranthus barbatus. The sequence goes on along the minus strand of JAPKLW010000017.1, from coordinate 1,486,452 downwards.
CCAGGTGGAAAAAATACACATTGAATGAGTAAAGTGTGAATTGTTAAGGAAAATAATAACCATGAAGTGTCGTTACCTTCTTCTTATGAACAGCTAGCTCAGCTAAGCAACTAGGCTTGTACTTCTCAACCCACAGGTCCTTGTTACTGCTAGTACCTAGTCATTATTCATAGCATGTAACCCAAGATACAAATAAATTAAGCAAAATTGCACATCCATCGAATGCATGAAGATGGACCAGTTTATTTGGGAGAAGCAAACTAACAAAACATATTGACTTGGAAGTGGCCTGCATTAGATATTTAAAATAAAATAATAGCAATTGCAGATCAAATGATCAATCAAGCATGATGCTCTCATACCAATCTGTGGGGCTCTGTCTAAAGAAGGATTCCTTTCTTGGGCGAGACAGAGGATATCGAGGGATAGAATGGGGCAGCAAGTATGAAATAGCACAAATGACGAACATTTATAGAGTATTCAAGCAATCAATTTATACATACATTAGCAATACTAATAATGAAGAACCACAAATTATGAAAGCTCAATCATCTATACTAATCATAAAACAGGAAAGGCAATCTAAATTTAAGGTGAGGAAATGCGATCTCGTGAATAAAGTCTTAATTATGGCATACCAGATGTTACCTTGAACTGAGTGAAGCCGTGATCAATTTCCTTACAAATCTGTTTGACCTGATTTCAGCAATAGCATGAGAAAATGGCGTACGGTTTCCATAGAAAGCATAGGAAAAAGAACTTTTCAAATTTTTATTGAATCATATTATTTCGAGGATTAAATCATCTCAACAGCCTGAGCCTATATCCAGGGTTGCATGTCCTAGAGTTAACATGATTTCACAAAATTCCTCCTCGAGAATCTGGAAGAATAACCCGACATCAAGCTCTCCATGAAATGACATGATTTTTGGAAATTGAATTAAAAATGGAGTTCGGAGCAACTTCGAGTGGTCACTGCTCCAGTTAGCCAGTAATTTGAAGTGAAACTGCAAAATGTACCTCGTCGAAATCAGTGACGCCGGAGTTCTGAAATGGCGACGAATAGGACCTCGAGATAGAATTCCTCTTAGCCCTTTTAGGGTTTTTCTTAGTTGGAGCTGATTTCGAGAAACTGACATCTGTTATCGACAATGAGCTTTTATCTTTAACTTCATCGTCGTCGGACGAAGAAATTATAATGGTAGAATTCCTTTTCCCCTTCCCCATCGAAGGCCAACTTTGGAACCGTGGTCTTGGCGTAGAGATCCTCGGCAGAAAAATCACAGATTCACGAATAGGAAGGGGAATTTTGAAACCCTAGGAAATTTGGGCAATGGCTTGGATTTTAAAAAGCGCGGGCTTTATTGAAAAATGTGCACAGCGTTGAATTACTGTTTATTTTATTTCCCTTAAATATATAGTATTTTCTTAATTTTTATAATATACTGAAAATTATTAATATGATTACATACAAAAGTGTTATACTCCTATATATTATTAATTATAAATTCCAGTTTCCAAAATATAATTTTGAATAATGTCCATTTCGTGTTTTTTCATTAAAAATTGTTACACTTTAGTAATACTCTTACTTGTGTTACTAAAAAAAAGTAATTTTTTTTTCATGACTTTGGAGCTTAGTGATTGAAATATTTTGCTTTTGTCTCCCCATTTATATTATTATCCAATTAAAAAAAGTATTTATGGATTTATTTATTTTTTAAGAAAGTTATAAAGTGGAATTAAACGAAACCACGGAAATTGGGGGCCCAACGAGTCGTGAAAGGGCCCAGAGAGAGAATTTGTAGAGCGAGAAAATCGTTAGGGAGAGAGGGAGAGTGAGGGTAGCGGTTCAACGGCAGCATTTCCCGGCTAAATATGGAATTATGCGTGATGGCCACTCAATTTCTAATCACAGATCAATTAACCATATTATTCTTGTTTCTCTCTCTAGATTTTGATCCCTCACTTTCTCTCATTACTCATTCCCAGCCATATTCTTCTTCCGTACATGCTGCCCAAAGGGGTTAGGGTTCGAATTGGTTGATTATCTTGTCAAGGCTTTGAAGGGGAGGAACGATGGGAAAGCCGGAATCTGCGTGCGGTCATTTCACACGTGTGTTAGCATTTGCTCGTTGGTAATTAGGTGTAGTTAGCATTTGCTCGTTGCTTCAGGATTGTAGGGAGAGAGAGAGAGTGAAAAGAAGCGGATAGTTCGATTTGGGAAGAATGAGCGCTTCAAGATTCATCAAGTGTGTGACGGTGGGCGATGGGGCGGTTGGAAAGACATGTCTCTTGATTTCCTACACCAGCAACACCTTCCCAACGGTCTATCATTTCTCTTCCTAAATGATTTTAATGTTTTTCTAGAAAACGTTGTGTTGTATACTAATTGCTAAATGGTAGTTCTGATGTTGCAAATGATGGTTATATAAACTGAGAATTTCAACGATGACACTTTAGAATTATTCACATAATTTCAATTGCCCCTTTCTTGTTGCTACTTGTATTCCTGATGAAATGAGAAATTGGAAAGATAGGTTCCAGTTTACTTTCATGGTGGTTATGAACTTGGATTATGAGGATTGATGATAGTCAGACGGTAGTGAATGAAAAGATTCAAATATGCATAAATGCACACACTCCTTATTTTTCCCTACTATTACTCTGTGATGTTTATTATCCAAAAATAGAACTTTATTGTTTATTTCATAATTGTGAGAATCATATCAAGACAGAGGATTGTTGCTTTCCATGGGACTTGCCATAGTGAATAGGTGATTTTGTACTTAAAGATGGACATGATCCTTTATATAATTCCATCAATTTGCCAATGGTTAGAGAATTCATTCGATTATCTATTCTATGTTTATCTGGACCAGGTCCCTTTGATTGACTAGTTAACCATAAAATGAGTTCTTGTGTGAGTTGATTATATTGTAGATTTCAGGGTTATATCTTTTTCTACATGTTCAATCACTTTTAGTTTCTTACTTCTGTTCTTATTTTATATGATCCTATTCTCCGATTCTCTGAAACAGGATTGTTTTTCTGTTTTAACATTTTTTGTTGGTTTTTAAAATGGAACAGGATTATGTGCCTACTGTGTTTGATAATTTCAGTGCAAATGTTGTTGTCAATGGAGCCACTGTTAACCTAGGCCTGTGGGATACTGCTGGTAACTAATAAAAATATTTTATCAGTATTTCCAAAGATGATATAGCTACACACATATGGATAGGATTAGTTGTGTTTTTCTTCTTACAGCTCTAACATATGAGCCTATGGCTATTTTTCTGTGTAACAGGACAGGAGGACTATAACAGATTGAGGCCGTTGAGTTACCGTGGAGCTGATGTTTTTATTCTGGCATTTTCTCTTATCAGCAAGGCCAGCTATGAAAATGTTTCCAAGAAGGTAAGTGTTTTTGCTTGCTTGTAACATCTTCTATTCATCTTTTTTTCCTTTCATTCTGTCCAATTTTATTCTCAACAACTTCTTTTTTGTTAATTGTCTCTCTTCTTTTGGACTCTGGTTCATTTATAATTCAGTGGATTCCTGAATTGAAGCATTACGCCCCTGGTGTCCCAATAGTTCTTGTTGGCACAAAACTTGGTGAGATATTTATTTTCTAAGTGCTACAAATTTTTTTCGAACCAATAGAATCTCTATTATTGATTTTATCTAGGTTTTTCAAAATACTTCCTCTGCATGTAGCAAGTTCAGTGTCAAATGTGTATCAATGGAAGTAAGGGGGTGCTAGTACCTGTATTGATGTAATGATGTTGTCAGCTTTGTTCTGTGCTTGTTTGAAGATTCTAGCATTTCTTTCTAGATGATCATTTGTATATTTATTTTTTGCACATGAATCTGTTGACACTGCGATGTATGAGCTCATGGGTAGATTTATTCGCAAACATTTTTTTTACAGCATTTGTGGGATTTATAGCAATGACTTGAAAGATTGTTTTATTATTGATCCATAATTTCTCTTTTTGTTCATGTTATTGAAATCCGAAGGATAAAAATCTTGATATATGCTTATTATTGATAAATCAAGTTAATCTTTGGTTGGTAAATGTCTCACAAGTTGAAATAGAGCACAATTCATCAAATGAAGCTTTTTTTCATTGTTACTTGTGATAAATCCAGATCTTCGGGATGATAAGCAGTTCTTCGAAAATCATCCAGGTTCTGTACCGATCACCAATGCACAGGTGAAATTATGTGGCTTCAGCTATATCAGCCTCCCTTTTGTCATTTCTTTACTCTATATATTACTAGTTTTTGTGATAACTAGGCATCGTCCCTGACGATTTCAATGGTTGTCACTCTAAACTTACAGGGAGAGGAGCTGAAGAAATTGATCGCCTCTCCAGCTTATGTGGAATGCAGTTCAAAGACACAAGAGGTAAAACAGATACATTGTTCCCTACTTCCACTTTCTCCAAGATAACATTTAAAAAAAGTCATAACATTCTTTTCCAAAAAACAGAATGTCAAAGCAGTTTTTGATGCTGCCATTAAAGTCGTTCTCCAGCCACCCAAGCAAAAGAAAAAGAAGGGAAAGGCTCAAAAAGCCTGCTCGATATTGTGATCACCTTGAGGGTGTGAAGAAAGCATCCACCTCTCAGTCATTCATTCCTCACCCCATCTACATCCTTTTTCTCTTACTTTTTTTGTGTTCCCTTGCCCAAAGTTCTAGTGATGATCCATGTGAGAGTGTCTGCGGCTTTGAAATCTTCTACACACTGCTTTTGGTTTTGAATTGCTACTAGGCCACTTCATTGTGCCCGTCCTGTTTTTATTCGTTTTTTTTGTTTTATTCATGGACCATTCTTATAAAATTGCAATGTTGGCTATTATTACTGTGCCTTCCACCTACTGGGAATTGATTTTATTTTTATTTTCAAGGAACATAGTTCTATAGTGAATTATTTTTCAGATGAAAAAAGTGATTTGGGTTCTTAGATTGTTGCTATGAAATAGTTAGCATCAATTAGTATCTGCAAAATAATTATTTGATGTTGATGTTTTTCTTGGATCAATTTGAGGGATTGGATACTCACACGGTGGTTTCGACGGTTATTATAAATGTAATTTTTGGATGTGTTCAAAAATCATATCGATTAGCATTATTTATGTAAATTACTCTTATAAAAATATTATTTTTAAATAAATGAATCACAATGCAGTTGATCAATATTTATCAAAAAAAGGAAACGCGATACCAAAAAAAAAAAAAAAGAATATATAAATATTATCAATCATAAAAGTCCGTGATAAATAATTGTTAATTGAAATCCGATATGGAGGGATAATTATAAACCTTAATTGTGTGACATTGACATAATCATTTTCATCATAAAAATGAAAAATAAAATAATGATTTGATAGCAAACTGAATAATGTATAATTGCATATGATATAATTTCAAGAAATTATATAATTACAAAGTTTTTTGGTCAAAAATAAAACTGAATTAAGCATAAAATATGCAGTCAACATAGCAAATAAAACAGTTTTGTAAAACCCTATGGAACCGGTAACAGTAAAAAAAAAAGTAACTGAGCGGTAATCCTAAATTTGGGAAAACCTAGAATAGAATCCCTCTCTCTTATTCCTCTCTGTGGAAGAGTGGGGAGAAACTAGGAAGCAATCCTCGGTTTCAGTATTGTGTTTCCGGTTACTGATCCGATCGGAACCACCATATCCTAATCTTTGAATATTGCTAGTCGTCTTTTTCGATTCAATTTTTTTTTTCGTTTTACAATTATGGATCATCACTAATCCAGTAATTTATTCATATTAGAAAATTTCTGAAATTGATTCTAAACATTTTTTTACCGCACTGCTTTGGAAGGGCTTGATTTTGCTTTAATTGTGCCAAAACAGTTAAGTGCAGAAGCCCTAAATTTGGATTTGGATGGCTGCAGCGTCTAAATCTCCTTCCATATCTGCAAATAATTCTTTGGGTGTGGATGATTTTCCAGTTGCAGCAGATGCTCATTTTGAAAACAGTAAAAATGGTGATCCGGGGAAGAAGCCTGCCTGGAAGAAGCCTTCCAATGGGGCGGCGGCTTCGGTGCCTGTGGAGGTTGGCGCCGTGATGGGGGCAGACTCTTGGCCTGCTCTCTCGGACTCTGCTTCTCGTGCATCACCTAAACCTTCACTACTTCCATTGAATGGACCAGTCGTCGAATCAGAGGTTCTATAATCTCTCACTTTTCCGTTTCTTACGCTAATTTTCTTTCAAATCCTTTCGTAAAAACTCGAATGCTTGTTATCTCACGCGTTGCATTGTATGTTGAATGGCTTTAATTTGGAATGTGGCGAAAATTTCTTCGTTTGTGGAAGATATCTGATCTTATAAATAGAATTTATAACTGAATTTCATAGGAAATGCCACCAGTGTCTCCTCCTCCACAAAAAGAACCAACTTCTATGCAGGGAGCTTCAACTGAGGCACAACGGCACAATGCTGGAAGCTCGGGCGGCTCTGCCCGGGATCATAATAAGGAAGACACACATAGGGCACCTCCTTGGCAGAGAGGAAGGCCGTTTGGTGATAATGAGCAACATTCACAGAATGGTCCGTTGAGGAGTAACAATGGACCTCGAGGTGATGGTTTTCAACATCACAGACATGGTGCAAGGCGCGATAATCATCGCAGGGAAAACTTTGCATCTCAGAGGAGAGATGGTCCTAGGCACTTTGTAGGCGGACCCATTCCTCCCAATGGACCTTTTGCACCTCCTCCAATGGTTTTGTCATCTCTTTTTAATCCCGTGTTTTACTCTGGTATGTTTGTTGCTGTTAGAATAATTCTTTTCTGGTTTGTTTTCAGCTGATGAATTGATGAATCTTGCAGAGTTCCCATCTGTATATTATGTGCCTGCCCCTCCTCACCTAGATACACACCGGATGGTTTCGTATTCGCCAATGTTTATGCCTCCATCCGATCCGAACTTATACACCAAGATTTTGAGCCAAATAGAATATTACTTTAGGTATTTATTACTTTTGTTTAGCCTTCATTGCATGTTTTTTACTACTTGGTGGACCTGCTCATTTCTTGTTTTTCATTATTAACTTGTAGTAATGAGAACTTGGTGAAAGATATATTTTTGCGCGGGAAAATGGATAGCGAAGGATGGGTTTCTATACACGTGATAGCTGGGTTCGCAAAAGTAAGCTAATGAACTGTTTATTGTTATTAGTCTCTGGTCTATTCCCCTCCCCTCTTCATATCTGATTGTGAAGAAGAGTTACAATTTTCATGTTTACCAAGATATTTAACTGTTATCAAAACTGTGAAGTTATCGGTATTTGGATATTTTACTAGTTGATGATTTATTATCTTTTTTGTAAAATAATTATTTGGTAAACGTCATATATTGTCAAATTTAAGGTTGTATTGGTGATTCTGATTGGGGTATCAGTTGTTAGGTTAGAGTTGATTCTTTGATTTTAGACATAGAAAAGGTCTCAAATTGGCCATTGCAGCCCATTAAACATATATGATAGACTGGATATCTTTTATATTAGACTTAGATAAACAATATTTCTTTTATTTTTTTCATCCTTAATAGACTCAAAATTTTATATGATTCAACCTCAGACCTATTTAAATGTAGCAGATAACAGCGGGGCTCAAAAATTGATGTGTATTCGAATCATAGGAGCTAGCAATCGCCGATATGCTCATATCGGTGACGTTATTGTTGCTGTGATCAAAGAAGCAGTACCAAATATGCCCCTAGAAAAGTCGGAAGTAGTCAGAGCTGTAATTGTTCGTACCTGTAAAGAACTTAAACGTGAAAGATATCTCTGGCTTCATACATGGTGTCATTTTTTGGCTGAGTTATATTATTTGTAGATTCTACTACCAGCCTTGACCCTTGTCAATGCCGGTTCCTTACGGACCACAGACCCGGCCTTTCCTTTTGCCCATTGAGAGATTTAGTATACGTATTTTGTCTCAAATAATTTATGAAAGAACAAGTTAAATTTATTGTGAACGTTCAAATCATGATCTCTACTTAATACTTTCTTTGAAAATAAAATGAAGTAGTAGATTCATCTTACTTTATTAGGCTACTTGAAAGTGTTTTAGCCTTATTTAGGCTCCTCTATCATACTATCATGTGATTGCAAAGCCTCTTTAGATCAACTTAGTTTTACTTAACTTCCGAAATCTGTATCACGGCTTAAGAACTATAATGTCTAACACATGTAGGCAAGAAAAGAAGTCATGAAAAATAATCGAGTGTTGTAACATTATAATAGTTATATTTTGCTCTAGATTGACTGACTTGGTATGCAAAGTAGAAGTATGATTTGTTATGTGCTTTATAAACTTCAGTGAACGACATAGCTACAATTTCAATGCATTATGTCAGTATGTATGGTTGATCAGTTTATTTTGCCTGTAAAAGTGTCTTATCTTTTATTGGGGAGAAATAGAATATACATTTATTTAATCCAATATAATAGAATGCAAAATTCATGTTACCTATCAACTAGGATTAATGTTGCATTACTTTTTTTTTTGGTTGATACTCAATATATGAATTTGTAATTCTCGCAATCCTCAAAATAATTTCATTAATGCTTCCGTGGGGGCACCTTTTTAACATTTTTCTATAATTATCAGTAAATGTTTTTGTTATTTTGACAGGTCAAACATTTGACAAGTAGTCCTGACCTTATATTAGATGTCATACAAGCTTCAAATGTCGTGGAAGTTCAGGTATTTTGATAATCCATTCTTATTTGATTGCAGCTTTATTGGCTCGACAAATTTATCGATTTTAAACATTTGTTTGTATCATTTTCGCTTAGAGAAATGGTGAATTTGTGAAATCAATTTATTTCATATATTTTTTGGTCTCATTTTTATACCGACTGTCAGGTAATCACTCTACTTGATTTCATCACTTAATGCTCGTTTTTTACTATCATTGTGATGCAGGGTGATAAAATAAGGCGCAAAGGTGATTGGAATAGATGGTTGATGCCACGTGACCAATATTTTGCTGCTACAAGTCACTCAGTTCATGGCTCTGATCAGAAATAATTTGGCAGCACATTGTAGCAGTGTGTTGTTGCATAAAAAAGCTGCAACTTTGAGTCTTGACTTCTGAACTGCTTAAAATTGTTTTGGGAACCTAAAACTGACCTCTATTTTTAATCATTTTGAACAAAAAAATTTATGTCTCATTTCTTGTTCTATCGCCCTCATTCTCTTGGCACTTTGTTTTGTTTTAGAAGAAAATGAGAAAAGATACTGGCGAATTTTGCTAGAATTATTATGGTAAGCATGAAGTAGTTGATTTTATTTTGGTCACAAATGTGTGACTGGATGATGCACTTGTTGACTTGTTGATTTATAGAGAAAGAGATCAATTTATAGAAAACAATATTTATAAACTGTCATTGAATATTATATTTGGATTTTTCTTGACGTTCAATTTTTTATTTTCATATTGATAATTTTTTTCTTTTAGTTGCATCAAATAATAATCAATTTTGCATGTTTCTAGTCTGGTTTTTTTACTTTTTTTTTTAGTGTACTACTAGTAGTTTGTCACGTGCATTAAAGTTATTATTTTTAATTTTTTATATTAAATATGATAATAATTTTATGATTGTAAATAATTATTAATTAAAAAAGTTTTATTGTCTTATTTTTTTCATCAATTATTTCTTATAAATATATAAAATTATTATAAATACTTAGGCCATTTAATAGTTGTCAACCTCTACATGAATGGTATAAATCACTTTAATTCTGCAGTATTTATTCTTTGTCTAATAAATTCTTATTATCCTAAAAATGTAAACATTATAGTTTTAATTAATTGCACCATTAAGATATCGATATTAAATGGCATATCATATGCTTTCAAATTTTGTTTTTACAATTAATCTTTAAATTTTAATAATTGTAATGAAAACAATAATAATGATAATGAAAACTAATTAATTTGACTATCTCCAATTGAGTTTTGTATATATTAGTAATTGGTATATCGATTCTTTTATCAATATAAGTTGACAAATCCTTACCCTATATACAACTCCCTCCGGCTTATTAGTGTGGTCATATTTCTTTCGGCACGGGAATTAAGGGTTGTGAGTGTAGTGTAATTAATATTTTAGTAAGTGTGAAAAAGTTTAATATTTTAGAAAAATGGAACTATTTTATGGGATAAAGAATGTTTATGCCTCCATCCCATCCAAACTATACACCAAGATTTTGAACCAAATAGATTATTACTTTAGGTATTTATTACTTTTGTTTAGCCTTCATTACATGTTTTTTACTAGTTGGTGGACTTGCTCATTTCTTGTTTTTCATTATTAACTTGTAGTAATAATAACTTGGTCAAAGACATATTTTTGATGGGTTTCTATACACGTAATAGCAGTGTGTTGCATAAAAAAGCTACAATTTTGACTTTTAAGTTCTGATCTGCTTAAAATTGTTTGGGAACCTAAAACCGACCTCTATTTTTAATCCTTTTGAACAAACAAAAATTATGGCTCATTTCTTGTTCTATCGCCCCCATTCTCTTGGCACTTTGTTTTGTTTTAGAAGAAAATGAGAAAAGATGATTGACGACTTTTGCTAGAACTATTACGGTAAGCATGAAGTAGCTGATTTTATTTTGGTCACAAATATGTGACTGTATGATGCACTTGTCGATCTATAGAGAACGAGATTAATTTATAGAAAGCAATATTTATTAGTAAACTGTCATTAAATATTATATTAGAATTTTTCTGGATGTTCAATTTTCAGTTTTCACATTGATAGTTTTATCTTTTAGTTGTATGGAATAATAATCAATTCTTCATGTTTCTAATCTTTCTTTCTTTTTTTAACTTTATTTTCAAGTATACTAATATTAGTTTGTCATGTGCATTAAAGTTATTATTTTTTAATTTTTTATAGTAAATAAGATAGTAATTTTATGATCATAAATAATTAGTAATTAAAAGAATTTTATTTTCTTATTTTTTTTATCAATTATTATTCATAAATATAAAAAATGATTCTAAATGACTTAGGCCATTTAATAGCTGTCAACCTCCTCATGAATGGTGTAGATCATTTTAATTTTGCAATATTTATTCTTTATCTACTAAATTCTTATTATCCTAAACATATATATCTCATGGCTATAAATATTATAGTTTTAATGAATTGCACCATTAATATATCGATCTTAAATGGCATATCATATGCTTTCAAAAAAAAATTATAATTATTCTTAAAATTTTAATAATGGTAATGAAAATAATAATAATGATAATGAAAACTAATTAATTTGACAATCTCTAATTGAATTTTGTATATATTGGTAATTGGTATATCGATTCTTCAATCAATATAAGATGACAAATCCTTACCCTATACCGGTTAATTGTTGTATTGGATTGTTTGCATTTATTCATTGGATTAATTTTCATTACCTACATAATTTATATATATACTAAAGCAAATAAGTTTAGAAAATATGGGAACAATTTTTTTTTCAATCAAAGATAAACTAGATATTTCATTTTTTGCACTAAATTAATAATTTAAATATTCATATAATATATTTTTCAATAAATTAATATACATTCATAATTTGAAAATATTTGTTACATAGGATGAATGAAAATATTAATTTTAGTGTAACAAATATTTTCATCACATTAGTGAATATTCTTAATGCATGGACAAATTTATAATTAAATTTAACTTAAATTAAATAAATATTATTGTACAATTGAACATGCACAAAGTTTATGATGTGCAACCAATAAATTATTATCATATTTTAAAATTTTCAAACATAAAGTAAGAAAGCACTTCGAATGAATAAATATAATTTTAGTAAATAAGCACAATCTATAAAAATAAATTTGCACAATTTATTACTTAAATAAATGTAATACTTTAACTACATAAAATTAAAATTTTATTAAATAAATATTAAATTTTTAACTACACAATCATTGTATTTGAACTATACGAGTGTAATTTTAACTAAATCCGTGTAATATTTTATATAATACATGCATGAATTCTGAACTAAATAAATATAATATTTAAATTAAATAAGCATTCAAAAATGATTACTAGATGGAACAAATGCCTAAGTTTGACATAAACATACAAGAAAAATAATAGAATAAAAAATAATAACCGAGTCAATGAAGAAAATTAACCTACTTCTAAAAAATCATGCGAGATTTTAGAAATAAATATAACTTAATTAGTCTCGCGATTCACAAATAAGGATATAATTGATTTAATAAGAATATAATTATATATCTTAAAATTTATCCACTCTAAATATCATTGCATTAAATTTATTTCTATCTATTATTTATAATTCTTTAAGCATAAGATTCATTCTCATTAATCATTACTATGATCAACTGGTCATAAGATGAGTAAATGAGAGGGACATCCCCTCCCACTTGAATTATGAACACAAATTATATATAAAAAAATTATCATTATTATTATATTTATATAAATTGAAAACCACACATTCTAAACTTCTATTGACTGCACCCAAATCTTAGTAAAAAAAATATAAAAATGTGTGTTTTGACTTAAAAGTTGTATTTCTCATCATTTCCATAATTAAAGAAATTGTATTCTTTAATATTTAAAAGTGAAAAATTATCATGTGCCCAATTTTATTAAGAAGGTATTTTAATCTATGCAAAATGTTTCAAAAATTTATGATATCTTGAAAAGTCAGTAAATATTTATTTATTTTGTATAGATCGAATTTCAAATAATTTGTATCAATTACCACTATAATCAAATATTAGTTTTCTATAGACTTAAATTATAATATTTTCGTGCAACGCACATATGAAATACTAATATATATAGATTTCCTAATACTTGTAATATACCTTCAGGTTGTATTATCGATACAGACCTTCAAAATACACCAAAAATGCAAAAATACTTTCATGTCCACCATGTTAATGTATTCATAATTTATGTAACAATAAATTAACTTTATTGAGAATAATTAAAATTGACCCAACCATCAATATTATATTATCACATCAACATGTGAGACATTAACACATGAATACAGTGAATATGTGAGTATTTATGCAAAATATATATATACCCTACAAAATCTGCAGGTTTTATTTGTATGATTTATCCCTTGCGTTTTTTTAGGTTAATTGAATCTATCTAAACATTTTATTGTGACTCATGACTCTTCTAACTATACATTAAAACTTTTTATCATTTAATTGTATTAAAGAACTGATTCATACAGGACTCGAGTAATCACGTGAAAAGAACTATGTTGTATATGTTTAATAATGTCCACGAAATTAAGAACAAAATAGAATGCCGGGCTTTATTTTTTGTGTGGTCAATCTTCATTTATTTTTCTTTACACAATTTAAATGATAAAGATTGTGTTTTTTTTTTTTTAGTTTTTTTTTATACCTCAGAACCCGAAAATGGTGTGATTAAATAGGATGAGTAGTGTCTTGCTCAAATTTAACTCATTTATAATTAAATCAAACTTCGTGTTTTTTTATCAAATAATTTGAAATTCAAGAACTTTATTAAATCTAAATAAACTTTCTAAATTTTCAAAATATTAACATTTTCAAAAGAAAAATTTATTTATTCAAAACTAAAAATCATATTATCTTTACATTTTTTTCTTAAAATTTATCATACTTATCAATTTCAATTACGAAAACATTTATTTTATGAAATTAAGAATTTTATACATTATACCAATTTTAAACTTGTAATTTAACTAAAGAACTTCCTCACAAATTGATTATTATTAAACTCAAGTTTGGTTCATTCTCTAAATGAGCTTGAATAAACTTTTAACGAATTGAAACCTGAGTAGCTCGTTCGAGCTCGTTATTGAATTCAGATCCGAATAATGTACAAACAGTTTGATTCATTGAAACCACACAATGCTTACTTCAAATGTCAAAATCAATAGTGTAGCATGAATGCTCCACTAAAGATTGGTGGTGTTCCTAATTTTTAGGAGCTACATACCAAAAAATTGCATAAATGAAGATGAAAACGTGGACATCCAAACACCATAACCAAAACAAACCTTGCCCCCACAAAATCCAAAAGGGATATCAACCTTTTTTTTCAAAATAGGGTAACCTCAAATACCAAAACCAAAGATTTCAAGGCAACCAATCATAGTCCAGTCTCAAATTCTCAACCAGTGCCTCAAATAACAGAACAAAAAGATTTTGAGGCAACCAGTCTTAGTCCAATCTCAATCTGTGACTGTCTGTAACAAGACAACCTTGGCAAAACCAAATACCAATACACAATGGCAATTATGTTGGACCAGGTTCGATAAAAGGTCCTAGGTGAAGGGCAAAGGTCCTCAAAGATGACTCAGTAACAGACATTACATTACAAGACAGGCTCAGACAAGAAACCATCCTATAATGAAGCAAGATTTAGTGTTGTTAAAATACAAGGTATACTGCTAAAGCCAGACAATAAGTCAAAATTTGCTCTACACTAAAGGATGATCAAGCCGAATGACCAAACCCGAAACTGGTGTTTAGATTTACATACATAAGAGAGAGAGAGAGAGAGAGACTATAGGAAGATATTCTACAGCTAATGGTTTTACCGGACCAATGGTCATACCCTACATTTTAGTATATGAAGAAATCAAAGAACTGGTATTCAATGTAATATAGTGAGAACAAGTATTATATCACAGATCCCTTCTGCACAATGGGCAAGAGCCATGTCTCACCAGCCAAGTATCGATGCAAGGTAGATGAAACATGTGGTGGCAATGTGGCAAGCGACGTACTGTCTCCCCCAGCTGAAAGTCCTGCGTATAGAAAAGAAATGACAACACTTTTAACATCGGTTCTTGATTATTCATTACGGAGAGATACAAAATATCATAAATACGGAGAGAAACCAGATCAGTACCTGAAGACAAACTGAACACGAGACTCCATCCCCTGAAGTATCAGCACCCTCATTTCCAGTGATTGTGAACTTAGGGATCTTTTCTACCATGTCCACCAACAAACCCTTTGCCCCTCCCGTGTCGAAAATGTTGGGGACTTCTTCGAAAGGTGCTTCGACAGCTCCCATCTGATTAACAAGATTTGATTAAGTAACGTGAAAGAGATCGATCAATTCACACAGGAGTCCAAAAGGGTGCTCCTCATACCTGGCTTTGCACTGCACTAAGCATTGCTGGACCAATACGCTCTCGTACAAGTCTGCCACTCAGGAGGCTTGCTATGACATCAATCTGCACAATCCAAGTTTCCCAAATGTATGGATTAGATTTAGGCAAATGCTTCCCTTACAGAAGATCCAAATCAAGAACCCAACTTGACAACACACATTGCTTTAAACTAACAAACTAGTTATCGATCAAAGTAATGATCGTCGAGATAAAGTTCATTGCTCACCAGATAGAGGAGACATCCCAATCCAGATTCATCGGATTGCCACAAAAGCAGGGATGACTCAAAGACCTCAATAGAGAAAACAGCACCGGAAATGGCTCCCACCGAAGCCCCTCTAATGAACCCACTCTCTGTCTCTTGGCCGATCAAAGCTCCTGTAATCGCTCCCAGTAGAGTCCCAACTGCATAGACAGGGGCAAAGACCTTTCATTAGTTTAAATCATGAAAATGGAACAAAACAATGAAATATCTGGTCCGAAAATGCATTACCCCAGCTCAAATTCTTTAAAGCTACCATCACATATTTACTTCACAAGCAAACAATCCATCCATTAAAATGCTCCCAATTTCCCATCACCAGCATTCTAAAATGATATAATAGGAATCCTACACGGAATTACCTCCCCCAACCCCACCTCCACCAAAGATACAAGCTCCTCAAATTCTAAAAGATCCCAATACATAAATTAAAACCTAGTTTACTCAAAACTTCGTCATGCCCCTCAATCATCCCAAAAAAAAAAAAGACACAATTTTGAGAACGCATGAATAAAAATTCTAGCCACGAAAGTAAAATCGCCAAATTATTGTGGAAAAAAAGACACAGCGAACAACCAGACAAGAATTAGGGAAACCCATGCACAGGATCACAAAAATGTGCAAGATCGAATCCAAATTCGCAAATTCCTCAAAGAAAATAAAAGAGGAAAACAATAAAAAAAAAACACAACATGTAGGAGAAGAGGGAAAAGAATCGCTAACCCAAAGCGAAGAAAAAGGTGAAAATTGCGGAGAAAACGTTCCCAACTACAGCAGAAACCGCGCATCGAATGAATTCTTTGATCTTATTAACTATAAACCCGAAGGAAGAATATGACTCTGATGAGGACGCCGGGGGAAAATGATGAGATGGGTATGTGTAAAACTCCATTGATTCATCAAACGGAGAGACGACAACCCTCCTTTTTTACTTTTTTTGTTTTTGTTTTTCCTCTCTTTGTTCAGGTGATTTAAGAACAGCTGTCCCAAATATATATATACACACACATATATATATATATTTTATATTTGTCACCGGTGGGTGATAGATCGCGTTGTCACCGGTGGGTGATATATATACTTTATATTTGTCACCGGTGGGTGATATATATATTTTATATTTGTCACCGGTGCGTATTATTATAAACTCAATTTGGAAATATCTTGGGACTGAGACTGGGGCTGTAGGAATGGAAGTTTCTATGCTAAGAAATTGAAAAAAAAAGAAGAAATTGAACGCCATTGCCGCATGTTTTGACCTATTACTGTGTCGTTGTCTTTAACAAATCACATATTTAGGGTTTATTTTTTATATTATTTATTTATTTCAAAATGCATGAGCTGCCTCAAGTTGTACCCCAATTTTTTTTAGTAGTTGTACTTTTGAATCTTATTTTTAAAATATGTATATTTTATATTAGTTTATATATATATATAGTCGGACCTGTAGATTATAATTTGTAGTATAATTTTATCAATAATACTTATCGATAAAAAATAAATATATATGTAAACAATTACGTATATATAGAGAGAGATAGATCAATCATTATCATATGTTAATTAGTAATTAGGGTAAATATGTTAATTAGAAACAAATTTTTACATTTGATTTTAATAGGTGAATTGTTAAAAGTATATTCGCTCTAGGTGATTATACATTTTAGGAGAATTGTCGGTTCATGAATCAAAAGATAGTTTAATTATCAATTCAGAACTTGAAAGATGATTTATCAATTCAGGATTCGAAAGATCAAATTATTCTCAGTCCATGACCTAATATTTAGGTCCTGGATTGAGAATTATGATATTTCGGGTCATGGATTGAGAATTTATACGATCTTTCAAGTCCTAAAATAAAAACTAATCTTTCGGATCCTAAATCGATAATTAAATTATCTTTCGGGTCCTGGATCGATAAAACTCCTACATTTTCGTACGAGCATTACTGTATTTTGAAGAAACATAGCATATAAATAAATCAAGCATAAAAGTGGAGTAATACATATTATAGTTAATCAATCAAGCGTAATATACTATCTAACAGAGCTAACTCTGTAGTTTTGGGGCCTTATGCGGATGAAATAAACGGAGCCTCTATTTGCATTCGATATTCATAAATAAAAATATTAATAAAAATAATATGTATTAATCTAAATATCTATATTATATTAAATATAAATTCAATTTCTTTGTTAATATTTGTAATTTGGTCAAAGGTTAGGTACTTTTAGCTTATATTATTTTTTTTAATTTGTATTAAAATAAATTAACAGTATAAACATATAAAATTAATCAGAACGAGCCCAGCTAATTAATCAAACATAATATTATAAAACTAGTTAACATCATATCTACTCCATATGTGTACAAATATAAATATAATTTTTTTTGCCGTGATTGGTGCCACATATATGCATAAAAAACACTAGTAGTTATATATATAATTAAGAACTTTTTGAGTGATGATGCATATGGTTGTGGCATAGGTAGAAGAAAAAATTAAATTAAAAGAGAGAGAGATGAGAGGGAAAGTGATGCCTCTTTTTGACAAAAATTGAGATCGTGTGGTGCATGGTTTTCAAATTGTCCACTAATTAATCATCACATGTTCTACTTTCTTCATCCACTAGTTAGTACTCCCTCCGTCCCATATAATTAGTCCCATTTGGTTTTGGCACGATAACCAATGTTAGTGAGTGTAGTGGAATTAATATTTTATTGATGAGTGTAAAAAAGTTTGTCATTTTAGGAAATGAGACAATTAGATGGGACGGACAAAAAAGGCAAATGTGACTAATTTCGTGGGACGGAGGGAGTATTTTACTACTACTGCACACCGTTTTCATTTTATTCAACGCCTCCCAATCTATGGGTGGTCATTATTTTTTTTAAATAATAAAAGTAAACTTTTTTTAAAAAATTAAGATTTTAAGATCCATTGTATTTTCTATTTTCTATTTTCTATTAATTTAATTCAATCATGATTGAATCATAATCATCATCAATCTCTCACTAGCTCCTTCAAGTATTTGTCAAAGTTTAGTTGTATAATACTCCCTCCGTTCCGATTATATAGTCCGGGTTACTATTTTAGAGTGTTTCAATTATATAGTCCAGTTTCTATATTTGGTATTGTTTTTATATGGTCATTTACCATTACATCCCTGAATAATCTTGGAAAATGAGAATATTAAATGTAATATTATGAAAATGAGAGGTTAATTAATGCTTTAAATAAGGGTAATGTTGGGAGTTTGTTTAAATATTTAATAATTTTTGGCAAACGTGCAAGATCAAAGTGGACTATATAATTGGAACGGGGGAGTATATACAATAATTAAGGTGATAATTTAAGTGTATTATAGATAAATTTATTGCAAGGTATTATAGGTAATAATTCATGTATTTTGTGGTTGGGATTTGGAAATATGACGGAAACTGGCTGGTGACTTATGACATTAACGTTAAGAGAGATGTATCTCTCAATATTTCTTCCTCACTAAGATTTTGTTTATTAATTATAGTTTGATTAAATGCCCTACTCTCCTACTTTTCGTGACTCCAAATAGCTTCGGTTTTGAATTTTTAATTTATAATAGTCAATTGTATTTTTTTCCTTTTTTTTTTCTCTCTCTTTTTTAAAGTATATTATACGTATACGAATAATATTATTCAAGATTCCAGAATAAATTTTCTTATCTCAATTAAATTAAACTGCAACATAAGGTATGGAAAAAAAGATAGATGTAAATATAATAATAATAATAATAATGTGAGTGTCAGCAAAATTTCAACATGATTTATAATTGTTCAAGTCTTGAAATTAATTATATTATAGACAGTGGCGTATCCAGGATTTCAGAATCGGGCTAAAATATATAAATAATATTAAAATATGGATACATTATGTAAAAATATATAAATAATAATAAAAATACATATATATATATATAGAGGAGGTATCATGTAAAAAAAAATCTCCATGTGAGAAAAAAGAATGAATTATGTCCATCAGATCTAAAAATATCAATGGTTGATATTGAATCAAGCAACAACTAAAATGCAATCAAGCAACAAAATAATCAAGCAACAACTAAAGCACAATCAAGCAACATTGCAATCAAGCAACGACCTGAATACAATCAAGCAATGCCGTGAATGCAATCAAGCATTTTTCTCACTTTCTCACGTTAAGAGTTTTCTCACTGGATCCGCTCCCTATATAGATATATATAATTGGGGGTACATACTGTCTGTATACGCCACTGATTATTGATCATCCAAATAAATAAAAATGGGGAGGTCTCAGGTTAGACATTCTTAAATGGTTTAGACGGATTTTATCCATTAACTAAAGTCAAACTCATCTAATATACCCTAATTGGGGATTAATAAACCATATTTGGGATGGGTGAACCCATTTAGGCATGAATAAAACCCGCATAAATCCTTTTGACGTGGCTAACGCAAGCTTTTGCCAATAAAAATAGATCATCACCTAAATCTGGTCAACAAATATATTTATTTAATTAATGTTTATATTCATGATCCTATCTTTATAAAAAAAAATTAAAAATTATAAATAATAAGTATTATTAAAATCTTGAATTAAAATTGAAATACTAATCCATATATATAAATATTTTTTTTGTCCTTGTAGTAATTTTTTATGCATTTTAATGAATAACAGTACTCTAATCACGCGTGGTTTATAAAAGTAAACCAAGATATGAAGCGCGTATCATTTGACAGTTGATTTTGTAAAACCAATTTGTAGCGTATCTAAGGAAATAAAATAACAAAAGAAAAGAAAAAGTCTACGTATTATTTTTCTCATCGCAATTAAATTAAATTACAAATTCAGACGCAAAGCAGACATATTTCTCTGGCTCTCATACTTTTCGTATGATTTCGATTTTCAACCATATTTAATGTAATGGACGATTGAGGAAATTTGGTTTTCATCAAAATTAAATCCTATTCTACTTTTGAATTCTCCAAGTTTGAGGGTGTGGGGCCACATTTATCATAGACCAACATTATGTTAAAAACTTTATATCACTCTGTTAAATTAAGACTTCGTTAAGGCTAAGAGTCTAAAATTGAAAATTTTGAATTCATCAAAGTTGAATTGGAATTTCGTTGCAGGGAAGAGGAAAGCTCTTCACCATCAATTTTCGTATGCTAGATATAATTACGTACAATTCAACTATAGATATATTATATTTATATATTAAAAAGTGAAGAGTATGATTGAATTATAATAATTTGGCAAAAACTTGCGTTAGGCAAGTCTAAACGGTTTAGGCGGGTTTTATCCTACCTAAATGAGTTGACTCATCCCAAATAAGAATTATTAATCCCAATTAGGGTATATTATATGGGTTTGGACTTGGATTAATGGATAAAATCCGTCGTTTAGGCCTGCCTAACCTAAGACCTTCCCTAATAATTTTAATCTTGAATTCAATATTCAATGGCGGCTCTTTATCATCAAGAAGAAACACATACACTTACCTATATTGAATATATATGCCGACCGACACACAAAATGTCAAACATTTGAAAAATATTATCATAACCGAATTTATGCGGAACAAGTTTAGGTAAGGGTGTAATCGAACCGAGTCGAGCCGAGTAGTATCTTGCTCAAGTTTGACTCATTTAATATTGAGTCGAGCTTCGAGTTTTTTTGTCGAATATTTTAAAATTCACGAACTTTATCGAGCATAAACGAACTTTCTAAATTTAATTGGAATATATTTAAAATATACATTATTATTTTGAAAGAAAATTTTATTTATTTCTAAATTATTTTATGTGTCTTACTAATTTTAACTAACAAGCTTGCTCACGACTCGAATACTATGATGCTCAAGTTTCATTCATTTAATAAATGAGTTTCTTTAAACGAGCTCGAACGAACTTTTATCAAGTCGTGATCCGAGTGGTTCACGAACAATTTGACTCATTTACAGCCCTAAGTTTAGGGCTGTGTACGGTTTTATTTAATTAATTTGAAGGATGAAGTATTGATCAAAATAATAAATAAAAGTTTGAAAATTTTTACTAATCAAGTCAATCAAATAACTAATAGATATCATATTGGTTTAAAATATTATTCGACTCATATTGCAACAATGAAATTAATATATTATTTTAACCATTTAGAATGTTAACTCACAAATTGTGCAGATAAATAATACTAATATGAATATATTTCATTTGTCATCAAATATAAATCGAAAAAAGTGAGGTCCTTGCTGTAAGGACAAAGATTTTGATTTATAGTGAAAGAAAACAACCTTTAACTTATATATTAACATTATTGATATTTTAACTTTATATCAAATAACATTTAATTAATATTATTATATTTAAAATAATGTAATGATACAACCAGTTTTACACATAAAACAGTCAGACTAATCAAATTATTCAATTTTTGAATTTTCAAAACCAACCAACTAAATCATTTTTATCAAATCAACGAAATTGGTCAGATTCATTTGATTTGGCCGAAATACACCCTAGTAACATGGTTTATCTCCAAACTTAGTATAATCCTTACTAACATTTAAATAAGGACTTATTTAGTAAAAAAATGAAGAATTTTGAGATTAATCTCCACCAATTTTATATCCCAATAATTAAAATTTCAACTTTTTACCTACTTTTTATCAACTCTACGACCTATCCAGTAGTAGTTTATAGTTTATACTCATACACTCCTAGCGTCATTTAATTTAAAAATCAGCGAATTATAAATATCTCATTCTCATACATAAAATAATCAGCAATTATAAATATCCCATCTCATGGAGTATAAAATAATCACGATATTTCCTAGGGATGGGGAAAAATACCGAAATATCGAAATACCGAACATATCGTATCGAAAAAATACCGAAGTTACCGAATTTTTGGTATACCGTAATTTTTGGTTAGGTATCATACCGTACCGAAAATTTTAGGTACGGTAACGGTATGACAATCCTAATATTGAAGGTATACCGGCACATACCGTACCGAAAATATAATAATATTTTTTATTTTTATTATTATTTTAAAAATAATAAATTAAAAATAAAATCATATAAATTAAGAATGAAATCATATCTTCTCTTTTCACCTAACAATATTATTGATATAAACATATTTCTAAAATAAATATCAACAGAAAAAATCGTAAAAATCAAAATATATATATAAAAAAAATCGGTATATTAACGGTATATTGAAAAGTATATCAAAAAATTTTGGTATGTTAACCGTATATTGGAAGAACGATAAGATAAATGGTAGTATATAAATTATGTCATATCAAAATCATATTGAAATCATTTCAAGAATTCGATATGTTGAAGTAATAGTATATAAATTATCTTATACCGAAATCATACCGAAAATTCGGTATACCGAACTAAGGTATACCGAAAACTTCGGTACGGTAACGGTACGAGTTTTCCTCATACCGAAAATTTCGATAAGGTATAAGGTATGGAGAAAAATGTGCGGTATACCGTACCGAACCATCCCTAATATTTCCCCCACTAAAAAAAATAAAAAAAATCCCATTCTCATATATAAAATAATCACATATTAATACTCTCTTCCTTTCCCCCACTAAAAAAAATGATATTCTCTCCATCTAGTTCCCATTTTCTTTCTTTTTCCATTTGTTTTACTCCCTCCATCTCATTAAATAATCCACTTTAGTTTCGGAACATAAATCAATGTTTATGAGTGTAATGAAATTAATATTTTATTGATATGAGAAGATTTTTTTTTTATTTTAGAAAAATTGACTAATTTGATGGAATGGAACTGACAAAAATAAAAATAAAAAACTAATCAAGCATAACATAGGGAGTATTATATTAGTCATATTTTCTAAAATAAAAAAATAATTTCATTATCATTAATAAATTAATAAATTTTCATTTATTATACTAAAAGCAAACGAGATATTTGTCTTATTATATTAGTTCTATTTTCTAAAATAAAAAATCGAGATTAATATAACAAGATCGAAGAAATAAAACTTAAAAAGGCGTTATATTCTTTGACAAGAACATAGTTGTTGAATTCTATGTAATTATATGCAATTCATGCTTCAACTTCACAAGCTGGAATCACCAGAAAAATTGAATTACCCATATGAATTTTGATTATAGTAACTTGAATTTTTAAAATAATCGTCTTCAAAAATAAAATTATATACACCAAGGGAAGAATTAAAGCAATAAATATTGTAAAACTACAATTATTCATAGGGAAATATTACATGAACAGAATTGATTCAATCCAAGATGTTTAGCCAACTTCTTATATATGGATTGAAGAAATTATGAAAAATTAGTATAAAGAGATGACATGTACATGGACAACTAGTGATTGATTCTTGATTCATTCATTGTGTGGTGGGCAGTCCATTTTGCACCCAAGCAGCGTATCCTCCAGCCATGTCAGTAATCCCAGTGAAACCCTACACAAATTATATAAATTGCAATTAAATCACATTGCATCAAAAATTTTAGTGTGGGATCCACAAGGTGGGCCGACTCCATGATCGATCAAAATTTTTTGTAATAAAGGTATTCAGTTAGAAGTTTCGATTCGGCCTAAATATTATCCTATTTTCTAATAGGAGTATTCGATTGTTAGCCTCCATTACCCTCAACTTCTGCGTTCGTCACAGGCACACGAGTTATAAAGAGTATACAAAAAGGCATTCAGCTGTCCTTTCGCTCGGGGTGTAGTGGTTAAAACACCTTGCCTGTGACTTAGAGGTCACAGGTTCGAGCTCCCAGGGGAAGCTCTAGATGTGTGAGTGTGTGTGAGTTTAAGATTAATGTACACTTATTCAAAAAAAAAAAAAAAAAAGCATTTCATTTTCTAATAGGAGTATTCAAATGTTAGCCTCCATTACCCTCGACTACTGCGTTCGTCACTGACCCACTGAGTTATAAAGAGTGAGAAAGTGTTGGCAAAAGATTGAACTTACAGCAGATAGAAGCTCAGATGCAGCCATGAATGACCTCTTCCCCAACTGACAACCCTACATCACAACCCCAAAAGGTAAGGAAATACATACATACTAAATGAAACACAGATTTTATTTGAGCTAAAAAATGAACTTACAACAATGATCTCATCATCTTTTCTGAAATGAGTCGATACTTCTTCCAAAAACTTGGGATTCCTGATCATATCTGCTTCACCATGCACAATATAATTACATGAAAAATCTTGAAAATTGGTCAAGTTCACATAGTTACTGCAACAGATTGTAATGGCGTACCTGGTCCGAACCTCAGCATGAAAGGAACATTGATAGCACCGATGACGTGGCCAGCGCTAAACTCCTCAGGAGTCCTGCAAAGACCAAAATATATGCCAACCATGTATGCTTTATTCAGTCCTACAATGAACCAAATGTTGAGTGATAGAATGAAGTGATCACCTAACGTCCAGATAGCGGTGGCCTGCTTGTAGTAGTTCGTTCGCCACACGAACAGGCACCGATGTTGGGACAGCAGGCGACTGCACAGACCCGCTCTCAGCTACCATCCCACTGCACAAATTCATCAACATGTTCATCAATTTGGGACTTCTCCAGTTCAAGAAATGTAACACAAGAAATGGTGCACATACAATGGGCTAATATGTGCAAGAATCAGATGTGATGTCTCAGCTAAAACTAAGGCTTTTGATAAGCTAACCTCACCATCTTGACTTCAAAAACGTGTTAGCAAGGGCGGATCCAGAAAGTTTTCATGGAGGACTCCATTAAATTTTTATAATAAAAAATTTTGGTTCCTCTTCATTTTCAGTCCCTCAATTTCTATTTTTCCTTATTTTCAACATTCCTTTCTTAAGGATCCACCGATGAAAGGGCTAACTCATAAAATATCAGATCAACATAGTATAAAAAACAAAAAATTCGGCTAGGCTAGCCTCCAAGTCCAGTGCCTATTAGTAGTTTTTGAATAGAGACTCCTAAACCAAACAAGACTCTTAACATGAATTGGATTAGCTAATAACAAGATTCCTTCTCTACTACACAATTAACCTACCCTACTTGCTTTATCAATCATATTTCAATGACGGCGCCTAAATTAGGTGTCTATTGTCTAGTCCAGGGCAACATTAGTTGCCACAGTGAAACCAAAACATATGAGATTCATCATGATGCAACTGCACCATCAACTCAAGATTCTGACAAACATCTCTTCACTACCCTGTTTCTACTCTGTAGAAGGAATAACAAGTGAAATTCACAAACCAAGATCCAAAAATGAATGACCTCCAAAAACACAACTCCAATTCAATTTATCAAATTTTAGCTTTATCCCTCCTCAACAATTGTAAAACCAGAAAAGAATCAATACCGGAAGCCCGGAACTCTGCGTGTGGTGCCAAAACTACGTCGTACGGTGGGCCAAAGCTGATTCTTGATCACATTTGGCGAAGACACTGATACACACCTAAAACATGCAAGAATAGAATCTAAATTCAATGAACATAAAACATTCAAAGGAAACACGATCGTCGGATTTAAGGCATCCAAAATCAAAATAAATAAACAATAATCACCTAATATTCACATCATTGGGAAGATATAGAGGGCGCAAGGTAGCAGAGAATGAAAGAGAGATGGCACTCATCGTTTTCTTTGTGGCTTGTCTGAATGGAAAACATGGGCATTATTGCAACTATATATGGAGCAATAGTAGCTTTGATATTACTAAAATTTGTATGGTTTCTAATTTCTACATCAAGATTGTGTAGGAGAGAAGATGAGAGTGGGACCCTGATCCCTGTTCCAAAATAATTAAAATTAAAATTCATTTTATTTGTGATGAAGCTGAAACTGTGACAAACTCCAAAGGGTGGGGATGAGATTGACACTTGAGAGTGGTCGAATCAATGAGAATGAGATTTTTTATTTTTTTCTAAATTATTTTTAAAATATTCAGACACAGAATGGGAAAATGTTTTTCCATACACGCTCTCCAAAAAATGGATAGGCTGCCACGTAACGAAACATGTATTTGGGTTATCGGTTTGGTGAGAGCCCATATCCCTGCAATTTCAATTTAATGAGAGGATAATTCTGAATTCTGATGCATGGATGGTGACACAAGTTTGAGGTGGCCTTCATCTTGGATTTATCTACACATTATTTTTAGGCAAGGTTGATTTGCATGTTACACCTTTTAAATTAGGATATTTGCCGTTTTGCACCCTATAAATGGAGAATTCATATTCGGAACCAATAAAGACATTTTCTTTACATCTAAATGACAATTCTTGAACCCAACTTCAAATTTTTGGATGCTTTGGACATATTTATAATTTTTTAAAGGAGAATTGTTGATTCAGGACTTAAAAAATAGTGAAATTATTAATTCAAGACTCGAAAGATGATTTGTTAATCGAGAACTTGAAAGATCAAATAATTCTCAATCCAAGACCTCAGGTCCTGGGTTCTGGATTGTTTGATCTTTCAGGTGTTGGATTGCAAATTTTTGTGATCTTTTATATTCTGAATTGTTAATTAATTTTTCGAGTTCTGAATTGATAATTTAATTATATTTTGGATCGTGAATTAATAAAATTCCTTTTTTAAAGTATATCAATCCTCTAGAACTTCACTCTATCTTATCTTGAAACAATGAAAAGACACACGAGAAAAATAAATAGGAAACATAAAAGTGGACAAAATAAAATTAAATTAACTTTTAAAAGTTAAAATCAAGTAACGTCCAAGAAAATCAATCAATCATAAATGAGAAAAACAATAATGGTCATTCATAAATAATTTCATCCTCTAAGTCTACGTTATCCATTAAAAATAATAATATCCTAAATTACTTCCTCGTCTTAATTAATAATTAGGTGACTTTTTATTTATTTCATTCTACTGTATTATAAAATATCACCGTTGTTGGATGATTTATTAAACATGTGAAAATATCATTGGTGGGGGAAAAAAAATCACGATAAATCAAGGGTGCATAAACTAAAAGAAATGTATTACTATTTCAGAGGTAAATCGCCAAATAGTCATATTTAGAGGGTGCAATATGCAAAATTTATCGTTTAAATGAAAAAATACAAAGGAAAGTAGAAGAGTCCACTAGAATTCCTTTCAAAATTATGATGCATATATCTTCTCATCTCTGTATAACACAGAAAACTGTTCATTTCACTGAATTTTCTTTTTATAGATGATTCATTTTACTGCGAGGTTAAGTATTGGTAATATAACAAAATATCTCATATTTATCAAAATTTAGGGTATGAAAAAAAATTATATCATTACCAAAGTTTTTGGTGTACCTTAGTTCAGTATATAATTTTTTTTTGTATGTTATACTACTCCCTCCGTCCCATTAGATTAATCCAGTTTGGTTTCGGCACAGAAACTAATGTTTGTGAGTGTAGTGGAATTGATATTTTATTGATGTGAGGAGATTTTTTTCCATTTTAGGAAAGTGGACTAATCTGGTGGGACAGACGAAAATGGAAATATGGACTAATCTGGCAGGACGGAGGGAGTATTATTTTGGTATATCGAATTTTTGAATAATTTTAATATGACATAATTTATATAACATTTAACTTATTATTATTACGGTTTACTGTTAAGTTAATATATTGAAATTTTTTGATATACTTTAATTTTTACAATTTTTCTACTATTATTTATTCAGGGAATATATTTATATCAATAATATTGTTAGGTAAAGAGAGATATACAATTTTATTTTTAATAGTTCTAAATTTAAAAATATTATTATTTATTTGTTCGGTAGTGCCGATACACTGTAAATATTTAGATGATCACACAATTAATGTATCAAACATTCTCGGAATGGTATAACATCGTACCAAAAATTCATTACTTTGATATTTTTTTCGATACATCTAATATTTTGTACTCCTTTCGTTCCTTGGCATTAGTCCCATTTGCTTTTGGCACAGTTACTAATGTTTGTGAGTGTAGTGGAATTAATATTTTATTAATATGAATAATTTTTTTTCTATTTTAGGAAATAAGACTAATTTTGCAGGACAAACAAAAATGGAGAATGCGATGGAGTTTTTTTTTTCCATCCTTATCCTAATGACTAATGCTCCTTTGTTTTGAAACATGTGATTGCATTATTGATTTGTTGTTCCACCTTTTTCGAAAAAGAAAATGTTACATATCATCCGATTTAAATAAGGGTAATGCTAAATGGCCAGATTCTGATCTGACCAGAACCCATTAAATTGTATTTATTAATTTTTAATGTAAAAGTAAAAATGATAATTTACTGTATTGTCCTTTGTATGATTAAACTTAAGTGCTGCAATTTCTATGCATGCATTCACCTTTTTTATTTTTCCAAAAATCGTGTGGTGCTTTAAATTTAATATACTCATTTCCAAGAAGTTAAAATATTTATTTTTTCACTCTTAATTCAATAATTCAACGGTAATGACTAATGATTAATTTGGGTTTTATATTATTATATTTTGTTAACTCTTGTTTTGTAATATTCATTATTATATATAACTATACCACATATAATAATACACTATGTTATAAAATAAAATATTAATGCAAAACATTCATATATAATATGTAATATTATATTTCTTGCAAAAAATAAGATAATTAATCATGATATTGAGATTTAAATAATGTCGCAATAGATTTGACAGGTAATTATCCATAAATACAAGAATAAGTATTTAGAATATATACTACTTGAGTTGCTAATTTACAAGCTAGAATTATAAAAAATTCAATAACATTCAATTTATATATATGCATTAGTCTACAAATGAACTACTTATGATAATACAATATAATATTTATAGTACTCAAATTTATTTCATTATTTAAATTGAACATGACTTTAATAACAAATAACTTAATATTATTACTTATATGTGTAAAATGTAAATACATAATAATATATTACTATACAATGTAGGAAAAAAATGCATATAGTGCACAATCACACTTAATTGTGTATTATATCAGTATATGTACTCAAATGCATTTTATCTAGGATTATTAGTTTTAATATTACAATATTGCAAGTGCCATATTTTAATATATATTACATACAGGAAATGGATCAAATGAGAATAAATCCACCCATGAGAAAAAAAAATGAATCTTATTTATTAAATATAAATAAATCAATAGTTGATTTTCAATCAAGCAATAACTAAAATACTATCAAGTAACAAATAAAACACAATCAAGCAAACGTGGTAATCAAGCAATGAGCAAAACAATCAAACAACGCCGTAAACATTATACTATAATGTGATAATGTAACTTAGGAAACGAGATTTTATTATTTAATTTCATATTATAATGTCAAATTACAATATAAAATTATTTAATATGCATAAGAATTTATATATAATGCATGAGTATATTAATGCATTTAATATAATGTGATCATATAAATTAATTTTAAATTATTAAGAGGTGGAGGCGTTAGAACCATTTTGGACATAAATGATAACTTGACTTATGATATTATATTTCAATATTATTTATCAATACTGTTATGTGATTTTTTTATCTAAATATCATAATATACTACTTTATTAATAGGTACGAAATCTACTTGAGTTGTTATTAAATAATCAATTAGAGTAGGGCATTATATATTTTATGTCACACCATAATGATTTATTGTTAATTGTGTATTATTGAAATATTGTCAATATTCCATGACATATATCAATACTATAAGATATAATTTTATTTTTAAAATTATAATATGGTATATTTGTATATCTCAATATCATCAACTATTACACGATTATTAAATACAATAATATATTTATTAGTTGTTATTAAACTTGCACAATCGTATAATTATATGTCACATAACGATGGATTATAAATAAAATAAATGCTATTCATAATTATTAATTTTACTTATAAGTTTTTATTAAATAAAATTTATAAATATATACAATACTAATCTTGTGCTTGCCATCAAAATACTGATCCCATTTTCAAAAATATTTATGCAAATACAATGAATATCTTATAAAATATATATTAATAAAATATCAAATATCTTAGCATATATATATATATATATATATATAGAGTTGTGATCATATGTTACCAACCTTTCACATGTTATATGAGACCAAATCTCAACCCTTAATTTTTTAAATCATGTGGCCCACATTTAAACTTGAATTATTTATTAATAATCTTTAATTATCTTATTAAATATTATGAAGGGTTATTCATAATTACCACAAACATCTCTCTCTCATCTCACCCATCTACTCTCTCTCTCCTCGTCTCTTCCCCCCCCCCCCTCTCTCTCTTTCTTTTTCTCTCTCTCTCTCTCTAAAGTGAGGAATCAATCAATGAAATCGAGTTTATCGTTGGCTCTGCAAGAAATCAATCAATGAAATCGAGTCTGTTGCCACGATTGGGTTGGCGGCCATCGACGGCGGCAAAGTTTGCGGCCAGAAGAGGAGGGAGATGAGTGCGACGGTGGAGGTGAGCAGCGGATTGCCGGAGAATTTTGTGAACATTAGTGAATCGGAATTGGTGAAGCTGCGGAGCTACGCGGAATTGCGAGGCGAAATAGGAGTGATGAAGATCGTGAATCGGCGTAGAACTGCTTTCATGAATTGTAGCATGGATCTGAATCTCACCACCCAAGCTTTTCAGGGCTATTCATGTCGATGAATATCTAGTGTTCTTTCTTCAACTGCTTTTTTTTTTTTTTTTTTTTGAAATACTTGTGTGCTTGTATATTTTGTCTAATTTTAGGATCAATCTCTCGAAATACTGGTGTTTTAGTGAAATTATGAGTTGTATTATCAACTTGTTTATTTTTTTGAGTTGCAGTTTTTAACCATGTAGATGTTACATTATTTATATGATAGTGGATGCATTACTTATTTTTTATCTACTACATTATCTTTGAGTTGCAGTTTTTAACCATGTAGATGTTACATTATTTATATGATAGTGGATGCATTACTTATTCTTTATCTACTACATTATCTTTCATAGCGTGTTTTATTTTATTTTTAAGTTTGAATCAAAGTATAATATTGAAATTGTAAACAAATAATGAACCATATTTTTTATAAATAATGTAACATTCATAGCATATTATATATCAAATCAAATATAATTTAATTAGCTTTCAAACGAAATTCTTATTGCATGTGTTCGGAATAAGATAACCGTAGTAAAACTAAATAATGTAATAACTAAAGCTAAATAATGTAACATAATACAAAGAATAATGTAATACTGTAATACCAATAAGTAGAATTAGATAATGCACAATGAATACGGATAATGCAACATAATATGTCAATGCATTATTTTTCATATTATGCTACATTATCTATGTTCATCGAATAGCATTATCTACTTCTTCTTATTACCTTATTAACATTACAGTACTTTTAACTATATATTACATTAACCTTTGTATTATATCACATTATTTAGTTTAGGCTACTACATTATTTAGTATTTGACATATATATTATTCCGAATATATGTAATATGGATTTCGTTTGAAAGATAATTAAATTATCTTTAATTTGATATATAATATGTGAAAAAATAATTTAAATTGAGTGAGTTATGATTATTTAAAGTTTTATTAAATTTCTAGAGGAGAGAGAAAATCACATTTTTGGGGGATAGCAGTTTCACGTATTTAATAAGATTATCAAATTACTATTATACCCAAACGATGTAGTAGAAAACACAAGATAATGTAGCGAATTTTTTTAAGTTTTTAGTTCAATCTGGAGCATTCAAATGTTGATCTAAAGGTCATGATTTGGCCTCATATAACATATGGGGCATGAGTAACCATATAATGCAACCCTATATATATATATATATATATATAACCTCTATTCTTTTAAATGTTGAGTGATGGTAGATAATATTTTGTAAAAGAAAATAAATGTTTAATTTTATTTATTAATAAAATATTCTATTGTTGGAACTATAAACTCTATTAAATGATGAGAGATAAGAATTACTCAATTTCTCCATGAAAGGCTATTTAGGTAAAATACCTATTAATTACAACAAAAATTTACATCTGTACTGGTTGACCAGATTCTGGCCAAAGAGCATTTTCCTTTAAATAAATATCTCCTTTTGTATTGGATGACTACAATTGAACTACCTTCTTTATTAAAAAAACAAGAGAAAATGATAATCATTTAAGAAATAGAAAGTAGATGAAGTTGAATAGTAATAATTAATAGAATTTATGATCAATTAATGAAAAGTGTTATTTATTTAATAAAAGAATATGATATAAAATTAAATTGAGTAATCCCTTCAACATTTGTGACAACCACGTGGCAGCTTATTGTGCATGGACTATCTTTTAAGACTTTTTGGATAAATTTATTAAGTAGCTAAGAGATGTTCGTTCGGGGTGTAATGGTGAAATCACCTTAGCTTTCCTGGGGACATCTGGGTGTGTGAGTTTAATAAATGTATTCCTATAAAAAAAAAATAGCTAAGAGATTTATTAATTGAACTCGAATTAAAACAAATACAGAAAATAAGTATGTAATGAGATGTGCACAACACGCCTGCTGCAATTTGCAACGTCAGAAATCTAAATTCATTTAAACTCCCTTCAACTTTTAATTAACATTGTAATTTAATTATAAATTTTTTACCATTCAGAGAAGCCAGACAAAATTGAAATGCCAAATAGATTTTGTCTATTGATTTGGTTTATAAGATGTGAATTTTCCTTGGCAGACTGTTGTTTCATACAAAAAACTAAATAATTTTATTCTTATACGTTAGATTTTATGTTTCACATAGAAAAACATATAAATTAAAAATAATTGCTAATATATGAGCTAATTTATGTCTACTAATGAGCAAAATAATAGTTACTGTAGTAGTTAAAGAAAAGGAGAACCATTTCAGTATGAGTTGATCTTCTGAGAGACGGTCTCAACATTTTTTTTATTGTGAGACGGACCTTAATACATCATTTCAATAAATTAAATATATCATTTCATTATTAAAAATTACATTATTTGCAACAAATAAATACATCATTTGCAATAAAGAAATACATTATTTCATTAAATTTGTTTCACAATAAAAATGATGAGACGTCATTTGCAATAAAGAAACACATCATTTCATTAAATTCGTCTCACAATAAAAACGATGAGACCGTCTCATCTGAAAATTTTCCTTTCAGTATTTATTTATTTTGATTAATTATTAATGCCAATTATTATAAGTAATTTTTTCCAACAAATATCCCACACTTTATATCAATTTTCATATTAATGTCCCATATTAAATTTTAACCAACTGATTCAAAATTCTTGATATGTTCATCTATATAAAAGAATCATACTACCTCTGTCCCGCGCTATTAGTCCCATATGATTTCGGCACAAGAACCAATATTTGTGAGTGTAGTGGAATTAATATTTTATTGATGAGTGTGAAAAAATTTGTTATTTTAATAAATAAGACTAATAGAGTGGGACAGACCAAAAAGACAAATAGAACTTAGAGCATCCACAATGGAAGGGTAGATACACTTTTATCTTACCCAACTAGGAAAGAGAAAATGATGTGGCAGGAGAGAGAGTGGATTGGGGAAGAAAACTATCTACCGGAAGATGTAATACTTGTGGTCCTCCTTCTCAATTTTTATAACGCGCGCGTGTGGTCCAGCATGCAAAAAAATAAAGGTGTGTGTGTTACACCCGCTTTAATGAGAATGGAGAAAACATTGTGCCGTTGGGGGTGGGGGTGGGGCTGGGCTGGGACTTTTAATTTTTTTTTTCTTTTAACCGTTATATATATATATATATACGGTAGTGATCAGGTGAGAATAGGAGTTACTATGAGAAATAAGAATAAATCTCGCGCGTCCATCTCATCAAATCGACGAACAGGATAACGCGGCATTTTTGCCCCAATATCCTGCAGTTTTAGCCTTTAAAGGCTAAAACTGTAAAAACACTCAAACATAAACAACAACCTTCATTTTTAGCCCGATTTTCTTCATTTTTAGCCCGGTTTACTTCATTTTTAGCCCGATTTACTTCATTTTTACATAAATGCGAATTCAAAAAATTAAACATTTACAAAGACCAACCACAAACCTACCATATCCTGCAGTTTTCCTAGCTTTTACTTCAGTTTTGAATAAACACAAATTAAAAAAAAACTAAATGCAATAATATCAAATATCAAAATTTACACAACTGCTACACGGTTTCATTATTACGTTATTTCATTACAACTTTTCAATACATTTTTCGAAAAAAACTCTTCACATTCAACAAAATTTCAATTCATCTCTCAAATTTTCTTCAGACATTCGACGGTTTTCTCTGGAATTCTACTCGCTTTCGCCAATTTCAAATAAATGAACCTGTAAGATGAAAAAATGAACAATGTTAACAATAAAGATGCACAATAATAAAGGAAAAATGAACGTCTGAATAACACAATTTTTTTTTTAAAACTATCAACACAATTTGGAATAAATGAACCTAAAAGATGAAAAAAATGAACAATATTAACACTGAAGATGCACGATACTAAAGCAAAAATGAAGATCTGAATAACAATTTTTTTTAAAAAAACTATCAACACAATTTTAAATAAATGAACCTGTAAGATATAAAGATGCACAATGTTAACACAAAAGATGCACGATACTAAAGGAAAAATGAACATCTGAATACTACAATTTTTTTTAAAACTATATTCATGCACGAATCTATTACAAACAACGTCTAGAATTCAAAAACAAGATCAAATCATCTCCTAACATAAAAAAATCAATAGAACCATGAACACTATCGAAAATTAAAAATACGAAGTATTAAACTTACCTTCAGATCGATCAGACATGTCTTGTTCAAACTACAGAACTCCAAAATCAAAAACAAAACTCCACAAAAACCACAATTTCAAAGCCGACATCAATCACGAACGCCAAATCCAGAAACAAAAAAAAATCCGATCGAGAGAAGATATATTAATCGAATCAAACGAAGGAGGAATAAGATATCAGAACGCGCGAAATAAGGAATACAAAATCTAATTAAATATGGAAGTATATACCTTTTAAATCTTAAAAATCCTAAAATTACAAAAATAACCTTAATGAATCAAAACTGCATGATAAATGAGGAAAACTGCACACGGAGTAAATTTGATCATGAGCGTTGATAGCACGAAATCAAAGGCTGAGATTTATTCTCATTTCTTATACTAAAAACTATTCTCATATGATCACTACTCTATATATATATATATATATATATATATATATATATATATATATATATAAATTTTATAAATTTAATTTATATTAATAAATTGCAAATTTACGTGACAAAAAGATTCACCAGCAACTTCGATCCGACCTTGTTGAGCATATCTGGACACACTTCAGGGGTGATGCATGATGTTATTCCTTTAAAATATTATGAAGTATTGTTATCTATGAATTTTAATTGCTTCTTGTATCAAAATCTTATTTCAATAATATTACTATTTTATTTTATGTTTAACATTTTTAATATAATACTATAATTATATTAATTACGATAAATAATTTTTTTTCAACTAATAATTAATTAATTAAATCATGTTTTAAATTTAAAATAATCGAAATTAATTATTAATTAGTTTAATTTAAATTACTTAATAAAAAATATAAAAGAATATTTGTAGTATATTATATTGAGAAGTGATTATGACATATGGGTCCCATAAATAATTAAAAGTGAGGTAGATAAAAATGAGTTTAAAAGTGAAGTGGGTAGAAGTAGAAGTAGATGCTGACGTGACACACATATGGATGTAGATAAATGTATAAGCATTGTGAATGCTCTAATAGAGTGGAACGGATGGAGTATTTATTAAAATTAAATCATTAAAACAACTTAAACATAAATAATAAAATACATTATTCACTAAAAAGTTAAAAACATTATATTTAATACAAACTTAAATATTAAACTAAAACAAATTAACAAATTAAAATTAATTATATTTTACTCTATCCCACTAAATTGATCTCATTTTTCATCGTTTGTCTCTGTATTAATAAAAACGACCACAATAATTAATTAAGAAAAAATGTGTTTAGGTAGAGGGGATTAGGGAAAGACAATCTGGCAAAGAGTTGAGAAATTCAGCATTTATGTTTATGCATGTTGAAATTGAAATTGGGAGTTTGTTAAGAGTTGACCAAAATAGCTGAAGATTTGTGTTAATTTAATTCAAGTTCCGAGTCAAGAAATCTCACTCGTTCATCAGTTGAAGCTTTCAGATTTGTGCGTCTCTGCCAATTCAATCCCCCTTCGCAATCCAGATCCTGAAGAGCTCCTCACTTTTTTCTCGATCAGCGATGGCGGGGAAGGGGCGGCAGCAGTACGGTAGGGCGGGGCCGCGCAAGACGTCGTCGTCAACTTTGGTCCTGTACGGGCTCATATCGTTGACATTGCTGGTTGTGGTCCTTTTGGCCTTCGGAATTTTGTCCAGCAGCAGCCATTCGAAGCATAAAGTGCATGACCTCAGCGTCATCGCTCACAATTCATTGCACTCGTAATTGAGCTGGATTCAACGACTTGTATTCTGATTTTTTGTTTTTTTATTTTTTCATTCAGAAATGAAGTTTGTGATATTTTGTAATATTGATTGTTTCAGACGTGATGGAGAGGAGGAGAGGAATGATCAATGGGTTGAAGTTATTTCCTGGGAGCCGAGAGCCTTTGTTTTTCATAATTTCTTGGTAATCCTCTCTCTTAGAGTATTGGTGTTACTCATTTATTTTGATGATGTATTTAGATCTGTTTTATATGATACACATGTAGTAGTTAAGGCCTGGAAATGCTAATCCATGTGCTATGCAGATCTGAATTCATTGGTTTTTACTGCATCCTGACTCCTTAGTTCATGCTGATTACTGTATTGCATTCACAATGGTAGTAGATGTGAGGTATTGATTAATTTAATGAATGGAAAGAAGAGCTGGTTGCTGTCAGTTGAGTGGCGCAAAACTTTAATCTTGAAATTGGTGTTTGAGGAAGATGTGTTGTTCATGTTTAGCATGAGACACGATCGCAATTGGCATGACCTAGGTACTCCATTAGCAGCCATTTTACTTTTCTTCTTAGTCAGTTTATGTAACAGACCGATCTATCGATTTTCATTTGTAACCTTCACTGATGTTACATCCATAGTCTGGCATGCAGTTTGTTTGCTGAAATATTCCATCCTTTCTTCGCAGTCAAAAGAGGAATGTGATTATCTAATTAGCATTGCTCAGCCTCGTATGGAAAAATCATCTGTTGTCGATAGTGAAACTGGAAAAAGTAAAGATAGCAGGTTTGCCAATTCTAATTCCTTTTAAATTTGAACTCAGCGAGACATAGCCTTATTTCTTACTTGTTAGGCTGAATTATTGGCACATCTTATCTTTCTTCATATCCCTTTCAATCTTTGCAGAGTTCGTACAAGTTCTGGAACGTTTCTGCCTAGAGGACGTGATAAAATTGTTCAGAGAATTGAGCAAAGAATTGCTGATTTTACATTCATTCCTGTAGGTATGCATATGGCTATTTACTTCAACAACTATGCATTAGAAAAAAGTGTTCGCTAAATTTTATTTGTGGTTCTAGAAATCAGTTTGCAGTAATTCTGTAAAAAAATGTATTGGATCAGTGATAATGCTTACACATCTTCCTTTTAGTTGTAATATGTGGGTTGGGTGGCAGTTTTTAAGCTTCAAATGGCTTTGCAACCAATATAGATTAACTCCATCTGGAATGTTCTTCGTGGGGATCTAAGAAAACACCATGAAGGAAATGTCAAATCCCAAATCAACAAATTCATATTTTCATACAAAAAAGGTTTTTGAAGCGCTTCAATTACTGAGTGACAAAACTTTTTCAGGTATAGGATGAAGCTTAATTTTATTGGAAAAAATTTATGAATTTGTTTCAGCTATCATACTTACTTCAGTTTAGATAATTGAGGGATAGTATTTCTTCAATTGGCAATTGTTCTGTATCCTATGTTTAATCTTTTTGCTTAGATTTTGGTATTTCCCCTTGCACAATAGATATTCTATGACTTGGCCCTGTTGTATTTTATTTTCTGGATTAAAATGCTTGAGTGGGAATGCAAATTCTAAGATTCTCCAGGGTGTGGAGGAATAGAGCTGTCCTCCGCATCACCTATGTGAAGTATTCATATGATTTCAGTTTATATCTGATGTTATTCACATTTTAGGTTCCTCATAAATCATCTTTTGCATCTGCAGAAAATGGCGAAGGTCTTCAAATTCTACATTATGAAGTTGGGCAAAAGTATGAGCCTCATTACGACTATTTTCTGGATGAATATAACACTCAGAATGGTGGTCAACGGATTGCCACTGTTCTGATGTACTTGTAAGTGGCTTTTATTTTAATACTACAGCATAATTTATAATTTTCATCTTGTAAACTGCTTGATGTGAATTACAGATCAGATGTTGAAGAAGGAGGTGAAACTGTCTTTCCCGTAGCAAAAGGAAATCACAGTGCTGTGCCGTACTGGAATGAGCTATCTGAATGTGGTAAAGGAGGACTTTCAGTTAAGCCGAAAATGGGTGATGCACTACTTTTCTGGAGCATGAAACCAGACGCAACTTTGGATCCTGATAGTTTGCACGGTTAGTTGCGTTTATAACAAATACTTTTAGTAAATCTTCTTTGCTACATGGCATTATGTAGATGTGGTGTTGTTGCTTCATTATATATATTAATATTCTTGTAGTACCACTATTCTCCGTTCTATGACTCAAAATCAAAACAAATTGCTTATGGTCTTCTTCAGGTGGCTGTGCTGTTATAAAAGGGAACAAGTGGTCTTCAACAAAATGGATGCGTGTTCATGAATTCAAGGCCTAATTCACCATGCTCTACAGGTGAGCCTCAATATCTTGATGAGATCCGGTAAAATGTATGGACATCTCTTTATGTGATATTGTTGCTCTAGTAACAAAATAGCACTAATATTTCATGCTAACTCGAGTTCACTTCAATGCCTGTTTATTACTGTGGATGTATAAGATGGTTCTTGAAATTGGCCAAATGAGACGGATTCAAATGAAAGCTATTATTCTCGTCGCTACCTTGAAGAGATAGGGTTGTACTCGGACTAACTTTTGAGGCCACCAGTCCTTAAGAAAGAGAATCGAATTTTTAACTAGTCATGACCATAATATGGAAAAAATCTCCACTTTTTTATGGCCATTTGATTGCTCATGGTTCTTTGGGTGGATTTGGGTCGAGTTTTTTCAGGTTCAGTTTGTTGCAGAATAGGTTTCAATGAAGTTAGGCCATGCAAATTGTTCTGTTTTTCTAGAAGTAATAAACAAAATTTTGTAACTCTCCTTTACTGAATTTACTCAAAACTTGTGACTAGCCCTTGTAATGAAATAGCAACATGCAGTTATTGTTGGGAAATTTGGCTAAGTTTCCCTTCCCCAGTAGCTACTTGC